>CM019178.2:49306727-49592527 GCA_009739505.2 Apolygus lucorum | reverse complement strand
TTTTCGGATTCTACTTACTTTGAAACGTAAACGTATTTCAATAGGGTTTAAAATTTAATTTTTTTTTTTCTTCTTGGTCGATTCCCAAGGTTTATGATTGAAAATAATAAACCAAAAACAGAGGTGAATGTCTGTGTGCACTATTGTACTTTGCCAGGTCTTTTTTACAACGATTAGTGTGGTTGTTTTTTAATCGACGCAGAACTGTATCTAATTGTGCACTACATTGCCGGAATTTTGAAGTTTATGTTTGAGGGGAAGGAAGGGGGTTATTTACTGATAGTACCTAACTAAATATCCTCAGTAATCAATGTACCGAATCAAATACTTGGGAACCAGATTTTTATGTGTTTAGTTTTATGTAGAGGATTCCATTATGTTAGCAAAATCTATATTATATTATTCGATGTTAAGGACGTTCTGTGGCATTTTAATTGATGAAGCGATTACAAGAGTAGGCACGAAATAAGGTAGGCTCCTAAATAAAATAGTAAGTAATTTTGAAAACTGTTGCTTATTAGTTGTAACTTTGTGCAATAAAACAAGTTTTTAAAAAAATCGAAAAAAGTAGTTAAGTGATATTATATGAAACTTTCTTATTGTAATTTTGGTTTATCATTTTCAAAAATGAACCTTTGGAATAGAACAAGGAAAAAAATTGTTTACCCCCCCCCCTCCCATCAAAATTTGTTGGTTTACGTTTCAAGGTACGTGGAATCCGAAAATCGAATAAAAAAATTTCCGTCCGTCAGCAGTACGCCGTCCGCGGCACTTTCCCCACTTAGCATTGACCGATTTTGATGAAATTTGGTATGTAGGCTCCATTGGGGTCTAGTTGTGCCTCAAAGATTTTGGTTGATGTAGGTCTCTTCTAAGAGTGAAAATGAAGTTTGAAAATTTTGTAAACGCCCTAACTCAAAAAATGTCTGATAAATTCCAGTAGTATAATTCAATAAAAACCGAGTAATTTATCTACAAGGCTGTTGTGGGTGGTGCAGAGTTCTAGTGGGGAGTAGGCAATGACCAGCAACACCGATCAGTCTTGAAGGAGGGGTAAACCTCCAGCGCCGTCCACCAAGACAGGCCGAGGGTTTTCAACACAGCTACAACACTCGTAGGTTCCAAAACGGATGGGTGATTTTGGATTTCAACGTTGATATGTATTGGGATTGGAGGTCCTTCCTGGAAAATGAACCGTTTATCGCTCGTCATCAACCGATTAATCTTGGAGCATGGCAGGGAAACCAAAGCGGGTGTGGCACATAGCTTCCTTGTATCCATAACCCGATCGTATAGATGATCCTATGCATAGTACCTAATCTCAAAACATCGATCTCTACCTTCCACTACCCTCATAGGGGACCATCTACTATCAAAATATGAAAGTTAAGGCTGTTACAAGGAAATCACGTTTGCGGATGCGCAGCGGCTACTATCAGTCCGGGACGGATGATTATCATAGGGGACCGTCTACACACCAACCCACACAATCCCTGGATTTTTCATCGAAATCGGACAATAACTTCCTTTAGTTATGCCCGTTACAAGGATTTCGAGACAGACAGACAGACACGGAACCAAAATTGTTCAGAAAGGTCTGAAACGTAAAACGCGAGTGGAAATTTCAATTTTGGAGAACTTTTTTTTCTAACCTTGAAAAGTGAAGAAAAAGCTTCCACTACCTTGGTAGACTCAGAAGCAAAAAACCCCTTTTCATTACGTTACTTACTAGTTTACTCTATTGTTCTTCTCAAACAATTTGAGGTAAATAGTTTTTCCTAAGAAAAATTCATATTATTTGAGAAATTTAGTGTTATCACCAGCAGAAAAATTCATATTATTTGAGAAATTTAGTGTTATCACCAGCAGAAAATGAAGGATCTGCTGACACTTTTCGAAGTTGCAAAACCCATCGAAATCGGCTGAAAATTTTTCGAAAAAACTTTACATCGCAAGAGGGGTACAGAAGTCATAATTTGTCATCATAATTTGTTACATAATAATTTATCATTGTAAGTTTCTACATTATCATCAACAGGTGAACCTTTGGAATCGAGCAAGAAAAAAAATGTTCCCCCCCCCCCGCCCCCCTCAAACTTTTATGGTTTACGTTTTCAAGGTAAGTAGGAATACAAAATTCGAATTTACTGTTTCAAGCAACCGTAGAATACGAAAATCAAATTTAAAAAAAAATCCGTCTGTCCGCCACATCTAATTTAGGTATCTCGAGCTGGGTTCGTTGCACCTTCTCAGCTTGGAGAAACCCGAAACCCGGTGTATTTACTGCGAACGCACTATCAATCATACCTCTCCCAGCCACGATGATTTACCATACGCGTGTTTCACGGCTGTCGACAAAACCAGGAGTGCAGGAAACGACTTTAGACGACGTGGAACTGAGAAGATATTTCATTGAAGACCTCGGAGTTGGTTTGCACTGGAAACGACGACGGATGGGAGACACAATCCGGCCCGACTGCCCCGGTTGATTCGAATTTATGATCTTGCCCTCAGCTAACTGCTTTTAGTCTAAAGAGTTAGATCGTCTGATACGAGTAAAAATCCCTTATGTAACCAAACGTGGAAAAGGTCGGAGGTCGAGCGAATTGACAATCAGAATCTGGTTTCTTCAGGAGTTGGGACGTGACCCGGGTTAACGGCCGAAGGATGCCCAGATGTCCAGCACCGTTAGGAATAAATATTGGAGGAGGTCGACTGTAGGCGTGCTCAATTTCTATCTCGTTGGTGAGTCAAATTTGTTTCAATTAATAGCTCCTGACTGTACCAACAAGAAAGGGTGGTTGCTAACGTCGGGAAAACGTATCTCTAGTTGGTTGAACACTACAGCTCCCTCCAATTAATAACATGAACACCTTAAATCCGTGGGTTTGAGAAGAATTGGGATGATCAAAGCTCTTTGGTGCCGAAATTATTGGAAAGAAACATGAATTTCATTCTCAACTTGCTTATTTCAAATATTATAAACAACAACATGATTAACAATCACTTCCAACTTATATTATTACGGTTAATTATGTTTACTAATAAACCTTGGGAACACAGCAAGAAAAGATTTTTTTAACCCCTATCAAAATTTGATGTATGAATGAAAACGCTTCAAATTATTACACAATGGTTTGTTATTTTTCTATTGATCACTCGTCAGCAAAGCCACCAACCATCCAACTTGAAGAAAAACATCGATCGCATTTCGGTCAGCTAAAATTTGTAGGCAGGGAGGAGAGAAAATTATATACAACCACGGAATTTATCAAATTACAAAAAAGTTTGACGTCACTGTTTGGATTCGAACCTGAGTCTCCCAGACTAATAATCTTCGTCTTGCAGTCTAGCTACCTACCAAATTTGTTATTTTATTAGTCTTGCGTTATACTCTTCCGGACTGAAATTTTGCTTCCGAGTCTACCAAGGTAGCGGAAGCTTTGTTTTCACTTTTCAAGGACGAAAAAAAAAAGTTCTCCAAAATCAAAATTTTCACTCGCGTTTTGCGTTTTAGACCTTTCTGAACAATTTTGGTTCCGCGTCTGTCTGTCTGTGTGTCTGTCTGTCTGTGTGTCTGTCCGTCTGTCATGAATTCCTTGTAACGCGCATAACTATACGAAGTTATTGTCCGATTTCGATGAAATTTTCAGGGATTGTGCGGGTTGGTGTGTAGACGGTCCCCTATGAAAATCATCATCCTTGGACTGATAGAAGCGACTGCGCATGCGCAAACGTGAATTTCCTTGTAACGGCCGTAACTTCCACATTTTCCATCCGATTTCAATGAAATTTTCAGCGATGTTACAGATCAGTGTTTTAGATGGTTTCCTATGAAAATCATCACCCCCGGATTGATAGTAGCCGATGCGCATGCGCGAACGTGAATTGCTTGTAACAGCCATAACTTCCACAATTTCTACCCGATTCCGATGACAATTTTCAGGGATTACGCGGATTAGGTTGCAGATGGTCCCGAATGAAAAATCAAGGCCTTAAATCTTACAGTAGGCCTCTGCGCATGCGCAAACGTAAATCCTTGTAACAGGGGTAATCCTATGAGGGTAGTGAAAGGTACTTAGAGATTGGTGTTTTCAGATTAACTATATGCATCTGATCATCTATACATCGAGTTATGGATACGAGGAAGCTATGTGCCACACCCACTTGGCAGACGTTTTTATTCTCTGACTCCAAGCTAAAAGACATAGTGATGTCAAAATCTTCGAAATTCCAAATGGGAGTTTCAATAATGCGCAGGATTCCTACCTTATGGTGGTTCTATAATAATTATAGTTATAATTTATAACTAAAATTATTATAGTTTTCCTCATACCCCTTTGTCAGATATTTTGGATTGGAGATCAGGATGCAATTCGAAGATCGGAGCACACTAAGTGGGTCGATACCACGCTCAGTGCTGAACATGTCATCCACCACTTGTGACCATATCCAGCACCAATAGTGTAGATATTGAACATCAACATTCCGCACCTACAATTATCCTATTCAAGTACCTGCGACGGACATGCTTGAATCAATAGGTATGTCAAGCACCAAAAGTGGACATGAATGATAGATATTCCAAGCACCAATAACGGAACTATCAAGTACCAGTGATGAACAGACCATTCACCAATAGTTGACAAGTCGAACACCAGTGGTTGACTTACTGAATCGTTTCGCAACAATAATGGATGTATTTTGAAAACCAAGAGCAGGTACAAATCAAACATCAATACTGTAAATTCACCGAATGAGCGTGGGATTCATACAACCTGGGCATCCTTAGGTATTCTCATCTATGATTTACAGCTGATTCCGAACATATAATGCACAATACATTATTGTAACTTCGATAATGATTTCTACCAAAATTACAACATCAAATTTTTACCCTTTCTTTGGAACATGTGATGAAGTTAAAGGCTATCATCTACTGCGTAGTCTTTAAATTCAAATTTATGCAGACTCTGCTACCACCCCAAACTATGGGGAAATAATTAAATTCTAAATTAAACTATAATTTAGAATAAAATAAAGCTCACTGACTGAGAAAAGGACAAAGAAAAGAAACTGCAAATGAGGGAAAAACGAAATATACTGATTCAAAAGGAAAAAGAAAAATCAAATAAACTCCTCTGCTTAGGACAAAAAAAGGAAATTAAAAAAAATGGAAAACAAAAGAAAAATCCTTTTGGACAATACAATAGAACAGAACAAAAGAAAGAACACTAAATTTGGCAAAAGAAAAAGAGAAAAGAAATACAAAACGAACCTGATTTTCCTGGAGAATAATCAAATGAAAAAGATAACTGAAAACTGAAGAAAAAAGAAAAACTGGAAAAATGAAAATGAAAAGCAATTGGGAAAGACCAAGAGAAGGTAGGTACGTCTGAGCTAGAACAAGGCTGGGAGAGAAGTGAGCTTTATTTTATTCTAAATTATGTTTAATTTAGAATTTAATTATTTCCCCATAGTTTGGGGTGGTAGCAGAGTCTGCATAAATTTGAATTTAAAGAGTACGCAGTAGATTATAGCCTTTAACTTCATCACATGGTAGCAGAGCGTGGTTTGGTGGAAATGCACTGAATTTACTTCATCATTTCCCCTCCACTTTTTTCTTGGGTATTCCAGAACGAATCACTCAAAGAGATATCCAGAAGGAATCTCTATATTAAATTATATTCATTCATTAAATATCGCCAATCTGGCAATTAAATTCAATCTCTTGTAGGCTTTGCCAATCTGGCATTTTATTAATTTCAATTACGTTTTTCTTTTATATAAGCCTTTTCTGCATTTGCCTTTTCAAATCATTACACTTGAATGTTTCGTCGTTCGTATTCTTTATTTAGTTTGCTTTCTCCTCAGTTCCATTGATTTATTCTTTTATGTATAAATAGCCCATTCGTGTCATAAATGACCCATTCGTGGCATTCTTCTTCTTCTTCTTCTTTTGCAATAGTACCATTACGATGGAGGAATCCCCTTGAAGCTTCCAGACGTCCTTTCCTGGGCTTCATACTATTTTTTCAGTCCCTTGACTTGTTTTCAAACATACTTCTGTTTGAAACCCAGAAATATGTTTTAGGGAGAGGAATGTGACGATCCTACTTTTTTATAAGGGACAATCCAATTGGTTTTGTTCCCGATTTGTTGGAGCTACACCTTTAGGGATATCCGATTCATAGAGATATGAATCGATATTCCCTTCAGGCCGGCCGATTAATCTAATCACGGATTGAAGGGGTAGGGTCGTCACACCCTCCTCTGTCTCATATATGGGCAATTAGGTGTAATTCAAATTTGTTGTACAAATTGAAATTCAACCTATATTGTTACAAATAACCCGTAATAATAATAAATGAGAAAGAAATTAAGGCTTTCCTACTTCCGGTTATGACATTCAGGGACCTTACATTTCAGATTCGTTGGGCCCATAAAAGTTCCTGAACGCCTTACATAAGCACTTCTTAGTTGGTACCGCAACCTCTTTCTGGTGGACACAAGTGGAGCATCTCCAGTTCACCACAGAACGACATCCTTCAAGTTGCAAGGCGTGTTAATGGAGCTACGTGTGCCAATGTCTGAACTGGTTATGGAAGGGATCAACTAATTTGAAATAGGTAACTTCGCATTCGTACAAACGCAGGTGCGTTACTCTTGATGTCCTTGGCAGAAAACCCCTCTGTGAGCCTTTCTCAGGCTCTCCGTTAAGTAGGTAATTATTTGAAGCTAGTACCGAAATAAATTGAATTAAAAGAACACAACATAATCCACTTTACTTCGTTCAGCAGACAAGAGGAAGGTTAACTTTCGTTGTTGCATTTCCTTCAAATAATCAGGTTGCTTGATTTGAGACTCCTCTGCTGAATTAAATACTCGTTATTGGAGACTGGTTTCGGGTTATAAGCAGTCCAGAGACTACATTATTACATTCAATCAGAACCACCACGTTCAAGAGCTGAACTGCTACAGTTCTGAACTTTAGCTGTTCTGCTGTCTCTAATAGAGAGAATTTCTTGTGACTGAGGAGTCTTGAATTAATTTCTCTCCATGATGTGGAAAAAATGCGGTTATCTTGATGTAACTAAAGGAACAGATGCGAAACGAAGTTAGCTACGATGCACGCTGAGGATTGGTGTTTTCCATTTCAATCCCTTCAACTCAAATTTACGAGTGACAAGTTACGGTTCCGAACCTCCGACACTTACATTCACTCGGAGATAAGCCTTGGCAAAATTAATCTTTACGGCCTCCCGTGAGTCACCTCAGCAAATTCAAAGCGTATTCCGAGAGAAATGACGCAATGCGGAAACAAGTTTGACGGACCCCCATCGACCAGGATACCGCCGAGGGGACACTCATCCCTGATCGGGAACAAGCGTAGGCTACCAACAAGTTTGGATGTTCTGATTCAATATTCAGACAGTGAAATTGTCAGGAGATTTGAATCCTCATAGCGGAGGTGTTCAGAGCACGGGTAAAATTCAGACAAAGAAGACGTGTATGAAAATTATAGATGATTGTATTGAAGAAACTAAAACTACTATTTACACGAATACTATTACACAAACAGCACTTTGCTACACATTGGTATACACCGGACTTAGAATTGTAGATATGAATATAAGCAGTGGACTGTATGGTTTGAACACTGAAATCAAAGTGAAGCTAAAATCAACATCCACCTCCAAAGTTCTGATGGTACATGGCAAGAGGGTGTATCGTGGTGAATGGTGGGAAAAAGGCTGGGGAAAACCCTAGGTGGGAAAAATATTCTGGCTGGTATTGGGAGTTGAAAGAGAGAATTGACAGGTATTGTGAAGGGATGTACTGTAATGTGGATTCGGTGATGGTTAAGACGGAATGCGTGGGAAAGTTGAAAAGATTACTGAGCTGAAGTAGAAACATATTGTTAGTAATGCATGCATTCCAGGGGACGTCCCATTGGATAAGCATTAGATCAGTTTAACCAGTTGTAAGCGATAAAACTGTTTCACTCGACTTAATTTATTTATTACTTTAGGCAAGAAATACTGACGACCCCCCCCCCCCCCACCATTATCCACCTTAACATTTCTAACGGCATGGGAGCCTCAAATCTGAAGAGCATTTTAAAATCCAATATCTATGATACCCAACATGCGAATTCGAGTTCACCCACCCCCCTCCCAACCACCACCTCACCAACGCCAATGGTACCAGTCTGGCACCAAAGCGGAAATACGTCGTAACATTGAACTTTCATCTGTTAGTTTTGGTAGGCAGTCCGTCGAAGTTCACATCCGTATTCAAGGTGAAACACAAAAAAAAAAACACGAAATATGCGGTTTATGACATCATGGCACCATGTCCTGGCACCATGGTGACACCACTATTAGTTCCATGGTGGCACATAGAATAATTCATGAAAATCCGGAGGTATAATGAGAATTTTTCCTCAATTTCAAAGCTTGGGTACAATTAGTAAGCAGTAAAGGAACCGAAATATTGAAAAATCGGATATTTTGTGAATATTATCCCCCCACTCACCCCCTCCCCTTGCGAATTTTGGTACCCTGGTAAAATCATGTACAACTCGGAAGTTATTTGAGTCAAACAAAAAAAGAAACACGCAAATCGGTTGGAAATTGAGGCTTGGGCAGAGTTTACAAGATTATGCACGCAAACGCACGTTTTTTAAGCATCAACCTCCCCTTTCCCCCTCTTAAAAAGCAAAATCCAAAATTCCGGCGCCGTACTGCACAACTAGATAGTATTCCGCGTCAAACGAAAAAAGAACCACGAAAATCGTTTGAGAACTGAGGCCTGGGCAGAGTACACAAGATTATGCCCAAAAACGTACGTTTTTCGAGCATTAACCCCCTCTTTCCTCCCCTTAAAAGGCAAAATTCGAAATTCCGGCGGAGTAGTGCACAACTAGATAGTTTTCCGCGACGAACAAAAAAAGAACCAGGAAAATCGGTTGAGAACTAAGGCCTGTGCAGAGTACACAAGATTTTGTTACACACGCACACACACACATACACACACACACACACACACATTTGGATTCAGAATGGTCTAAAACGGATTACTGTGTGGTTATTTTTTTTTCTGTTGAGTGTTGTCCTCCTTCACCCCAGATCGATCGCATAAGGACGCCCAAGTCTTACTGTGGGACGTCCTAAAAAGGGATTGACACCCAAAGGTACGTTGACAGCGACCAGGTAGCCGCATGAAAAACCCCAAGAACTAACTGTTCTAGTACATATTTTTGAGCTGATGCTCGAAACGTGAGGACATTTTAGAAGGGGATGGACTTTCCTGCTACTCTTCCGCAGTCTTCTTGATTACAAAAACCCTTCTTTCCCTTTGCAATTTGATGCATATTTGAAAGTTATGGCTCATTAGAGACTATGAAATACACGCAGTCGTTTTTAAGGAGGTTAAACCAAGAATGTAGATAGATAGATAGATAGAAAAAATGCTTTATTAATTAAATCATACTCAGGTTACTACATAGACCAGTTGTACAATAATGACATTTATTATATTTTGGTTTATTATTTTCAATAATAAGCCTTTGGAATCGAGCAAGAAGAAAAAAATTTTAACCCCCCCTCAAAATTTGATGTTTTACGTTTCAAGGCACGTAGAATCCGAAAATCGAATAAAAAAATTTCCGTCCATCCGCCGTACGCCGTACGCGGCACTTTTCTTAGCAACACTGGACCGATTTGGTTCAAATTTGGTATATGGGCTCCATTTGGGGTCTAGTTGTGCCGCGAAGCTTTTGGTTGATGTTGGTCACTTCTAAGGGGTGAAAATTAAGGGTTGAAAATTTCAAGAGTGCCCTAGCTCGAAAACTCTCAAAATAAAGGTATCGTTTTGTCACCAATTTTAAATAGTACAGAATTTTTAAAAATTTTTGAGACCACCCGGAGCTCTGTAGGACAAACCGTTCGGTCCCTACGAGTATTTGAAGGTTTTCCTTCGATAAAACAGAATCATGAGTGTGAATCGCAAAAGAGGTCTAATCGCCGTTCAAATTTTATCTGACTAAAATGCGATCGCTGTTCATTTCTTCGATTTGTATACAGTTTTGCCTTCTGCGTAACCAGTAATCAAATTTCCGTATCAAGCTTTCTATTTTTCGAATCGAGTGTGAAGCGTTTAGTTCTTTCTAATAAACTTGATTGTGAAGGTGTGAAGCCATTATAGTGTGGTAGGTAGTACCTACCAATAGGTAGGTGTGGTAGGTTAAAAAAAATTGGTAGGTAAAACAATGTTTGTAGGTAAAAAACGCTGCAAATCATTGCTCACTGATCAGCTGAGTGAGCTCCGAAGCCATTTTCAATGCTATTGAATGGAAGTGCTCTTCCAGGCGTCTCCAGCATTCGAGGATATCTTCTTCACTCCTCACATCACTGATCAGCTGAGTGAGCTCCAAAGCCATTTTCAATCCTATTGAATGGAAGTGCTCTTCCAGGCGTCTCCAGCATTCGAGGAGATCTTCTTCACTCTTCTGATCACTGATCAGCTGAGTGAGCTCCGAAGCCATTTTCAATCCTATTGAACGCAGGAGCTGAAATTTGAGAGGGAAGGTCAAGGGAGAATACAGATGGTGGTAGGTGCTATTGATGGAGAACCAGTGATCTATACAGAAGGATGATCTATACAGAAAATAATAAACCTTTGAGCAATGATTTGCAGCGTTTTATACTAATATGACTACATAATTAATTTCTTATAACAATAACAATTAACAAATTCGTGTATATCGATACCTTTCTGGTTATAACCAATACCGATCAAAGTACAAAAAAAAGCACAATAAATAATACGATTTCCTGATGTGACCCAACCAAATATATATTTGGTATACCGAGAATATATTTTATCTATACCTACAACACATGCAAAGAGTTTTGATATAAAGGTATTGTTGTTCCTTCAATTTGAGATAGTGCTGAATTTTCAGAATCGAATGAGACCATCTAGAGCTTTGCAGGACCAACCGTTCGCTCCCTATGAGAACTCGGACTTACAATTAATCAGAATCGCGAGTATGAATCGCCAAAGAGGCCTAATCTCCGTTGAAATTTTAACTGACCAAAATGCGATCGCTGTTCGTTTCTTCGAATTGTACTCAGTTTTGCGTCCTTAGCAACCAGTAATCAAATTTCCTCATGACTACTACCTGTTTCTTTGAACTGAGTTTGAAACGTTGATTTCTTTCAAATAAGCTTGATTATGTAGTAGGTATGAGGTAGATGAAAATTGAAGTAAACAACCATTTCAGGTTGGATTTTTTTTTCCGACTGCCATTTCTGGCGTCGCGGACGTCATCAGCTGTCTTCCTAAGGGAAGATCAGAACTTGTTCTGATGATTTTGCTCATGGCTTCCCATTGGACTCTCCGCCCTGGGTTGGGACGAGAGTGAACTGCGACCGACTTACCAGGAAATATGCTCCCGAGGCGAGCCTCGAACTCACGGCCCCAGCAACCGGTCCGAGTCTCGTCTCCAGAGACACATGCCGCCGCTCTCTCGGCCACAGCTGAACCCCCTAACTGTATTCATCGTTGAGAGGTAACTTGTATCAATTACTTGTAATCATTAAATGAGGTAGATAATTAGTATCTAATTTTGATACGTGGTGACATTGGCAAAGCCGTGTTTTTTGTTTTTTTATAACCGTATATTTTTCATTTTGTTGTAAGTACATTTTTTTAATTTCTCGATGTATCTATCTACGAATTGTATCGCTGTCCCACGAAAGGTAATCAATGAGGGCCTAAGTTGACTTTCTTAACACATCAAGATACGAATTACAAGCTCGATTAAGAGCTTATTACAATCTCGATTCTGATCGTTACAATCTCGATCGTTTTCTCTTTCATCCCGACTATTGGGAACATACATCCCTTGGCGAATGATTTAAATTCTGTTGGATTCAGAAACCAAAATTAAAAGTAAGAGTTCCTTTTTCATTTTCATGATCTGCCAGTTTACCAACCAAAGAGCGCTGAAAGATGTTTCAAAACGAGTCTTCAGCCGTTCCAGCATCCAATTCCGAACTCAATGATCTCCCTGGCCAAAGACAATCCCGTTCCTCCCTGCGAAGAACGTGACTCTTCAAGTATGGAGCTGCCCACCTGACGTGCGACACCTAATACGACCAAAGCGATGTTACAACGAGGTCAGGGAAGCCGTCTTGAGCCTCTCACATAACCCTGCCGTCCACTCACCAACATTAAAACGGTCCTAGAAGCTCTTTACGGCTGTAAACTTGGCTCTTGATAGTCCCATGAAAATATAGTATCGAGCTCGATGGCGCAACAGGGTTTTATTCAGTTTTAACCCTAAAAGTCAGAAAGAAGACCCATATTTCTGAAAACACGTCAATCCTGAAGATATCATTTCAGAGAAAAATCATGTTGGTTACTGAATATTTTCATTTCACTGAACCACCTGGTCATAAAGCTATCAAAGAATATGAACTAGATATTGTGTAGGAAATTTTATTCCTTCACGATTATCCAGAGAGTACTAGCCTGGATTTTTCCCCAAGGTGACAACTTGAACCTACAATCCTGATACAATTAAGTGAATTTATCTTTAACGTACTAATTGAGGAGTTTTGGCCTATTTTGGTCAAAC
This sequence comes from Apolygus lucorum, assembly GCA_009739505.2. Taxonomy (NCBI): domain Eukaryota; kingdom Metazoa; phylum Arthropoda; class Insecta; order Hemiptera; family Miridae; genus Apolygus; species Apolygus lucorum. The sequence continues at coordinate 49,579,878 of CM019178.2, read as the reverse complement.
GTGAGAAAAAAGCAAAAAACCATAGCGACCTGTAAAACATTCTATAAACCAACGATGTTATTTTTTATATATTTCCAAATTACAATAAATATTTTTGAAAAAAAAGGTATATTAGTTCAAAGATTTAAAAAATTTTGAACGAGATTTGAACTTTTTGAAATAAAACGAAGTGGATAAAGTACTTTTTGAAACAAAACGGTAAAGAGACCTTTTGAAATTAAACGGAATGTTCACCCTCGTTTTTCAAGGGAATAGATTAACTTTTTCTCCAAAGCGATCCCATTTTTGTGAAGAACTGCCCCCCTAAAACCCAGGGAAAGTCTTAACTCAATTCCGATTAAAAGGATCTTTAGTACCTTTTGGAATCAAACTCCTCAATTCTTCTCATTATGATCACTTGTTCATCTTGGATTGAAGACCAATACAGATGAAAGAGCCATTGAAAACTTACCAAATAATAACGTCATCTATATTTTTGAGTTGACTTGGTAAAGTATGAAAAATAGTTTTCTATAAATTTATATATTTACCATGAATGTAATTAAATAGAATAAATCAATTTTAATATAATCGAAATTTACTATATGAGATGAAAAACGCTGCAAATCATTGCTCAAAGGTTTATTATTTTCTGTATAGATCACCCTTCTGTATAGATCACTGGTTCTCCGTCAATAGCACCCACCACCATCTGTATTCCCCCTTGACCTTCCCACTCAAATTTCAGCTTCCTGCGTTCAATAGGATTGAAAATGGCTTCGGAGCTCACTCAGCTGATCAGTGATGTGAAGAGTGAAGACGATCTCCTCGAATGCTGGAGACGCCTGGAAGAGCACTTCCATTCAATAGGATTGAAAATGGCTTCGGAGCTCACTCAGCTGATCAGTGATCTGAGGAGTGAAGAATATCTTCTCGAATGCTGGAGACGCCTGGAAGAGCACTTCCATTCATTAGGATTGAAAATGGCTTCGGAGCTCACTCAGCTGATCAGTGATCTGAAGAGCAATGATTGCAGCAATGATTGCCAGCAATGATTGAGCAATGATTTGCAGCGTTTTTTACCCACCATCATTTTTTTTACCTACCAACTTTTTTTTACCTACCAGCTAGGTACTACCTACCACACCATACTGGCTTCACACCTTCACAATCAAGTTTATTAGAAAGAACTAAACGCTTCACACTCGATTGGAAAAATAGAAAGCTTCATATGGAAATTTGATTACAGGTTACGCAGAAGGCAAAACTGTATACAAATCGTAGAAATGAACAGCGATCGCATTTTAGTCCGATAAAATTTGAATGGAGATTAGACCTCTTTTGCGATTCACACTCACGATTCTGTTTTATCGAAGGAAAACCTTCAAGTACTCGTAGGGACCGAACGGCTTGTCCTACAGAGCTCCGGGTGGTCCCAAAAATTTTTAAAAATTCATTACTATTTACAATTGGTAAAAAACGATACCTTTATTTCGAGAGTTTTCGAGCTAGGGCACTCTTGAAAATTTCAACCCTTAATTTTCACCCCTTAGAAGTGACCTACATCAACCAAAAGCTTCGCGGCACAACTAGACCCCAAATGGAGCCCATATACCAAATTTGAACCAAATCGGTCCAGTGTTGCTAAGAAAAGTGCCGCGTACGGCGTACGGCGGACGGACGGAAATTTTTTTATTCGATTTTCGTATTCTACGTACCTTGAAACGTAAAACATCAAATTTTGAGGGGGGTTAACATTTTTTTTTCTTGCTCGATTCTAAAGGTTTATTATTGAAAATAATAAACCAAAATGTATCATCATTGTCGCGAAATTGAATTTACTCCTTCAGTTTTTGATCCCGTTCAAAAAACATCAAGACAAATCAAATTCGAACAACATTTACCTCTTATCTTATTTTAGAGCGATGAAAAACGCAGACAATTATTAAAGAAAGGCACCTACAACTCTTGAAATAAACCGGTATGAAATTTTCATACCGGTTTATTTCAAGAGTTGTAGGTGCCTTTCTTTAAAAACGAACTACTATCGGATTTTGATAGCATCTTGGTCGGATATTAGGCGATTCACACTCGTGTTCCTGATTTTAAAACCAAGTTCTCACCCAAGTCCAAAGAAAGCAAACGGTTGGTCTTGCAAAGCTCTGGGTGGTCTCATTCGATTCTAAAAATGCAAAACTATTCTTAATTGAAAGAAAAACAATACCTTTATTTTGAAAGTTTTGAGCTTCGAGCGTTATAAAAATGTCAGCCTTTATTTTTCAACCCTTAGAAGTGACTGACATCGACCTTAAGCATCGGGGCACAACTAGACCCCAAATGGAGCCCAAATACCAAATTTCATGAAAATCAAATTTTTTAATTCTTGGTCGATTCCAATGGTTCATTTTATTGAAAATAATAAACCTTTCTGTAATAATTGGCTTCCTTTCTTTATCCGATTTTGGGATTCTGCATACCTTGAAACATAAACAAACAAATTTTGAAGGAGGGTTATTACAATTGTTTATTCCGAAAGTCAATTATTGAAAATAATGTACCAAAATCTATGTTGCTTTCGAGTCTACCAAGGTAGCGGAAGCTTTGTTTTCACTTTTCAAAGTTGAAAAAAATGTTTTCCAAAATCAAAATTTCCACTCGCGTTTTACGTTTCAGAACAATGGTTCTGTCAGTCTGTCATGATATCCTTGCCTCAGCCATAACTTCTACAATTCTCATCTGATTTCGCATGCGCAAACGTAAAATCCTTGTAACAGCTATAACATCAACATTGATCATCCGAATTTGATGAAATTTTGTAGGATCGATAAAAATTTGTAGACGGTTCCCTACGAAAATCATTGCCTCCAAACTGATAGTACCTACCCACTGCGCATGAGCAAACGTTAATTCCTTGTAGCAGCCATAACTTCTACATTTCAAGGTTCATTCGGATTGGGGTGTAGATGGTACCCTATGAGGGTATTGCAACGTACTTAGAGATTGGTGTTTCGGGATTAGCTACTTTGTTTCTCGTCTGCACACCCACGCAGACGTTTTTTATGCGTTTGATAACCCCCAGCTGTGAGTCAACTCTTCAAACAATATTCATACTCTATTAACCACGTCAGACACCCAAAATTTCAAATTTAAAATAAAATACCTCAATCAATGTGTGGTAAAATTAGACGAGAATCGATTCAAATCATCATCTCAGATTGGAACAAGTCAAACAATCGGACGTCACGAACAAGTTCGTTCAAACGAGATTTTTGTCACCAAAGGTTTAGAAATCTCTGTCACTACAACTTCTCTCTGTCACTACTTATGTAACCCTTGATGTTGGTAGAAACATCGGTTGATCCGCAGTGCTTGGGAGTTTTGAAATGTCGACTAATAATGATGAATAATTGCTTGTATCGTTATCTCTGAAACAACTCGAGTTACAGACCGATATTCTATCTTATCAGATCGCTGTTGTTTCCCATTTTGGCGAAGGAAGAACGTTTTCCTCTTTCAAATCAGTGAGCGAGAAGTTTTTCCATTGAACTGGTTAGTAGTGTGGTGTTTTGAAAAGACTCAAAAATAAATCATGTGCGCATCTGCATCAGCATACAATCCTCACAGTCTCAGACGTGTTGTGAAGAACAGTTATACTGTACTCCTGGTGGGGAACTCACGGGTTGGGAAATCAACCCTCATGCACCGATTCGTCGGTAAGTACTCGGACTACGTAGATCACGGCTCCAGAGGGATCGAACATAAGAAAATCATCATCGGAAATGACAATTTGGTTCGGATAGTCGTTCACGATTCGGACCCCAATCATCGCAATATGATAGAGTCGTACTACAAGTTTGCTGTCGGTATTTTTTTCATATACGCCATAGACGATCGACAGTCGTTCGAGAGTTTGGTGACGTGGATGGAGCATAATAAGATCCACGGGCGAAAGGATTGCGCCGAAATGATCGTCGGTACCAAAAACGACCTGGAGGACGTCAGGAAAGTCACTGTAACAGAAGCCGCGAAATTCGCTAGGAGCCGAGGATTCAGCTTCATGGAGGTTTCGGCAAAGGAAGACGCGGGTGTCGACGCAGCTTTCAGGATTATTGCATGCGACATCTTCTCCAGGGTTCACGAAGGTCTCATCGACCCGGAACGAGTGAGAGCTGATGCTGGTCAGGTGCGAGTTGCTCCAGCTTCAATAGCTGAAGAGGTATTTGTCGCTCTAGATGGGGTTAACGTGTGATGTCCAGAACAGTGGAGAAATTGTCATGTGATGTGATGACTGTGATGTTTGTGATCGTGATTGATCTAAGGGTTATGGTTTGGGTGCATACCAGGTGGTGGTTTCGGGATCTCAGCTAGAGAATCGCTCATGTTTTAGTATCTGTATCTTGTTAGTGGTATATCGATGCTTTACTTATAATAATAATAATGAACTATAATGGAGAGATTTTGGTTTTTTTCACCAGGCATGATTTCATACACATCGAGCTTTAATTACCAACGGCTGGTTTGAAGTTAAGGGGGTCTTAGTCGGTGGCCGTTCGTTCCTCGTTCCAGGACAGTATTCCACGAAATTGAAGGGACGAAACTTAGAAAGTTGTACCTAAATTTGAAATTTTAAAGGATTTTAGAAATTTATAAGTACCTAAGGGATTAAAAAACTGAAATATTGCCACCGGAATCATCGAAACCAAACAATAATTGCAAGAGAAAACGCTGCAAATTATTACACAATGGTTTTTTAAAAATATAGATCGCTCGTCTGCAAAGCCACCAACCATCCAACATGAGGAAAGACATCGATCGCATTTCGGTCAGCTATAATTTGAAAGGAGATTCGGCCTCTTTAGCGATTCACACTCGTTTTTTCTGATTTATCGTACGTAAAACCCTTAAATTCTCGTAGGGAGCGAACGGTTTGTCCTACAGAGCTCCGCGTGGTCTCAAAAAATTCCAAAAATTCTATAGAATCCTAAATTGAAAAAAAAACAATACCTTTATATCAACATTTTTTGAGTTAGGGCGTTTTCAAGATTTCAAAATTCATTTTTGAACCCTTAGAAGTGACCTACATCAACCAAAATCTTCGGGGCACAACTAGACCCCAAATGGAGCCTACATACCAAATTTCATCAAAATCGGTCAATGCTAAGTGGCAAAAGTGCCGCGTACGGCGGAAGGACGGCCAAAGTTTCATTCGATTTTTGGATTCTACGTACCTTGAAACGTAAACCATCAAATTTTGAGGGGGTGATAAAAAAAAAATTTCTTGGTCGATTCCAAAGGTTCATCATTGAAAATAATAAACCAAAATGGGAAAACTACTGAATAAACGCTTATTCCCATATTTATCTGGCATTTATTGTTCGATATTGGTTTATTATTTTCAATAATGAACCTTTGGAATCGACCAAGAAAAAAAAATTTTAACACCACCCCAAAATTGGATGGTTTACGTTTCAAGGTACGTAGAATCCAAAAATCGAATAAAAATTTGGCCGTCCGTCCGCCGTACGCCGTCCGCCGTACGCGGCACTTTTGCCACTTAGCATTGACCGATTTTGATGAAATTTGGTATGTAGGCTCCATTTGGGGTCTAGTTGTGCCCCGAAGATTTTGGTTGATGTAGGTCACTTCTAAGGGTTCCAAAATCAATTTTGAAATTTTCAAAACGCCCTAACTCAAAACATTTTGGTATAAAGGTACTGTTTTTCCTTCAATTTAAGATTCTATGGAATTTTTAGCATTTTTTGAGACCACCCGGAGCTCTGTAGGACAAATCGTTCGCTCACTACGAGAATTTAGAGTTTGGACGTACGATAAATCAGAAACACGAGTGTGAATCGCAAAAGAGGCCTAATCTCCGTTCAAATTAAAGCTGACCGAAATGCGATCGATATTTTTCTTCATGTTGGATGGTTGGTGGCTTTGCAGACGAGTGATCTATACAGAAAAATAAAAAATAATAAACCATTGTGTAATAACTTGCAGCGTTTGATGATTCCAGCGGCAATTTTTCAGTTTTTCAATTCCCAAGGCCCATGCACTAATGAGTTTCTAAAATCCTTGAAAATTTCAAATTCAGTTACATTTTACGGGAAAAAGATAACTGAATTGACGGTTTTTCCCATTTTGGTTTATTATTTCCAAAATCTCGCCTTTGGAATCGAGCAAGAAAAAAAAATTAACCCTGAAAATTAAAATCTGATGTTTTACGTTTCTAGGTACGCAGAATCCAAAAATCGAATAAAAAAATTTCCGTCCGTCCGCCGTACGCGGCACTTTTCTTAGCAACACTGGACAGATTTGGTTCAAATTTGGTTTATGGGCTCCATTTGGGGTCTAGTTTTGCCGCAAAGTTTTTGGTTGATGTCAGTCACTTCTAAGGGTGAAAATTGAGGGTTGAAATTTTCATGAGTGCCCTAGCTCGAAAACTTTCGAAATAAAAGTGTCGTTTTTTTACCGATTTTAAATAGTATTGAATTTTAAAAAAAATTTTGAGACCACCCGGAGCTCTGTAGGACAAACCGTTCGGTCCCTATGAGTACTTCAGGGTTTTCCTTCGATAAAACAGAATCATGAGTGTGAATTGCAAAAGAGGTCTAATCTCCGTTCAAATTTTAGCTGACTAACTCCCTATTTTTCGAATTGAGTGTGAAGCGTTTATTTCTTCAATATAAACATGATTATGAAGCGAAAATTGTGGGTAGGCAGTGACAATATAATAAAAATAAATGAACCATTGTGTAATAATTTGCAGAGTTTTTGCTTCCAAGCGAGGAGGATTGATTGCTAACATAAGTAAAGGCCGCTACTATGAGCTCTGCTAAACCAGCGGTACCGTAATGTGTTGCGGGTTTGTATTTTTTCAGAAACACCGGCGAGGCGTCCATGTCGTTTCGAATTTGCGTTTTCATGGACCTTCACAAACTGAAAGGAAACCACAATCTCGATGGTGAGCATCACAATTCTAACAAAAAATTGAAAGTCTCACAATAAAACATCTTACTTTTATGATCAGTGTCACCACATTTTAGTCCACATTGTGTAGTTGAGGTGAAGTGACCAACTTGTAACAATACAGGATGAATTCCAGAATGAAATTCACCTTATTGCTCATAATTAGTCAGAGGAGGGTGTGACGACCCTACCCCCTTCAAACCAGTGATTAGATTAATCGGCCTGCCCGAAGAGGATATCGATTCATATCTCTATGAATCGGATATCTCGACAGGTGTAGCTTCAACAAATTGGGAACAAACCAATTGGTTTGTCCCGTAAAAATGTAGAGTCGTCACACTCCTCTCCCTAAAACATACTTCTGGGTTTTAAACAGAAGTATGTTTGAAAAAAGTCAAAGGGACTGAAAATAGTATGAAGTCCAGGAAAGGACATCTGGAAGCTTCAAGGGAATTCCTCCATCGTGATGGTACTATTCAAAAAGAAGAAGAAGAAGAAGAAGAATGCCACGAATGGGCCATGTATACATAAAAGAATAAATCAATGGAACTGAGGAGAAAGCAAACTAAATAAAGAATACTTACGGCGAAACATTCAAGTGTAATGATTGAAAAGGTAAACTTAGAAAAGGCTTTTATGAAAGAAAAACGTAATTGAAATTAATAAAATGCCAGATTGGCAAAACCCTAACAAGGGAATGAGTTTAATAATATAATTTAATAATATAGAGATACCTTCTGGAATTCTCTTTGGGTAGTTCCTTCTGGAATACCCAAGAAAAAAGTGGAGGGGAAATGATGAAATAATTCAGTGCATTTCCACCAAACCACGCTCTGCTACCATGTAACAATACAGGATGATTTCCAGAATGAAATTCACCTTATTGCTCATAATTAGTCAGAGGAGGGTGTGACGACCCTACCCCCTTCAAACCAGTGATTAGATTAACCAGTCGGCCCGAAGAGGATATCGATTCATATCTCTATGAATCGGATATCTCGACAGGCGTAGCTTCAACAAATTGGGAACAAACCAACTGGTTTGTCCCGTAAAAATGTAGAGTCGTCACCAACTATAGCCGCTTACTCTGTATTTTGTCGGAATTGAACTTTTTGAAATCTGAAAATACGAATAAGGTCAGAATTTATGAATAAACATAGCTCCAATTTATTTAGTTTTTTTGAGATTCCACTTCAAACTCTGTCGAAAATGCAACTCTCTAGTACCAACTGAAACTTACTTCATCCGTATGTAATCAACATCGAGGAGTTATAATAGACCAGCAGCTTGGTAATAAAAGGCTTAGCCGAACAAATAGAAGATGTTTGTGCGAGACACATTTTGCCTTTTATATAAATTTATCAGAGAATCCAGCACTAATCGACGCACCAAATGAACCAAATGAAGAAGACGTTTAGACTGAATTACTCACTTCTCTTGGAGCATGAGTTAATTTATTAGTTATTAAAAAATCAGTTAAAATTGTTCCTTTAATAGAAGAGTACTGTTAATTGAAAGAGTGTTTCAATTGAGTTGAAATGTCCGGATCTGTTGGTCCTTCGACAAATTCAATCAAGACTATCAAGAGCTAAATTAAATTCACTTATCGGAGGTGTGTTGATAGAGGTAAGTAGATCGGAGGTACGTAGAATATAATAGTTCAAATATAAAAATGGTGGTCCTAGAATTCACATAAATTCAACAAAATGTGTGTATGTTTCAATTGGTAAGGGTTATTACGTTAATTGGGTCCAGCTCAATGATAATGGTGTAAACATAATATGTTCATATATTATATGAAAGTAGGGAATGATCAGCTAAAAATTGGTTAAAAATTAGGGGATGAAATTTTCAAAAACTTTCAATATAAAGGTGTTGTTTTTTCATCAATTTAAAACAGTAGGTATTGCATTTTTAGAATCGAATGGGACCACCCAGAGCTCTGTATAACCAACGGTTTGCTCTCTGTGGAAATCAAGGGTTGGACGTACGATGAATCAGAAACACGAGTTTGAATCGCAAAAAAGGCCTAATCTCCGATAAAATTTTAGCTGCCAAAAATGCGATCTTTTTTCGTATCTTCGATTTGTACTCAGATCTGCGTCCTTAGTAATCAAATTTCCTGATGAAGGCACCCTCATTACATATTTTTTTCGAATTGGGTATGGAACGCTAATTTTTTCAAGCTAAACTTGATTATGAAGCGAAAATAATATGGGAGGTAATTAGAGGCAATGGCAAAGCTGTGTTCTTTCCAGGCGAGTGATATACAGGGAGTCTACTAAACAGATCTCATTCCTTCAAGGTGTCGATTCTACAACCAACTTGCAACAAAAAATGTCTCTTAGCAATTTTGGTTTATTATTTTCAATAATGAACCTTTGGAATCGACCAAGAAAAAATTTTTTTTAACACCCCCTCAAAATTTTATGGTTTACGTTTCAAGGTACGTAGAATCCAAAAATCGAATAAAAACTTGGCCGTCCGTCCGCCGTACGCCGTACTCGGCACTTTTGTCACTTAGCATTGACCGATTTTGATGAAATTTGGTATGTAGGCTCCTTCTGGGGTCTATTTGTGCCCCGGAGATTTTGGTTGATGTAGGTCACTTCTAAGGGTTCAAAAATCAATTTTGAAATTTTGAAAAGGCCCTAACTCAAAAAATTTTGATATAAAGGTATTTTGCTTCCGGTCTACCAAGGTAGCGGAAGCTTTGTTTTCACTTTTCAAGGACGAAAAAAAAAAGTTCTCCAAAATCAAAATTTTCACTCGCGTTTTGCGTTTTAGACCTTTCTGAACAATTTTGGTTCCGTGTCTGTGTGTCTGTGTGTCTGTCTGTCTGTCTGTCTGTCTGTCTGTCTGTCTGTCTGTCTGTCATGAATTCCTTGTAACGCGCATAACTATACGAAGTTATTGTCCGATTTCTATGAAATTTTCAGGGATTGTGCGGGTTGGTGTGTAGACGGTCCCCTATGAAAATCATCATCCTCGGACTGATAGAAGCGACTGCGCATGCGCAAACGTGAATTCCTTGTAACAGCCATAACTTCCACATTTTTCATCCGATTTCAATGAAATTTTCAGGGATGTTACAGATTAGTATTTTGATGGTCCCCTATGAAAATCACTACCTTCGGACTGATAGTAGCCACTGCGCATGCGCAAACGGTAATTTCCTTGTAACAGCCATAACTTCCACATTTTCTACCCGATTTCGATGAAATCTTCAGGTATTATGCAGATTAGGTTGTAGACGGTCCCCTATGAAAATCATCATCCTCGGACTGATATAAGCGACTGCGCATGCGCAAACGTGAATTCCTTGTAACGGCCATAACTTCTACATTTTCCATCCAATTTCAATGAAATTTTCAGGGATCTTACAGATTAGTATTTAGATGGTCCCCTATGAAAATCATTACCTTCGGATAAATAGTGGCCACTGCGCATGCGCAAACGTGAATTTCCTTTTAACGGCCATAACTTCCACTTTTTCTACCCGATTTCGTTGAAATTTTCAGGGATTATGCGAATTAGGTTGTAGATGGTCCCCAATGAAGATCACCACCTTCGGACTGATAGTAGTCACTGCGCATGCGCAAACGTGAATTTCCTTCTAACGGCCATAACTTCCACACTTTCTACCCGATTTCGATGAAATTTCCAGGGATTGTGCGGATTAGGTTGTAGATGGTCCCTAATGAAGATACCCCCGGACTGATAGTAGCCGCTGCGCATGCGCATACGTAAAATCCTTGAAATAGCCATAACATATAAATTTTTCATCCAAATTTGATGAAATTTTCTAGGATTGTCCAGATTAGCGTGTAGATGATCCCCTATGAGGGTAGTGAAAGGTACTTAGAGATTGGTGTTTTCAGATTTTTTCCTTCAATTTAAGATTCTATAGCATTTTTAGAATTTTTGAGGCCACCCGGAGCTCTGTAGGACAAACCGTTCGCTCACTACGATAATTTAAAGTTTGGACGTACGATAAATCAGAAACACGAGTGTGAATCGCAAAAGAGGCCTAATCTCCGTTCAAATTAAAGCTGACCGAAATGCGATCGATGTTTTTCTTCATGTTGGATGGTTGGTTGCTTTGTAGACAAGTGATCTATATAGAAAAATAAAAAATAATAAACCATTGTGTAATAATTTGCAGCGGTTTTTTTCCAATTTTAATCGGGTATTTTCTGTTTCGAACAAGAACCTATTTAGACCAAGACGTAATAGGAAAATCAAGACAATAAATCGGTTGTCGCATTTCAACAATCAACCTGGGGACTAAATTTCGTAACAACATGAGGCAAGTGATCCGTCACACTGAGTGATAAACCAAAACAGGAAAATAAAACTTCGATCGAGCATTCTCTGACGTGGTCGTTATTGTCGGAATTCAGCGGGAATATTCTGATGACATAATTTTTGGTATGCGCGATTTGCTCTCCACATCAATAGAGGTGAATATACTGTAATACGATTTGAATATTGATTTCACTTGTACTTCGAGTGACCACCATGAAAGTTATTGCATTTTTATTTTGTTGTTGCTTGGTTGCTGCGCTTGTCTACAGCGATCCGTCAGATGGATGTGAGTAATATAATTGGAGTCGACTCTCATGTTCAATCAAAAAATCAAAAACGTTTTTATTTGTAACTGGCCTTATTAGGCAATACAAAAGTCGAAAACATACATACAAAACAATAACAAAATACCAAATAATTACATAAATTTAAGTGTGACGGTTCTTGGATAGCATGTAAAAAACTCTGCAGGGTCATAGAGTTCCAGTTGAACGAGTATTCTTCTGACCTTGATCTTGAACGATGTATAGGGTAGTTTCTTTGTTATATAATCCAAGGAATTGAAGAAACGGCAACCCATTTGATGAGGGTTGGAGTTCATAGACGAGTTCAACCTGGCCTTAGGGGGACACAAGCTATGACGGGACCTCGTAAAGTGGTCGTGCGTTGTGAACCCAGTGGAGAAGGCGTCCAGTTCACTCTTAACAAGCAGCAGGCAGTCGAGGACATACATACTAGGCAGAGTTAGAATGCCTTGAGCTTTGAAGTGTCCTCGACAGCTTTCACTCAAACCCAGCTTTAATATGGTGCGGAGAGCCCTTTTTTGCAGTCTGAAAGCCGCCTCAGCATGGCTGTTACCCCACAGTGCGACGCAGTACGAGAGACGGCTGGCGAAACAAGCGTGATACACCATGAGAAGTACTTCGGGGGACACAGCATAAGTTAGTCTACGTAGGAGGAAATTGCAAGAGGACAGCTTCGAAGAGAGCATCTCCATGTGGCTGAACCATGATAATCTATTGTCCACTGAGACACCCAGAACATCAACCGAATTCTCAAGTCGACCGTTGAGTTAAAAAATCAACTCTTGGGTTTTGCTATCATTCAAAATTAAAGCGTTCGCAGCACACCACTTCTTTACTGTGTCTTCGGAGTTTGAAACATTGCTGCTCAGGGGTTTAGTATCAGGTGTTGCAGATATTACTGTTATATCATCTGCATAAAGGATCAGCTGCCCTGAATCCATAGACTGGTATGACAGATCGTTCATATACCATATATATAATAATAAAATTCATATACATTCATAACATAAAGTTCATATACATATATATAATAAGAAAAGGCACGGTCCCAGGACAGAACCCTGTTTTATCCCACAAGGGATCGGAACCTTCTCAGAATTCTCTCCATTGAAGGAAACAACCTGAGACCACCCTCGAAGAGAAACTCCCAAAACCGTAGTAGGCCAACTTTCGTAGGAGGAGATCATGCGGAACCAAATCGAATGCTTTGGAAAGATCATAGAGTCTAAGTTCCACATGATTCTTTCCCTCCAAGAATTCCAAAGCCGACCTGATCAACGATACAACTGCGTCACGTGTACTACGTCCTTTCATGAAGCCAAACTGTCTATCATGAATGATTCTCCTCTCCTCGATGTATGATCCGATTCTCTTCAGGACAACAGACTCTGTGATCTTCGCAATTATGGGGAGCTTAGATATAGGACGGAAATCCTCATACGTCGAACATTTGCCTTTCTTGGGAATTGGCGACACAATAGACATTTTCCAGCACTCAGGAAACTCACCATGCTCAAAACATAAATTCATGATGTAAGTGAGGGGCTCAAGTATATGAGTAGCTACACCTCTCATCATTGCAGCGTTCAAACCATAAAAATCAGAAGAGAGGGAAAGGCTCAATGAGCAGATAACACCATTTTGAATATTTCAACTACTTCAAAGGGCCAGATATACTGTTTTATTATTTTTTATGAACCCGAATTCGCATGTTGAGTATCGTAGATCATAGATTTTCAGAAGGTCTTCAAATTCGGTGCTCCCATGCCGCTAGAAGTGTTATGGTAGATAATGGTGAGGGAGGGGGGAGACCACTATTTCTTGCCTGAAATGTTAAATTAATTACATCGAGTGAAAAACTTGGATCGTTTACCACTTGGTTTAAATTGACCTAATTCTTATCCAATGGGACGTCCCCTGGAATGCATGCATTACCAAATGTTTCTCATAACATTTTTATTTCGTGTTTTCAGGCAATAAGCCGCCGGCAAAGTTTCATTGCCCATCAAACTCCAGAATCGCCTGCGATAGCGGTCGGTGGTGGTGCGAAAAGCTGGTGCCTCTCAAGTGTAACAAATTTAATTGTGAATAATATCCATTAAATCTACTCTTGTTCTAACTCGTGAGGGAATGAAGACTGCATTTCGTGTCCATTACGAACATATAAGATCTTTGTATTGTTAGGAAATAAAACAATGATTAGTAAATATGATCCAATCATATTCATATGCAGAGAATTCCACTAGTATAGGGGAAACTAGGGCAAACAAATAACAGAAACCGAAAGCTGAATCACGGGGGGGTGTCTGTCGGTCGCCGTTCCTTCCTCGTTCCGGATCAGTATTTCGCTGAATTGCAGGCGCTCAAACTTTAAAAGTTGTAACTAAATTTGGCATTAGTGCGTCAGTGTTGGGAATAGAAAAACTATAAAATTGCTGCTGGAATCATCAAAATCGAACAATATTTGCCAGAGAAAAAACCCCTTAACATCAACTGGCCACCACATCACAGCTCTGTAGCGTTTTACTACCACCAATTTATAGCGCGTCAAAACCATGTAGGTATAAATGGCTTTCTAGGACTTTTAAAGGGGGTGCGCCTGATTTGTTTTGGTTTATTATTTTCAATAATCAACCTTTGGAATCGACCAAGAAAAATTTTTTTCAACACCCCCTCAAAATTTGATGGTTTACGTTTCAAGGGAACGAAGAATCCAAAAATCGAATAAAAATTTGGCCGTCCGTCCGCCGTTCGCGGCACTTTCCCCACTTAGCATTGACCGATTTTGATGAATTTTGATATGTAGGCTCTGTTTGGGGTCTAGTTGTGCTCCGAAGATTTTGGTTAATGTAGGTCACTTCTAAGGGTTCAAAAATGAATTTTGAAATTTTGAAAACGCCCTAACTCAAAAAAATTTGATGTAAAGATAATTTTTTCCTTCAATTTGAGATTCTATAGAATTTTTCGAGCCTTGTAGGACAAACCGTTCGCTCCATACGAGAATTTAAGGGTTTTACGTACAATAAGTCAGAAACACGAGTGTGAATCGCAAAAGAGGCCTAATCTCCGTTCTTTGCAGACGAGTGATCTATAGAAAAATAATAGACCATTGTGTACTAATTTGCAGCAATTTTAAATTTTTAATCGAAAGGTGACCTCATCCTGAGAATTTTGACACCAGCCGTTCTCATTTTGGATGAGTGGATCTTTTTTCATGATTTTTGAAAGTATCGAATGTTTATGACGTCACGCGTCCCTCCCGCCTGGGCGGGACCCCCCAGCCCACTGTGACTTCATAAACATTCGAAACTTTGAAAAATAATGAAAAACGCTGCAAATCATTGCTCAAAGGTTTATTATTTTCTGTATGAATCACCTTCTGTTTTGATCACTGGTTCTCCATCAATAGCACCTACCACCATCTGTATTCTCCCTTGACCTTCCCTCTCAAATTTCAGCTTCCTGCGTTCAATAGGATTGAAAATGGCTTCGGAGCTCACTCAGCTGATCAGTGATCTGAGGAGTGAAGAAGATCTCCTTGAATGCTGGAGACGCCTGGAAGAGCACTTCCATTCAACAGGATTGAAAATGGCTTTGGAGCTCACTCAGCTGAACAGTGATCTGAGAAGTGAAGAAGATCTCCTCGAATGCTGGAGACGCCTGGAAGAGCACTTCCATTCAACAGGATTGAAAATGGCTTTGGAGCTCACTCAGCTGATCAGTGATCTGAGGAGTGAAGAAGATCTCCTCGAATGCTGGAGACGCCTGGAAGAGCACTTCCATTCAATAGGATTGAAAATGGTCTCGGAGCTCACTCAGCTGATCAGTGATCTGAGAAGTGAAGAAGATCTCCTCGAATGCTGGAGACGCCTGGAAGAGCACTTCCATTCAATAGGATTGAAAATGGTCTCGGAGCTCACTCAGCTGATCAGTGATCTGAAGAGTGAGGAAGCCTTTGAGCAATGATTTGCAGCGTTTTTTACCCACCAACATTTTTTTTACCTACCAACTTTTTTTTACCTACCAGCTAGGTACTACCTACCACACCATACTGGCTTCACACCTTCACAATCAAGTTTATTAGAAAGAACTAAACGCTTCACACTCGATTGGAAAAATAGAGAGCTTCATATGGAAATTTGATTACTGGTTACGCAGAAGGCAAAACTGTATACAAATCGAAGAAATGAACAGCGATCGCATTTTAGTCCGATAAAATTTGAATGGAGATTAGACCTCTTTTGCGATTCACACTCATGATTCTGTTTTATCGAAGGAAAACCTTCAAGTACTCGTAGGGACCGAACGGTTTGTCCTACAGAGCTCCGGGTGGTCTCAACAATTTTTAAAAATTCAGTACTATTTAAAATTGGTGAAAAACGATACCTTTATTTCGAGAGTTTCCGAGCTAGGGCACTCTTGAAAATTTCAACCCTTAATTTTCACCCCTTAGAAGTGACCTACATCAACCAAAAGCTTCGCGGCACAACTAGACCCCAAATGGAGCCCATATACCGAATTTGAACCAAATCGGTCCAGTGTTGCTAAGAAAAGTGCCGCGTACGGCGTACGGCGGACGGCGGACGGCGTACGGCGGACGGACGGAAAATTTTTTATTCGATTTTCGTATTCTACGTACCTTGAAACGTAAAACATCAAATTTTGAGGGGGGGTTAAATTTTTTTTTTTCTTACTCGATTCCAAAGGCTTTTTATTGAAAATAATAAACCAAAAGATCTACTCATCCAAAACGAGAACGGCTTGTGTCAAAATTCTCAGAATGAGGTCTAGTTAAGATTAAAAATAACAATAAACAGTTTTTCCGACCCAGGCGCACACCCCATTCGTACAACTCCATACATAAGACCAGGATTCAGGTCAGCCACTACACAATTCTCGAGAAAGATGAAGGCGGAGAGACTCTAGCAGCCACTGATCTTATGATTGAAAATCAAAACTGAAAATCAAAACAGACCACCGGAAAAAACCTGCAAATTATTACACAAAGGTTTATTATTGGTTTATTATTTTCAATAATAAGCCTTTGGAATCGAGCAAGAAAAAAAAAATTTTAACCCCCCCTCAAAATTTGATGTTTTACGTTTCAAGGTACGCAGAATACGAAAATCGAATAAAAAAATTTCCGTCCGTCCGCCGTACGCCGTACGCCGTACGCGGCACTTTTCTTAGTTACCATGGACCGATTTCGATGAAATTTGGTATATGGGCTCCATTTGGGGTCTAGTTGTGCGCCGAAGCTTTTGGTTGATGTAGGTCACTTCTAAGGGGTGAAAATTAAGGGTTGAAATTTTCAAGAGTGCCCTAGCTCGAAAACTCTCGAAATAAAGGTATCGTTTTTTCACTAATTGTAAATAGTACTGAATTTTTAAAAATTTTTGAGACCACCCGGAGCTCTGTAGGGCAAACCGTTCGGTCCCTACGAGTACTTGAAGCTTTTCCTTCGATAAAACAGAATCATGAGTGTGAATCGCAAAAGAGGTCTAATCTCCGTTGAAATTTTTTCTGATTAAAATGCGATCGCTGTTCATTTCTTCGATTTGTATACAGTTTTGCCTTCTGCGTAACCAACCAGTAATCAAATTTCCATAATCAAAAGTCAATGGAGAATACTGAAGGCGCCTGAGTGGTCACTGATCAGCTGAGTGAGCTCCAAGGCCATTTCCTCTCCTGTTCAACGCAGGAACCTGAAATTTGAGAGGGCGGGTCAATTGAGAATGCTGAAGGAGCCTGAGTGGTCACTGATCAGCTGAGTGAGCTCCAAGGCCATTTCCTCTCCTGTTGAACGCAGGAACCTGAAATTTGAGAGGGCGGGTCAATTGAGAATGCTGAAGGCGCCTGAGTGGTCACTGATCAGCTGAGTTAGCTCCAAGGCCATTTCCTCTCCTGTTGAACGCAGGAACCTGAAATTTGAGAGGGCGGGTCAATGGAGAATGCTGAAGGCGCATGAGTGGTCACTGATCAGCTGAGTGAGCTCCAAAGCCATATCCTCTCCTGTTGAACGCAGGAACCTGAAATTTGAGAGGGCGGGTCAATGGAGAATGCTGAAGGCGCATGAGTGGTCACTGATCAGCTGAGTGAGCTCCAAGGCCATTTTCTCTCCTGTTGAACGCAGGAAGCTGAAATTTTAGAGGGCGGGTCAATGGAGATTGCTGGAGGTGCCTGAGTGGTCACTGATCAGCTGAGTGAGCTCCAAGGCCATTTTCTCTCCTGTTGAACGCAGGAACCTGAAATTTGAGAGGCAGGGTCAATGGAGATTGCTGAAGGCGCCTGAGTGGTAACTGATCAGCTGAGTGAGCTCCAAGGTCATTTCCTCTCCTGTTGAACGCAGGAACCTGAAATTTGAGAGGGCGGGTCAATGGAGAATGCTGAAGGCGCATGAGTGGTCACTGATCAGCTGAGTGAGCTCCAAGGCCATTTTCTCTTCTGTTGAACGCAGGAAGCTGAAATTTGAGAGGGCGGGTCAATGGAGAATACAGATGGTGGTAGGTGCTATTGATGGAGAACCAGTGATCTATACAGAAGAGTGATCTATACAGAAAATAATAAACCTTTGAGCAATGATTTGCAGCGTTTATTATTTTTTCACAGCTTTGCCACAGCCACTACCTGCCAACTACGTTTTGCTTCACAATCAAGTTTAATTTGAAGAAATAAACGCTTCGAAAAAACACTCAATTCGAAAAAACAGGAACTAGTGGGTGCCTCCATTAGGACATTTGATGATGGTTGCTAAGGACGCAAAACTGAGTAGAACCCGAAGAAACAAACAATCGCATTTTGGTGAGCTGAAACTTGAACGAAAATGAGGCCTCTTTTGCGATTCGCACTCGTGTTTCTGCTTTTATCGTGGTTCCAACCCTTAAGTTCGTATGAGCTGTAGTCTCAATCAATTCTAAAAATTCAATACTATTTTAATTCGAAGAAAAAACAATACCTGTGTATTAAAAGTTTTTGACCCTGGGCGTTATCAAAATGTCAACCCTCATTTTTCAACCCTTAGAAGTGACTGACATCAACCACAAGTTTTGGGGCGCAACTAGACCCCAAATGGAGCCTACATACCAAATTTCATCTAAATCAGTCTTTGGGAACCAAGGGATCAACTAGGTGTAGGAACTAAGGACAGACAGCCAAAAATGTTTTCAATTTTTGGATTTTACGTTATCAAAAAAAAATATTTTTTCGGGTCGATTTCTAAGGTTCATTATTGAAAATAATAACCGAAAGTTAAATTCCAATATTTTTGAAATCACAGCAGATGTAAAGTAATTTATTAATTTTAGTAATAATAGTAATTTAATTATAGTAATTATTTAATAATTAATTTTAATTTTAATTATATATTTAATTTTAATTATAGTAATTAAATTATAGTAATAATTTAATGATTTTACTAATATTTTAGTAATTTATTAATTTTATTGATTTTAGTAATAAATGTAAAGTAATTTATTACTAAAAATGTTATCTTGAATTAATAAAAATAAAAAAAAAACAGCAGATGTTCAGTTTGAAATAGGGATGGGTATGATACTCGATATTTCAAAATATCGATACTTTTGTACCGATACTCGATATTTTAGTATCGATACTGCACTGTCCGATATTATTAAATATCGATACTTTACATCCGATATTTCTAAATATCGAATATCGATAGTTTCGCGGAAAATTCACCATGATGGCCAAAAAATGAAGAAGATAGAGAGGCTTTTGGGTGATTACTCTTTGGTTGCACAAATAACGTTTATATCACGGAGAAAAACACTCTGCTAGGACTTTGATAGTAAAAAATAAAATAAAAAAACTACCTAGATGGTTAGATTATAAATGCTTGCATACGAGTCTGCAACACATTGGGACTACACAACAAGGTAGTGAAGTAAGGTTGTTAGTTCATGTAAGTACCCAAGCATCAAAATAAGAAAACAGTTGATTGTTCTCTACGCAACACAGTGTTTATTGGTTGCGTGAGCAAGTTTTTTCGTGACGATTTTTCAGTTTATGTGCCAAAGCAAAGACATGAAAATGTCAAATTGTTTAAAAAATTATTTTTCTTGAGAATATTGGATAATATTGATAGTTTGTGACATTAAAGTATCGATACTCGATATTTTAAAATATCGATACTCATGCCCAACGATACTTGGAATATCGATACTAGGATACAATACTGTATCGATACAAAATATCGATACTTTTATAACGATACCCAACCCTAGTTTGAAATATCAGCTAATTTTATGCTGGAATGGCGTGAGAGCGGCTCCAATACAGCCGTGAAATCACCTGGAAAACGGGTCCTTGATTAGGCACCAGGAAATCTATTTCTTGTAATTGAGGGAGACGTTTAGATTGGACAAACCATTAGCATAAGTAAATACTCGCTCCCTAATTGAGGATTCGTGGCCGACGAATCTTCTTATCGAAGAAAGGAAAAGGTCAGAAAGTTACTCCGAGTTGATTTGTCTTGAGCAGCAGGCGAAAAACCATTAGAGCGTAAAACGGAGCGAAAAACGTGACGTAAGCTGAGAAGTCCGATTGACCTTTTGATGGTGGACGTCCATTTGCGCAATTCCAGGGGCCTCCACCCTGGCTGGACATCTCTTTTCATTCAATTCCAGGAGGGCAGCGAGACCCGTCTGCCTGCCAGGTTTTATTTTATGTCGACGCAGATGTTACGAGAGCGCGCATCGCAGGTCGCGTTCTAACTGCAGTATTTCGGTCTGTGGGTCAGACGTTCCAGGAGGGATGGTCGGGTTGCAACCGAGGAAAAAAGGTGTAATTTCAACTTGTGCAGGTAGAAGTGTTGGGCAAATGCGACGAAATATTTCACTACACATCTTTGGTATTTAAAGACCAGGAACACGAAATAAGTTACAATTCAGATTCCACTTTGTTCACCAGCACCAAGAGGGACTGAATGGCGCCATGTCTTCGGAAATTTTGGTTTACAGTTTTCAACAATGGACCATTGGAATGGAATGGACCATTTGGGTCTAGTAGTGCCCCAAAGCTTTTGGTTGATGTTTGTGACTTCTGAGGGGTGAAAACGCTGCAAATTATTACACAATGGTTTATTATTTTTCAATCTAGATCACTCGTGTGCAAAGCCACCAACCATCCAACACGAAGAAAAACATATATATGGAGATTGAACATATTGAACGGAGATTAGGCCTCTTTTGCGATTCACACTCGTGTTTCTGATTTATCGTACGTTCAAACCTTAAATTCTCGCAGTGAGCAAACGGTTTGTCCTACAGAGCTTCGGTTGGTCTCAAAAAATTCCTCCAACCAAAATCTTCGGGGCACAACTAGACCCCAGATGGAGCCTACATACCGAATTTCATCAAAATCGATCAATGCTTAGTGGCAGAAGTGCCGCGTACGGCGTACGGCGGACGTCGGACGGACGGCCAAATTTTGGTTTATTATTTTCAATAATGAACCTTTGGAATCGACCAAGAAAAAAAAATTTTTTGACACCCCCTCAAAATTTGATGGTTTACGTTTCAAAGTACGTAGAATCCAAAAATCGAATAAAAACTCTGCAAATTATTACACAATGGTTTATTATTTTTCTATATAGATCACTCGTCTACAAAATCATCAACCATCCAATATGAAGATAAAAGAAAAAAAAATCAAAATCACCAACCATTGATCGCATTTTGGTCAGCTCTAATTTGAACGGAGATTAGGCCTCTTTTGCGATTCACACTCGTGTTTTCATTTATATATATACATATATATATTTCAATATAAACCCTTAAATTCTCGTAGGGAGCGAACGGTTTGTCCTACAGAGCTCCGCGAGGTCTCAAAAAATTCTAAAAATTCTATAGAATCTTAAATTGAAGGAAAAACAATACCTTTATATCTAAATTTTTTGAGTTAGGGCGTTTTCAAAATTTCAAAATTGATTTTGGAACTCTTAGAAGTGACCTACATCAACCAAAAGCTTCGGGGCACAACTAGACCTCAAATGGAGCCTACATACCAAATTTCATCAAAATCGGTCAATGCTAAGTGGCAAAAGTGCCGCGTACGGCGGACGGCAGACGGCGGACGGACGGCCAAATTTTTATTCGATTTTTGGATTATACGTACCTTGAAACGTGAACCATCAAATTTTGAGGGGGTGTTAAAATTTTTTCTTTTGGTCGATTCCAAAGGTTCATTATTGAAAATAATAAACCAAAATTTGGCCGTCCTTCCGCCGTCCGCCGTACGCGGCACTTTTGCCACTTAGCATTGACCGATTTTGATGAAATTTAGTATGTAGGCTCCATTTGGGGTCTAGTTGTGCCCCGAAGATATTGGTTGATGTAGGTCACTTCTAAGGGTTCAAAAATGAATTTTGAAATTTTGAAAACGCCTTAACTCAAAAAGTTCTGATATAAAGGTATTGTTTTTCCTTCAATTTAGGATTCTATAGAATTTTTAGAATTTTTTGAGACCACGCGAAGCTCTGTAAGACAAACCGTTCGCTCCCAACGAGAATTTAAAGTTTGGACGTACGATAAATCAGAAACACGAGTGTGAATCGCAAAAGAGGCCTAATCCCCGTTCAAATTAAAGCTGACCGAAATGCGATTGATATTTTTCTTCATGTTGGAGGGTTGGTGGCTTTGCAGACGAGTGATCTAGACACCCTGTATAGAAAAATAAAAAATATTAAACCATTGTGTAATAATTTGCAGCGTTTTATTCGATTTTTGGATTCTACGTACCTACCTTGAAACGTAAACCATCAAATTTTGAGGGGGTTTCAAAAAAAAAAAAAAATTTCTTGGTCGATTCCAAAGGTTCATTATTGAAAATAATAAACCAAAATGAGGGCTGAAATTTTGAAAACGCCCTACCTAGCTCAAAACATTGCGATATTAAGTTATTGTTTTTCTTCAATTTAAAAATAGTGTTTAATTTTTAGAATCGAACGAGACCACCCAGAGATCTGAAGGACAAATCCTCCCCTCCCTATAAGAATTTGAGGGTTGGACTTATGATGAATCAGAAACACGAGTGTGAATAGCAGAAGAGGCCTAATCTCCGTTCAAATTTTAGCTGACCAAAATGCGATCGTTGTTCGTTTCTTCGAGTTGTACTTAGTTTTGACAATGGCAAAGCTGTGTCCTTTGAGCGCGTGATTTGTACAGATAAAGGGAAACCCTCTTCGTAATAATATGCAGCGTTTTTGACATGAACGTAGTTTAACTTGGGGTCTGTGAGAAAAATTTGTAACATTTTTTACATACCGAAAAGTGTACCACGAGATCGATAAACAAATTGTCCTGTCTGGTCATTGAAACATAGATTCTAAACGTTCTTCTTTTGAAAAAAAAAATAATAATAATAATAAACGAAATAAAGGGTCTTGTGCCTTAAGGCTATCTACTTCGATCGAGTCAGGTATGGCGCGTGGAAGGTTCTTCGAAAATTCGCCCATTCACTCATGCTGCACTATACAACTATGTTATGTGAACTAACGACCAAAAAGTTTCAATGGGTAGAACCATCGCTGTAATAACGATTTGTTGTCCTTTCTATAGGCCCTATAGTATAGGGTAATTATTTTCTTGCCAAGCTGGGATTACTGATATTTTTCGCTCGCGCCTTCTATCTACTGAACGGCAAAATGCAATGCTGTTAGGTTTGGCAGACACGCTCCTGCGCTGTCGAAGGCTCTTAGGATTACTTTCCTTCCTACCAACTCCACACCTCTTCTTTCTTCCATAGATAATGTAAATAGATTGTAAACAACGTTTCTTACAATAATACCATCAACGGTGCTCTTTACTCATGTGATAGCCAGAAACTTTTCGAATGCATGAAGGTATACTGCAGCATGAACTGAAAAATAGCCAGTTTAGAATCGCTCGGATATTCGGCTGGTGGGGGGGACCAGGTAAGTCGGTTTTTGGTGAAAATCGAGATATCTTCACTGTAGGCGTTATTTTGTACCAGCTTTGGCTGGGGCGTTAGTAATTGTTCGGTTAACTATCATTTTCGAAATTTCTGTTTTGAGAACAGACCGGTAAATTTCTGTTTCGAGAACTGAGTTTACCTATTTTCCCGTGTGCTAAATTGTGCGTAACCTGGCAAGTAGGTTTTTCAATGGTGGGTGAGCAGTTAAGTCTGAAAATTTGGTTGCTCGTGACCAGGTAAGTATGGAAAGTAGACTGTACCAGCAAACTTGAAAATTAAAAAAGAAAAAACAAGTGGGTGTGGGACATAGCTTCCTCGTATCCATAACCCGATTGTATAGATGATCCGATGCATAGTAGTTAATCTCAAAACACCAATCTCTAAGTACCTTTCACTACCCTCATAGGAGACCATCTACACGCTAATCTGGACAATCCTAGAAAATTTCATCAAATTCGGATGAAAAATTAAGTGAGTAGGTGTATGTGATTGGATCAAAAAAATACATAGCCTCGGCTGGGTTTCGAACCCGCGACCTTAGGAGCTCTAATCAAGACTATATCCTCTGACCTACTGATGACCTGGAATCAATGAGATTTGAGATTCTCACAGGAGACCATCCCTCTATGAAAAACGATTCTCTGTGATTTTCATAGGGGACCATCTAAACACTACTCTGTAACATCCCTGAAAATTTCATTGAAATCGGATGGAAAACGCTGCAAATTATTACACAATGGTTTATTATTTTTCTATATGGATCACTCGTCTACAAAATCACCAACCATCCAATATAAAAAAAAATCAAAAAATAAAATAAAATAAAAATGAAAATAAAATAAAATAAAAAAAAATAAAATAAAATAAAAAAAATAAAAAATAAAAATTCAAAAAAAAACGTCTGCCAAGTTGGGTGGGCAGTATAGCTTCCTCACTCATTGTAACATGGACGTATAGAATCAGTTGGCGAAAACTCGTCGCTGCGCGCCTCGGCGGGGGCTTCGCCCCCTGCACCCCCAGATGATTTCCGCTTAGAGCCTAATGGCTAAAATGTGACATACCTTGAAAAGGTTTTTGCTCCCCTCCCTCTTTATCTTTCTTCCACTGTAATATTTAAGCTCACTCAGCTGATCAGTGACCACTCAGGCACCTTCAGCATTCTCCATTGACCCGCCCTCTCAAATTCCAGCTTCCTGCGTTCAACAGGAGAGACAATGGCCTTGAAGCTCACTCAGCTGATCAGTGATCACTCAGGCGCCTTCAGCATTCTCCATTGACCCGCCCTCTCAGATTTCAGGTTCCTGCGTTCAACAGGAGAGGAAATGACCTTGGAGCTCACTCAGCTGATCAGTGACCACTCAGGCGCCTTCAGCATTCTCCATTGACCCTGCCTCTCAAATTTCAGCTTCCTGCGTTCAACAGGAGAGAAAATGGCCTTGGAGCTCACTCAGCTGATCAGTGATCACTCAGGCGCCTTCAGCATTCTCCATTGCATGCGCAGCGGCTATTGCTTGACCAATTTGATTGAAACTTATAGGGTGTCTCTTAGAAGTTAGTCCCTAACTAACCTCCAAATTTGAGCAAAATCGGTTCATTAGAAACCGAGAAACCGAGGTTCCAGGAAATTCACGTTTGCGCATGCGCACTCGCTCCTATTGGTCCGAAGGTGCTGAAATTTATAGGGGACCGTCTAGGACCTAACCCGCACAATCCCTGAAAATTTCATCAAAATCGGACCACAGGTTAGTATAGTTTTGCCCGGGACAAGGATTGACCACAGACAGACCGACAGACAGACAGACCGACAGACCGACAGACAGACAGACAGACAGACCGACAGACACGGAACCAAAATTGTTCGGGAAGCTCTAAAACCCAA
This sequence comes from Apolygus lucorum, assembly GCA_009739505.2. Taxonomy (NCBI): domain Eukaryota; kingdom Metazoa; phylum Arthropoda; class Insecta; order Hemiptera; family Miridae; genus Apolygus; species Apolygus lucorum. The sequence continues at coordinate 49,554,486 of CM019178.2, read as the reverse complement.
AAAGCAAGTGGAAATTTTGATTTTGGAGGACATTTTTTTTTTTTTTTTCACTTCTTTCACGAATACAAAGCTTCCCTACCTTCGGTAGTGAGGAAGCAAAAAAATAAAAATCACCAACCATCGATCGCAATTTGGTCAGCTCTAATTTGAACGGAGATTAGGCCTCTTTTGCGATTCACACTCGTGTTTTGATTTATATATATATATTTCAATATAAACCCTTAAATTTTCGTAGGGAGCGAACGGTTTGTCCTAAAGAGCTCCGCGTGGTCTCAGAAAATTCTAAAAATTCTATAGAATCTTAAATTGAAGGAAAAACAATTCCTTTATATCAAAATTTTTTGAGTTAGGGTGTTTTCAAAATTTCTAAATTGATTTTGGAACCCTTAGAAGTGACCTACATCAACCAAAAGCTTCGGGGCACAACTAGACCCCAAATGGAGCCTACATACCAAATTTCATCAAAATCGGTCAATGCTAAGTGGCAAAAGTGCCGCGTACGGCGGACGGCGGACGGACGGCCAAATTTTTATTCGATTTTTGGATTCTACGTACCTTGAAACGTAAACGTTGAGGGGGTGTTAAAATTTTTTTTCTTGGTCGATTCCAAAGGTTCATTATTGAAAATAATAAACCAAAAGTAGAAATTATGGCCGTTACAAGGAAATTTACGTTTGCGCATGCGCAATGGCTACTATCAGTCCGAAGGTGGTGATTTTCATAGGGGACCATCTACAACCTAATCCACATAATCCCTGAAAATTTCATCTAAATCGAGTGGAAAATGTGGAAGTTATGGCCGTTACAAGGAATTCACGTCTGCGCATGCGCAGTCGCTTCTATCAGTCCGGGGACGATGATTTTCATAGGGATTTTCATTCATGGGATTTTCATTCATGATTTTCATTTCTACACACCAACCAGCACAATCCCTGAAAATTTCATAGAAATCGGACAATAACTTCGTATAGTTATGCGCGTTACAAGGAAATCATGACAGACGGACAGACACACAGACACGGAACCAAAATTGTTCAGAAAGGTCTAAAACGCAAAACACGAGTGGAAATTTTGATTTTGGAGAACTTTTTTTTTCGTCCTTGAAAAGTGAAAACAAAGCTTCCGCTACCTTGGTAGACTCGGAAGCAAAATAGGTAAACTCTATAACCAACAAGATGTAATTTAAGGGGCAGTTCGATCTATTATTTACGTTTTAGACTACTTTCGTGAAAAAATGGCAGGGTTAAGTATCAATTATTGTAGATTCCTGAATTAGGAATACAATTTCAAACATCAAATTACTCTTCTGGAAAATTCCATTTATTGTACTCACCTAGTTTTCCCCCCGCCAGCCATTTCGTAACGTAAAAAATTAATTTTTTGTTCATTAAAATCTAATTTTGAAGGTTTTGTACCCACTTTATGCACTAGAACATGCCAATTTTTTTCTTACTGCTACTAATCTGGATAATCCATAAATAATTCTTCAAAATTTTCTCCCACAGGCAGGAAATGGACAACTTAACGACATTGAACTGAAATTGTGCGAAGGGATCTGAAAGCCCAATACGAGGAAACATTTTTATTTTGGAGAACAAATTTTGCTCTCTTTGGTCCTTGATTTTCTGAAGCAATTTGAACAAAGTTGGATCCATAACAATCATCCAGCATTATTTTTCAATTTAATTTCTGAAAATTTTGGTTCCTTGTCTGACTATGGTAAATTTTATGATGAGTGCAGAACAATAGGAAATCATGAACCTTGAAATCGCATGCATTCAAGGAATTCCAACTAATTCTGTACGTCCATGGTGTGAGAGTATGTGAAAAATCTATACTACCCACTCATCTTGGTTGACTTTCATCATTAATTGCACGAATGCAAGGTCCTAGGTAACGTGAAGAGTTATTAAATTTACTCATTTCACAAGTTTGCAAACTTTATCTATCAATAAGATAAGATTTAAATTCTATAGGATTGTGGGATAATCAGAAATCGAGTAGTACAAAAATTCTATATTTAATTTCAATAATTTACAAATAAATAATAAATAATAATTTACACGGATATCATCACACGAACTAGATTCTGCGACAGCAAGCTCCTACTCATAATAATGGCCAGTTTCAGTAGGAGGTAGCCGTCGAAGATGAATAAATAAAATAAATAAGTGATGAGGAGAATGAGGGCCAGAGCGAAAACGATGAGGAAGACTTCCCAGATCAGGTAGGTAGACTGACAGGCGGCTACTACGATGTCAAGCCTCTGTCTCGTTGGAGAGTTGAACAGAGTTGGTTCCATTCTGTCCCGTCGGAGGCGTTGTGGTCGGCGGCCTCATGGACGTCGAGGAGGAGGGAGGTGCAGGCACGGTCAGGTTCAAGTACCCACCTGCAGACTCAATCTGAAACATTGGAATAAAGGGAAGGTTACACTAGTTTTCAACAACTAACTAATTAAACTCTCTAATTCTTGAAAAAAGTCCATTCATGCAGCATGAATTAATGAGCGAATTTTCAAAAAATCTTTGAGTTGAAGGTATGGTTAAGATCTTAACCACTGCATTGACCACTCCACTCCATGTCAACACCACATCCGATCCGCTCTTCATCAGATTGAGTCAGTTATTGACCAATCAGGGCCTAAAACCCATTTTCACCTGGATTAAGAGCTGCTGCATACAGAATCAGAGTTTGACAATTATTGCAGATGAAAATGAATTTTAGGTTAGTTAGGGGGAAAGAACCGATTTTTTTTTTCGAGTTTCAGTAGGTATACCTACCGTACCAACATACTGTATGCACTGGAAATGCTTTGAAGATGTTAAGAGTCCATATTCTTGTTCTACTCGTCTCTACGAACTCATCGAGTACCCACATGTTTTTTTTCGATTTTCAGTATACCTACCATGCCAACATACTGTATGCACTGAGTATGCTTTGAAGATCTGAGGTGTCCATATTCAATTTCCACTCGTCCCTAAGAACTCTTAGAGAACCCACACGGCTACTGCATTTCTGGGTACAACAAATATATGCGCGTTTTCATTATGTATATGAATATATACATACTTTTCTTAATTTTTGGACAATTTTCATTTTTGAAAAACGCATTATATCAGAAATTTTTTTCTGAATCCGAATATACCATACAATATCATGATTGTGAAGGTATTAACCACAAAAAACGGAAAAACCCCATTTTTTGGACTTTTTTTTAATTTTGGACCACTTTGGACTGTCCAAAATTTCTGGCTAACGAACTTGACGTATTGTTTGTAGTTACGAACATTTTGGCGGAAACTAAAAGAAAAAAATTTAAATAATTACTCAAGTTATTGTGCGGAATGACATATGTATATAGGAACATCATATAGGAACCTACATAATATGTTATGTTTTTTGGAAAAACTTCAGGGATCGTTTCAGAATGTTCCAAAACGGATTTCAGTGAACATTTTCTTCGAAAAAGTCAATTTTAAAAATTTTGAGGCCATTGCAATAGCTTCATTTTCCTTGAAAATTCGCTAAAAGTGTACAAATAGATTTGACAGAGTCTGTACAAGAGAAGAAGAGGGAACCAAGCAGCTTAAATGTGGCACATAGAGTAGGTTAACCCTCTGGTATTTTGTATTAAATTGATACAAAATTTAGTTTTGAAAGGTGGCTACGACCCCTATTGTGTGGATTTGAGAGCACCCTTCTCGTTACCGTCCTTCGAGACCTCTTCACAATAATAAGTTGGCCTGTCAGAGGAGCCACCTGTAGTGCCTGCAGCTGATTTTGATCAAATCACATCGCACGCGTCCATCTAACTTTTGGTGTTTTCTTCATAAAGCGGCGTTTTCTTGTCAAATTATCAATGTTCACAAAAATCGAAATTTCCCTGTGAGTAATGTTGCCAACGAATTGTTTAGCTCGATGAGTAAATACCTACTGTGTCTAGTTTTAATTTTTGAACACAAATAAGTTAGACAAAAATAACATTTTTTGGTATTTTGGTTTATTATTTTCAATAATGAACCTTTGGAATCGACCAAGAAAAAAAAAATTGTAACACCCCCTCAAAATTTGATGGTTTACGTTTCAAGGTATGTAGAATCCAAAAACCGAATAAACATTTGGCCGTCCGTCCGCCGTACGCCGTACGCGGCACTTTTGCCACTTAGCATTGACCGATTTTGATGAAATTTGGTATGTAGGCTCCATTTGGGGTCTAGTTGTGCCCCGAAGCTTTTGGTTGAGGTAGGTCACTTCTAAGGGTTCCAAAATCAATTTTGAAATTTTGAAAACGCCCTAACTCAAAATATTTTGATATAAAGGTATTGTTTTTCCTTCAATTTAAGATTCTATAGAATTTTTAGAATTTTTTGAGACCACGCGGAGCTCTGTAGGACAAACCGTTCGCTCTCTACGAAAATTTAAGTGTTTATTTTGAAATATATATATATATATAAATCAAAACACGAGTGTGAATCGCAAAAGAGGCCCAATCTCCGTTCAAATTAGAGCTGATCGAAATGTAATCGATGAGTGGTGATTTTGATTTTTTTTAAAAATTTTTTTTGATTTTTTTTTTTTTTTTTTTGATTTTTCTTTTTTCCCTTCATATTGGATGGTTGGTGATTTTGTAGACGAGTGATCTATATAAAAAAATAATAAACCATTGTGTAATAATTTGCAGCGTTTTTCTCCTTCATAGTTTTGTTCAATTACTTGACTTTACACAGTTCCTATTCATTCAAGTTGGTTTATTTCTATCTCTCATAACACTTTCCCTCTATCATAAACCGTTTTATAAAAATGATACACCGCTCCTATCATCGTTTTTTTTAGGCTGCGCTAATCCGAGGGCTAAAGAAAGAGTTAGCACAAACCTAATCTATGGGGTAGGTATCAAGTTACTCATTTTTCAGAGGAGTGAGTCACAATTGAAAGCTTCAAATAGCCCTTCCTGCCTGGTCAAACTTTTCAGCGGCAACATTTCCTAAAAACAGTCTTCCTAGAGTAGCCCAAATCCCATGACACCAGGAAAACCTTCAAAGTTCGTTTCCAGCTACAAACATGAAATGGGATGAGATTTCGGATTATCTTCTGTTGGTCCCATGGAAAGACTCGTGACATGTTTGAACAAGTGTCTGGCCGGCAAGCGCTCCATTGATTTCCATCATGTCCGCTGTAGTGTCACTTCATTAGTTGGTGGTATTTCGTATGATGTTATTGTGATTCCATACATTGGCGCTGCGGACAGAGCATGCAGTCCAAGAAGACAAGAAAGATGAGGAAGCGTCAATCTTTCGAAGAGCAGGCAAGCTCGGATGAGGAGGTATCAGTAAGCAATCAAGTAGCTCAAGTTGTTAAAAATTTTCGTTTCAGCTCTTATGATGAAGACGTAGAGAGATGGGACTATTACTTAAAAGGATTCGAGATCGAGTTAGGTCGACGGAGTTCTAGGCGTTGTCTTGCCTGATGAAGCTAAAGCTATGCTTTTAGGCCCTGGTCCATTTAAAATCTTGGTGGATCACTTCCTACCACGAAACATTGAAGAGATCTCATATAAGGACTTGAGGGACGTGTTGTTAAAGTTCTTCTTGAAATCTACCTGTATTTTTGCGGAACGACGAGCTTTCACGAACTGCTTTAGACAGGAGAATGAGCCAATTGCTCGATTTGTAAACTCGCTGCGCACACTTTCAGGAACGTGTGAATTTGGGAGTTCGTTGGAGGAGAGACTTAGAGATCAGCTAGTAATGGGCATAGCGGAGAAGAGGTGGCAAGAAGAGCTTATTCGGTTACATCCCTCAAACGAGGCTACTTTTAAAGATGTTGAAGCGTCGGCTCGGAATTCGGAGAGAGCAGGAGAACAAACAAAGATTCTGAATGCGAGGCAGGACAGGGCAATTTCAAGTAATGCGAATCAGCTTGAGGGGTCAAGAAAAGATTCAAGGGAAGCATTCATGAATCCAAGAAAAAGGTTGGACCAAAATAAGCAATGCTCTAAATGTGGGTTCGAAAAACACGATGAACCCGGGAAGTGCCCGGCAAAGGGTAAAATTTGTAGTGCATTTCAGAAAGAACATCACTTCGCTCGAGTTTGCGTTACGAAGAATAGGGCCACCATTGTGAGGTCAAAAAACCTCGAGGGGAAAAGGCATGTAAGGCAACTTCGAAAATCAAGATAAGAAGAGGGCCGTGAGTCACCATCATCTGGGAATGAGAGCATGAGTACCTTGAACAAAATACCAGGAAAAGGGAAAGACATTCAGGGACTTTGAGGAGGGAGAGGAAGTATGGGTGTTCAACAAGATGAAGAAAGGATATACCCTGGGACAGATCAACAAAAGAAATGGGGATGTTTCATACTCCGTGATAGTAAACGGGAAAGAAGAGCGGAAACATCCCGACCAAATCAGGGAGAAATGAGGGAAGAGGACGGCGGGATTTCCATGTAGGGGGAGGAAGATGTCACTTCATTAGTTGGTGATCACCTGTAATATCGTTACCAAGACAAACTGTTTGCTTAGCGACGAGTCGATCAATTATGCGATTCTTGTAGAAATCGGTGATTGAAGAATTATACCTATTCTATTATTTCGTATGATGTTATTGTGATTCCTTACATCCGCTACCTCTCCCGAGCAATGGCTTCGCTTCTATCCTACCTCCGTTGTACCTAATCGATATCTTTAAACAGCTGTCATGTAATTACGTCAGTAACTCACTAGCATGAAATTCTGTGATGGCAAGTTAGACCATTTATCCTTACAAGTAGATAATTTGGTGAGTTCAGATTGTTTATCTAATATACAGTTCTTTTCTAACTATGCAGATCTCTACCTCTCTAATTAGCATTTCCCAGTAAGTATTAAAAATCATTCCTGATCCCCGGAGAAAGACTGACCTGGAACCAAACTTGTTCAAAAAGCTCTGAAACGCCTAGAGCTACTCTAATTTTAAATTTGGGTGTACTCAACTTTTTTTGGCATTTCATGTTCATCTGATATTAAGGGTACTAAACTGATTTCCTCATGAAATGTCCTAAATGATTCACCCGTTAGTTTAATTTTCATCCGGAACGCGCTGAAATGAGCTTTGCGAGTTAAAATGGTGGTTCTTTCGGACTTTATTGAGAAGGACTGTTACAATAACTGCGGGTTGGCATCAGAGCTTCAAACTATGAGGTCACGCAGCTGTTATGACGGATGATGGAATACTCGAGAGTGCCGTAAATTAAGGTCATTGCCGGTGACACTTCAAGAAGGTAAAATCTGCAAAGCTGGGATAGTCGAAGATGAATGCTTCAAGCTCACTCAAGGACAGCGTTGTTTTGGATTTCGAAACCTGACGTTCGCAGCTCAACCTTCTGACCTTCTGGAGACCGCAAGGACTTCTTACTGCCAGATACGAAAGTTACGGATTAGAACAACTGAAAGAGTATTTTTCTGAGGGATTTGGGGGGTTGTGTCACTTGAAGAGCTGATGGACGACATAATTCTACCCCTAGAAACTATACATTTCGATGGAGAGCTGATTTTTTCTTTAAATTTTTAATCGAAAGTAGACCTCATTTTGAGAATTTTGACACCAGCCGTTCTCTTTTTGGAAGATTAGATCTTTTTCTATAATTTTTCAAAGTTTCTAATGTTTATGACGTCACGCGCCCCTCCCGCTGGGCGGGACCCCCCCGGCCCACTGTGACGTCATAAAAATTCGAAACTTTGAAAAATCATAGAAAAGGACTTCTCATGCTATAAGTTCGCTGTTGGTGTCAAAATTCTCAGAATGAGGTCTAGTTTAGATTAAAAATAACAATAAACAGTTTTTCCGACCCAGGCGCACACCCCATTGAAATCTACTCTTCGATGAAGACCAACCCAAGTACAAGGGATGATGATTAAATATAGGTTGAATAAGGAAGATATATAAGGACATATTATCCTATAATAAATGAGTCGTTTATCTATACCTATGTTGGGATGGTGGGAGGGGGGTGGTGGGGAATCTTATAATATCAATAGATATCATAAGATTTTAATACGTAGTAGAAGGTTTTTGTTTTTACTACAATATTTTCGCTAGGAAATTAGTAATGGAATGAAATAAAATCAGCAAGTGTACCAGTGTATCTTGGTTGCACAAATACACATGCAAGAGCAGTAGAGTTTTCTCACTCCCACTCACGAGTCGTTTAACTTCAGGCCCAGTTGCTCCCGAAAGACGACGAACTTGGGTCCAACAAGAGCCTTGGTGAAGATGTCAGCAGTCATGTCTTCTGTTGGGCAGTATTCGAGTTTAACGTCTCCACTTTCAACCACTTCACGAATATAATGTTCGTCGGTCGCAATGTGTTTTGACTATGCATTTGTGATGGGGTTTGTTGCCCAGCTCTGTACTGCTTGATTGTCCGTGGAGATGCAGATTTTCTTGTGCCGTATGCCACTGTCTTCTGCCAGGTTCTTCAACTGCATTGCCTCCTTCGCTGCACTAGTCAGAGCCACATTCGCTCTCTGCAGTCGATTGTGCGACAGTCCGTTGCTTCCTTGACTCCCAACTTATAGCTGATCCAGCAATGTCCGGTATAGGATCTGCCATCGGTGCAATTACCCCAATTAGCGTCTGAGTATCCTGTGATTGGATTCTATTTCTTCTGGAAAATTAAACCAAGGTCTCTGATACCCTTTAGATACCTTAGTACCCTTTTCGAAGCCAACCAATGTTCATTCTGGAAACATGAATTGAATTGCGAAAGGTAGCTTACTGCATAATATGATGTATCAGGTCGGGTTGCGATCGCTAAATACATAAGTGAGCCGATTAGGCATTAGTATGGTACTTCGGCCAGTTTTCCATCAGTATGTCTTTCCAATTTCAAATTTGGTTCCATTGGGGTTCATGTGGGTTTACATTGCTTCATTGCTAATTTTCTAGCGAATATAATATATTATATTGTTGTAAAAACAAAAACCTTCTACTGCGCATTAAAATCTTATAGATATAACCTATCAGATCTCTGGATTTGAAAAGTAGCCACACAATTGATTTCTTACATTTCAAACAATAGCGGCACCTGTTGATGGAACGAGTGGTATGAATGATCGAAACATGACTCAACATTTCTGATCATTATTTTGAATAATAAGCCTTTGGAATCGAACAAGAAAAAATAATTTATACCCCCCCCTCCCTCACACCACTACAAATTTGTTTGTTCACGATTCAAGGTACGCAGAATCCACAAATCGACTGATTTTGATGAAATTTGGTATGTGGGCTCCATTTGGGATCTAGTTGCGCTGCAAAGCTTTTGGTAGATGTCAATCACTTCTAAGGTTTGAAAAATAAGGTTCGAACTTTTCAAAACGCCCTAGCTCAAAAAAATCCTGTGTAAAGGTATGGTTTTTTCATGAACGAAAATATCATTCAATTTTCAGAATCGAATGAGACCACCCAGAACTGTGTAGGACCAACCGTAAGCTGGTTTTCCGCATTTCGTCCAGGCAGTGGAGGCAACTTTTGGTTTATTATCTTCAATAATGAACCTTTGGAATCGACCAACAAAAAAAAATTTTAACACCCCCTCAAAATTTGATGGTTTACGTTTCAAGGTACGTAGAATCCAAAAATCGAATAAAAATTTGGCCGTCCGTCCGCCGTACGCGGCACTTTTGCCACTTAACATTGACCGATTTTGATGAAATTTGGTATGTAGGCTCCATTTTGGATCTAGTTGTGCCCCGAAGCTTTTGGTTGATGTAGGTCACTTTTAGGGGTTCCAAAATCAATTTTGAAATTTTGAAAACGCCCTAACTCAAAAAGTTTTGATATAAAGGCATTGTTTTTCCTTCAATTTAAGATTATATAGAATTTTTAGAATTTTTTGAGACCACACGGAGCTCTGTAGGACAAACCGTTCGCTCCCTACGAAAATTTAAGGGTTTATATTGAAATATATATATATATAAATCAAAACACGAGTGTGAATCGCAAAAGAGGCCTAATCTCCGTTCAAATTCTAGCTGACCAAAATGCGATCGATGGTTGGTGATTTCGTTTTTTTTTATTCAAAAAAAAAAAATATTTTTTTTTATCTTATTTTATTTCGAAGAAACCAGCCGGTTAAGAGCAAAACGGGGGAGCTGCTCACATCTGTTGACAAACAGCTTCACAGATGGGAAGAGCATTTTGGGGAGGTGTTCAACCCACCCCCCGGTGAAAGCATGAATGACGAGTTGTTCCAGGGTATACAAGGCCTTATCCCAAACCTGGACAGTCAGATAAGAGTGGATCCACCATCTGAAGATGAAATAAAAAGAGCTATAGGGGATTTGAAAAGTGGCAAGTCTCCAGGCATTGATGACATCCCACCAGAAGCTCTCAAAGCTGATTGTGTTACAACAGCACGCCTTTTGCAGCCCATTCTTAGGCGAATTTGGGATGAGGAAATCGTACCAGATGATTGGAAGAAGGGTCTCATTATAAAGCTCCCCAAGAAAGGAGACCTCACTGTCTGTGATAACTGGAGGGGGATTACTCTACTAACTATGGCGAGCAAAGTTATGGCCAAGATTATTCTGGATAGAATTAAAGAGCACATTGAGGGGACGCTAAGAAAGGAGCAGGCTGGTTTCAGGAAGCACAGGAGTTGTGTTGATCTGATCAACACACTCCGTATAATCCTGGAGCAAAGTGCTGAATGGCAGAGTCCCTTATACGCAGTTTTTATCGACTTCCAGAAGGCCTTTGACTCAATAAATAGAGATGCCTTGTGGAAAACCCTCCAGTCGTATGGCATCCACATCAAAATCCTGGGACTCATCCAAAGTTTGTATAACGGATATACTTGCCAGGTTATCCATAATGGTTCCCTCTCCTCGCCAATACCCATCAGCGCTGGATGCAAGCAGGGTTGCATTCTGTCACCCACGCTCTTCCTGGTTGTTCTCGACTTGCTTATGCGCAAAACACTAGGGAGACAAAAAAGAGGAATCCAGTGGGGTCTTCACGACCGTCTGGAGGATCTCGAGTATGCTGATGACGTTTGCCTTCTCACGCACAGACTTCATGATATGCAACGAAAAATTGAAACGCTCAGTCATTACTCTTCTATTGCAGGCCTCACCATAAACGTCAGTAAGACCAAAGACATGAGAATAAACGTCGCACGAGATGACTTGTTGGAAGTGAACGGGCAGCCCATAGACAGAGTGGATTGTTTCCAGTATCTGGGAAGCAATGTCGACATCCATGGGGGCACTGATGAAGATGTTAAAAGCAGAATACGTAAAGCTAATGGATCATTTGTGCAACTGTACCCCTTATGGAGAAACAGGAGCATATCAGTTAGAACCAAGCTACGACTGTTCAATAGTAATGTAAAATCAGTGCTTCTCTATGGATGTGAGACGTGGAGGGTAACCAGGGCCCTGACGCAGAAGTTGCAATCCTTCACCAATCGCTGCTTGCGGCGGATACTTGGTGTGTGGTGGCCCGAAGTGATTTCCAACGAAACATTGTGGGCGCGAACCGACCAAAAGCCTATCTCCAAGGAGATAAAAAGACGGAAATGGAGTTGGATTGGCCACACTTTGAGGAAAGAGGAGGGTGCGGTGGAGCGTCAGGCGTTGGACTGGAATCCTCAGGGCAATAGGCGAAGAGGTAGACCTCGAGTAAGTTGGAGGCGTTCGGTCGAGGGGGAATTAAGGCGGGTCGGCAAAACGTGGCAAGAAGTAAAGGTTTTGGCACAGGACAGAAATGCCTGGCGTACATTTATAGAGGCCCTATGTTCCTAATTAGGAATGAAAGGAAATAAATCAAAAAATCAAAAAAATCATTGAAATATATATATATGTAAATCAAAACACGAGTGTGAATCGCAAAAGAGGCCTAATCTCCGTTCAAATTAGAGCTGACCGAAATGCAATCGATGGTTGGTGATTTTGATTTTTTTTATTTTATTTTATTTTTTTTCCTTCATATTGGATGGTTGGTGATTTTGTAGACGAGTGATCTATATAGAAAAATAATAAACCATTGTGTAATAATTTGCAGCGTTTTTCTGACTTGAATCATCTCCAAAAGGTTCATCATCATTTTCTTCTTAACAATTCGCCACAAAACCACCGAAATGGGGGATATTTACATGGACACTAACCATTTCACATAAGAAGTTTGATAAATACGAATGGAGTTCGATTGCGAAATGCTATCAAATCGCAGATTTCACCTCCTCGGGTCACCTACACCCTGGAGGCTTTTCCCAGCACAAACCCACCCAAACTGCTACTGGCCCTCACCAAAGGGCTAGGACTCTTCGACTAGGAACTGAATCCGCGGTGTAGCACAATAAGCCACTAGGCTTCAGCGCTTTGGGCTTCCATCACCCTGATCCGCGGATTCATCTACAATCTACAATCTACGAATGGATTTACCTGTCACCCCACTCAATATGTCAAAGATATTTATGTTTGTAGGCTCCAAACGACGTAGAAAGAACAAAGAAATTTACGCTACGCTAAGAAATTTGGGTTCTTGATGACTTTCCGCATAATTTTTTCGTGCAATCTAGATCTAGTCGTTTAGATTGCGTGTTCCGTGGGAAATGGTCCAGTGCGGCTCACCTTGATGATTCGGCCTTTGTCCAAAATAAGGAATAATATCTAGGAAAATAATAATTAGTGGTACGTTTTTACTGATCTTGCATGTGATAATACACCGGTCAACTCGGCTCTGCCCACCCTGTAGTAATGTGGGCTCAGTATGATCGCGGTTCCATGAAAACAAGATCAAAACAAAATATTTTGGATGAAGTGACCGAATTTGGAGGGAATTTCGGAGCAGTTGAGTGATCCTCAATAATGGTGCTTTCTCGATGTTCCTTCCCTGCCTGAAAATGGTTTCTTCGCATCGAAATATGATTCAATGACGAAAACACCTCCAAAATCCTCCCATAAACATACTAGGACTACCTTTATAAGTGGATCGAGGACGTCCTCCGACCACCTTTTACGAAAAGATGAACGTCCGAGTGTCGATCTGCTCTTGACCGACAAAACCCGTTCAGTGAGGTGATGGGAAGATTCAAGATCGGTAGCCGACCTAATCTTCAATCGAAACATATTGTTTAGAAAACCATGCGTTCCTTGGGACATCTCATTGGATAAGGATTATTTTTTAACATTATTATTGGAGAATTATAATATTATTTTGAACAGCGTTTTAAATTCCATGATCTATGATGGTGTTATGCTCGTGGAGGTGTTACCCCAGTCTCTTCTCCAGTTGAGGAGAAATGTGGAAAATTCAAAAAGAAAAAATCCTTCTCCAATTTCGACTGTTATATTTCGTAAAAGACTAATGAAGGTCTCACCAATGTCGACTGGGATGGTGTGGTAGATTTCCACGGATTCCTCCAGGAGAAGAATACCCAGGACGAAGAGAACTGAATGCTCGATGGATCTGATGATCTCTCCTCAGATCCATCGAGTTCAGCCTCGGGGATGGTTTGAACCCTTTGATCCCCTTATCTATCGTCCTTTCTAGTTCTGGAGCCTGACAATGGTCAACATGAGAATTCGACCCCCTCCCCCCCATTCAAACTGTATCAGCCTGTCAGTAAAATAAAGTTCATAAAAATCATAAAAATGGAGCCCATGCACCAAATTTTATCAAAATCACTCCATGGCAACTAAGGAAAGTAAGGCAAAATTTTTATTCGATTTTTGGATTCAACGTGGATATTTCTACCTAGAAATGTAAACCAACAAATTTTGAGGTGGGTTTAAATTTTTTTTTTTGGTCGATTCCAAGGGTTTATTATTGAAAATAATAAACAAAAAGTGCCAAATAATGTTTTCTTTAAAAGAAAATATTTATTGGCACTTTTTGTTAAAAATAGTTGAAAATTACGTATGTGAAGTAATGAACCCTTTGTAATCAGATTTGTGTGGGTTTTCTTTAGTAATCTCCGTTTATCCAAGTCGCTGATCTAAGCAGGAAGTACGCAGTACTTTTCAATGCATTCGAATGGAAGCGATGTTATTCAAAACCTGACAGGAAAACTCGTAGATCCTCTACGAGTATTTACTGCTGTTCTTTCTCAGCCGCCACAAGTCAACTCTTCAATACCTTTTCCAAAATAAAATAAAGGTTTCCCAAATCAAAATAAAGGTTTTCCTTTTCAAAATAAAGACTGTTAAGATACATTAACTGTAGATGGTCCCCTATGAATTGGGAGGATGGTCCTCTGTAAATTGGAGGATGGTACTCCATGAATTGGTAGGATTAATATGAATGGTCCCCCATGAATTGGGAGGATGGTCCTCAGTGAATTGGAGGATGGTACCCCATGAATTGGTAAGATTAATATGAATGGTCCCCTATGAATTGGGAGGATGGTCCTCAGTGAATTGGAGGATGGTACCCCATGAATTGGTAGGATTAACATGAATGGTCCCCTATGAATTGGGAGGAAGGTCTTTAGTGAATTGGAGGATGGTACCCCATGAATTGGTAGGATTAATATGAATGGTCCCCCATGAATTGGGAGAATGGTGAAGTAAAGTTGTGATATATTATTTTTATCCTCTATAACAGTTCGTTATTTGGTTGAATATTTTTATTCTTAAACTCTGAACTTTTTTGATCTTGCTCGTGAAAACACAATCACAACCAATTTATATAATCACATGAAAACTAATTTAGGGCCAAAATTATTGCAAGAAGAAATTAAACCTTAAAATGTGAGTATTAAATTTTGATGCAAAATTTATTTGAATTCAGGGTGGCTAAAAACGGACGCCCACTTTTTAAAATGACGCCAAATTTTTAATTTTGGAGATAACAGGTTGAAATAAATTCCAAAATGTCCGTTAGGATTGGATGTTTATTGTACAGTAAGAAAAAATCAGGAATATTGTGCTAAGTAGATGGCGCCCTTGCTGATTAATGCGCTGTTCAAGCCTTTCGGCGAAGTTGCTCATGACGTTATCCAACATTTCCATCGGGATGGCGGCAATTTCACGTGTGATCGCATCTTTGAGGTCGCACACACGGCGAGAATTTCCATGGATATTGTCCGCCAAACATTTCCCGGAAAGTTGATTTCGCGACAAGGTGACATTCCATGGCCTCCGCGCTCCCCCGATCTCACTCCCTGTGATTTCTTTTTATGGGGCTACCCGATGTCCAAGGTTTATGTGGATAAACCACGAACTCTTCAAGACCTCAAAGATGCGATCACACGTGATCTACCCCATTGGTGTAGTTGCATGGGTCGGAATTTCGTGTTTTTGACTTCAGATTCGAATTTAGCGCACTTAAAAACGTATCTGTACCTGTTTTCAGTTCGAGATTCCATTTAGTTTAGCCGTATTTCAATAAAGAAGTACCGTGCTTTTTAGTGTTGGCGGGCCACTCCTCTTACGTAATCCCTAAACGAGAATCTCACAATAGAGTGCGTTGAGATCACTGCCATCGAGGACAATTCGCGTCAGAAACATTGAAATATAGTTGCAAAATAATGGTGATGATTAAAAAAACTTTGAAATATATTTTTCAAGCTTTACATGTTTGAATTAATCGTTTAAATTGAAAGTTTTGAAGCATATTTTGGTTATTTTCTTGTTGTTGCATTGGCGCTAAAACCTCGCGTTACTTTCATGGTCATGGTATCACATTATCAGTGGACACATTTCTGGTGGTGCGGTCTGAGTTGAGTGCGGTCTGAGTTCATACCATAGTTTATACCGGTATTTACCTACCATAATTTATTAGTTGATTGGTTTGGAAAAGATAATGTTCTCTGTAAAGTTTCAAGAAGCTTTTAATAAACGCTTGCATACGAGTCTGCAACACATGTCTTCATTTTTTCCCGCTACCTACCCGATAATCTGCTTTCGAATGTTGTTGACAGTTCTTTTAACTCAGGGGTATATCTCAGTTTCTTCCGTAAGTACAGCGGTTTTGGCAGCATATAATTTATGCAAATATTTAGGGCTTTTGAACGATTTTTCTACGAACACGAATGACGAAGATAAAGTTAGGTAGGAACGACTTGGTTTAAGACTTACAAAGTTACAGTAAGTACACTTAGTAAGTTATGGTTGGTTTTCTGATGATTTCTACTTAGTAGAAATCATCAGAAAACCAACCGTAACTTTTTTCGTTTATGTGCCAAAGTATTGAAATAAAATGTCTATATGCCAAAAAGGAGAGCCATCGACTAGAGTTTCGAGGTGGCTTCCCTGGAAAATATTCCGTATATCGATATTGGCATGTTGCACGATCTTTACGTCAATAAAAAGTTCGTCATCGCCAAAATAAGAGGAACCAAGAATGAAGGTAAGTTGACACTTTTGTAGAAAGTAAAAGATCAGTTGTTTTCTTGAGTGTAGTACTTCTTCATCAAAATGGTTGCAGTAGCTCATTTATTGGAAGTTTCATCGTAGTGTCATTATCCTGTACAACGTAGTACCAATGAGTGTTTGTAAATTGTTAAATAAAAGGATGTTGGTTATGTCCAACTTGGAAGAATCTAGCAAATTTGAAGGGCTGTGGCTCGAGTATCACCAGAACACCGCGTTTCTTCACAACCATATAAGGTTTCAGTTAGAGTAGAGGGAATGCCAGAAGGAAACGAAATCTTAGATGCAACATGTTTCGATTGCGCTGCTAGCAAAATTCAGTATGATAGCACCTCAAACGAACGTAAATAAACAGAAAGCTATAACCTTGCGTCAGGGTAACAGTGGTGTAGGGGTCTCTTGGCCCCCTTCACACCCGTGACGTAGCCCCCACCCCGCAGCGTCCGAGCCGTGTGTAGGTTTTCCCGCCTGAATCCGAGAATCCCGTTCTTTGAAAAAATCTCTAAATTTTTAGGAAGCGCTTCTGGGAGTTTTATTTGCAGATTCGTACTTCAATACAGATTCTCTACACAGAAAAAATACAAAAAAATATCATGCAACTGACCCATTGCCGACATCCCGATGGAAATGTTGGATAACGTCATGAGCAACTTCGCCGAAAGGCTTGAACAGTGCATTAATCAGCAAGGGCGCCATCTACTTAGCACAATATTCCATAACTGATTTTTTCTTACTGTACAATAAACTTCCAATCCTAACGAACATTTTGGAATTTATTTCAACCTGATATCTCTAAAATTAAAAATTTGGCGTCATTTTAAAAAGTGAGCGTCCGTTTTCAGCCACCCTGTATAATGAAGTATCGCTTTCGCGAAAAATGGTCCCCTATGGATTGGGAGAATGGTACCCTACGAATGAAAAGGATAGGGACATATTCACAATTCGTAGGAGACCATCCATATTGATCCTACCAATTCATAAGTAACTATCTACAGTTAACGTATCGCAACGATCTTTATTTTGAAATGGAAGATCTTTATTTTGTTTCGGAAAACCTTGAATTTGACGCGAAAAATGTAAACAACATGCTGCTGCTGATTTCCATTCACTCACGTGTTTATCGACTTCGCAGTTGCGGCCGGTGAATCCTTCGGGGCAGAGACACCTGTAGTCGCCGTCCTCTTCCGCCACGCTCACGCAGGTCGCTCCGTTCTCGCAGACGCCGTCGTGTTCCTCGCAGTACTTGAGCTCTGGAAGAGAAACGCAAGGTTAGCGAGGAGAAAAAGAAGAAGAAGAACAGCGAGAAGAAGAAGGTTGAAGGTTACCGAGGGGGTTCAGGAGGGACTTTCAGGCATCTCAACGACCCGAGCACGTTTTAAAACCTTCAGCAAAGACCTGACTGGATGCAGGTCAACTGGTGAAGAAGTCCAAACACTAGGAACACAATGAAGTTCCTCTCGAACCTTGTCAAATTTTTGGAAGTAAGAGAGAAATAGCAAAATTTATGAGATTTTTTAGGAAATAACGCGATTTTCCGCTTATCAAATTAACGTGGTCCTACGGCAGATTAAACATGAAGAAAAACGTCGATCGCATTTCGGTCAGCTATAATTTGAA
Source organism: Apolygus lucorum (assembly GCA_009739505.2). Taxonomy (NCBI): domain Eukaryota; kingdom Metazoa; phylum Arthropoda; class Insecta; order Hemiptera; family Miridae; genus Apolygus; species Apolygus lucorum. The sequence goes on along the minus strand of CM019178.2, from coordinate 49,536,511 downwards.
AGGAAATTCGGCCTCTCTTGCGATTCACAATCGTGTTTCTGATTTATCGTACGTCCAACCTCGTAGGGATCGAACGGGATCTCGTAGGGAGCGAACGGTTTGTCTTAAAGGGCTCTGCGTGGTCTCTTAAAATTCAATACTATCTTAAATTGTTGGGAAAATAATACCTTTGCAGCGGTTACTACAGTTTATTTTAGTGTTTTTACACCAGTTGCATTTTTGGTTACTGTTTTTGAATTCATGAAATTTCGCTGTCAGTCAAATTTCAAATTGCGTTACAAAAATAAATTTTCTCTCTCAAGTATTTCCGGCCATTTTGCATACATTATTGGTGTCTGATTTATAAATTACTAAATTAAAGCCGTTGTAGGTCACCGATAAACCTTCACCTTCATGTCAACATTTTTTGAGTTAGGGAGTTTTGAAAATTTAAACTCTTATTTTTCGACCTTCAGAAGTGACCTACATCAACCAAAATCTTCGGGGCAAAACTAGACCCCAAATGGAGCCTACATACCATTAACAATTTATATTTGGAAAAAACAACACTGTGTTGTTGCCTGTAAAGTCGGTATACGGGCGAAAGTTTTACGTGACAACGACTTGGAGTGGTAAAATAATTTTAATGTTAATATTCATTCGTATAGTAGGAAGAAGGATAAAATAAAATTCTTTGTCAAGTTGCACAGAGTAGGTATTTCCCGTAGGTAGTAGGTATTTCCCATGGGTGGGGGGGGGGGGAGTGAGTGCCAGGGAAGGGGGGCGGGGCGCTCCCGCTTTTGTGAGCGCCGGGGAAGGGGAGGGGCCGCCCGCCTTTAGGGAGCGCCGAGCTGCACCCCCTCCGTGAGCGGAGCGTAACGCAGTTTCTTGAAGTGTCTCCCGGTAAACCAATTTATAAGACGTTATCACGTCAAAAATACTTCACCGCTACAATTGATGGTATTGTACATAAATATTTACATCACAGCATTGTATCAGCACTTTCAGCACTCAGCAGTCATGTCCATCTGGTCAATGCTAAGTGGGGAAAGTGCACACACATAACGACTTATTATTTTTACGACGTCACACAGTAAGACTTGGGCCACACACTAATCCGTCTTAGACCACTCTGAATCCAAATCCGAGAAAAAAAACCATAGGTGTATGTCTGTGTAAATGTGTGTGTGACAAAATCTTTTGTCGTCTGCCCAGGCCTCAATTTCCAATCGACTTTCGTGGTTCTTTTTCTGGTGAGGGGAGGACAAATTAAGGCGAGTCCTCAGTATGTGCTTATGTTGTTTTATTTTTTCATGTCGAGCTAGCTTTCGCCCCAGGGGGCATCTTCAGGACATATAAGTTTGATGGGATGAGGTTGTTATTTACTTAGGTTCTGACTTCCAGATCCTGTCCTGTTGATTTTTGTTTTCACAAGAATGGTCCAGTTTTTTGAAAAAGGAGGGGACATCCCAAGTCTTTTACAAAATAGAGACCTGAATTTAGACTTAAAACAAAGTAGAGAGTCTTAAAACAAAGTCTTTGTTTTAAGTCTAAATTCAGGTCTCTATTTTCTAAAAGTCTTTTCCCTCATATTATAAAAGCTATCATACAGATAGATACACAAGCACATGAGCCCCAGCACTTCCAAGGCATATTTTAAAGATAAAGGACTTGGGATGTCCCCTCCTTTTTCAAAAAACTGGACCATTTTTGTGAAAACAAAAATCAACAGGACAGGATCTGGAAGTCAGAACCTAAGTAAATAACAACCTCATCCCATCAAACTTATATGTCCTGAAGATGCCCCCTGGGGCGAAAGCTAGCTCGACATGAAAACGCTGCAAATTATTACACAACGGTTTATTATTTTTATATAGATCACTCGTCTACAAAATCACCAACCATCCAATTTGAAAAAAAATAAAATAAAATAAGATAAAAAAAAATATTTTTTTTTTTTGAATAAAAAAAAACGAAATCACCAACCATCGATCGCATTTTGGTCAGCTAGAATTTGAACGGAGATTAGGCCTCTTTTGCGATTCACACTCGTGTTTTGATTTATATATATATATATTTCAATATAAACCCTTAAATTTTCGTAGGGAGCAAACGGTTTGTCCTACAGAGCTCCGCGTGGTCTCAAAAAATTCTAAAAATTCCATAGAATCTTAAATTGAAGGAAAAACAATACCTTTACATTGAAATTTTTTGAGTTAGGGCGTTTTCAAAATTTCAAAATTGATTTTGGAACCCTTAGGAGTGACCTACATCAACCAAAAGCTTCGGGGCACAACTAGACCCCAAATGGAGCCTACATACCAAATTTCATCAAAATCGGTCAATGCTAAGTGGCAAAAGTGCCGCGTACGGCGTACGGCGGACGGACGGCCAAATTATTCGATTTTTGGATTCTACGTACCTTGAAACGTAAACCATCAAATTTTGAGGGGGTGTTAAAATTTTTTTTTTCTTGGTCGATTCCAAAGGTTCATTATTGAAAATAATAAACCAAAGATAAACAACATAAGCACATACTGAGGACTCGCCACAATTTGTCCTCCCCTCACCAATAACCTTGCCTACAAGAAGGCAACAAACTATGAAGGTTCTTTTTTTGTTCGACGCGGAAACCTATCTATTTGTGCACTACGGCGCCGGAATTTTGAATTTTGCCTTTTCATGGTGGTGAGGGGGGGGGGGGTGATACTTTAAAAACGTGCATTTGCGGGCGTAATCTTGTAAACTCTGCCCAGGCCTCAATTTCTTCGGCCTCGAAATCTTCCAAATGTCTCACTATTTCACCAGAGAATCAAAATTCGCAAAAAAAAATCAAGTATAAAAATTCGGGGGCGTGTGGGGGGATATTATTCTCAAAATATCCGGTTTTTCAGTATTTCGGGACCTTTTTAGCTCACTAATTGTACCCTAGCGTTGAAATTGAAGAAAAATTCTCATTATACCTCCAGATTTTCATGAATTATTTTCTGTATCACCATGGAACTAATAGTGGTGCCACCATGGTGCCAGATCACCATAAACCGCACAATTCGTGGGTTTTTTTTTGTGTTTCACCTTGAATACGGATGTGAACTTTCGACGGACCGCCTACCAAATCTAACAGATGAAAGTTCAACGTTACGACGTATTTCCGCTTTGGTGCCTGACTGGCACCATTGGTGGGGGGGGGGGGGGGTGAACTCGATTTCGCATGTTGGGTATCGTAGATCATGGATTTCAAAATGCTCTTCAGATTCGAGGCTCCCATGCCGTTAGAAGTGTTGTGGTGGATAATGGTGAGGGAGGGGGGCGCTATTTCTTGCTTATAATACTAAATAAATTACATCGAGTGAAACAGTTTTATATCATTTACCAACTGGTATTAATTGACCTAATGCTTATCCAATGGGACGTCCCCTTGAATGCATGCATTACTACAATATGTTTCTATACTGATCACAATTCTTCAAAGAACATAGCTTTGATGTTCTGGTTCATTATCTTGAACTAGCTGAAAATTCTGCTACAAGCAGGCAAAAACAAATCGAAGATAAACACGTAATTTATTAAAAGCAAAGAAATTTCATATCTCGGCCTGGAATCGAACCTGGGTTTCCCACGTTCCGGCGACATATTACGTACAATCAAACAGTTGGGGTTTATTGTATTAGAATGATGAGACAAAATTTGTCTTATTTTGTCTCATTTTGTCTCAAAATTTGTTTCAGGTTTTATCATTTAATGATAAAACCTCAAAATTTGGTGTTTCAAGGATTTTAAACAAAAATTTTGGGTTTGGCTCATTATAACTGAGGAGTTTTAATTCCGGGTTGATGCTGACTGACGGAATGTTTTTGTTTCCCCCTCTTCGAGGAGCCCTCAATCAGTGACAGGAGCAGCCGCGCCGCCAGGAGCCGGCGGCGCGAGGGAGGCTTCGCAGGCGCTGACTCACCCGGCGGACACTTGTTGCGCGAATCTCACCCCCTCGGCTTCCGCGGTTTTCGCCACTTCAACCCTCCTCGACGTCGATTTATTGATTTCATTCGTCGGGGGCGGCGGGGGAGCTCCTGCCTCGTTCTGTCCTCCTGGTTCCTCCGGCCTCCAACTTCCAACCGCAGTTGCCGCTCCCAACTTGAATCGCCTCCCGAGGGGTCTTCCAACGTTGCCAAGTCGCGGCGTTGGCGGGCTACGAATTATTTTCGAAATGCGGAAAATAGAAATTGAGAAATACAGGTGCAGCAACACGATCTAGAAGTTATTTCCGATTATGTTGACTTTTTAGTTTATTATTTTTCAACAATGAACCTTTGGAATCGACCTAGAAAAAGAATTTGAGTCCCCCTAAATATGTGTTGGTTTACGTTTCAAGGTACTGGATTCCGAAAATTCAATAACAATTTTGCAGTCCGTCATTTATGGAGTCTAGTTGTGACACAAAACTTTTGGTTGATGTAGGTCACTTCCAGTACACTGTCTCACTCCAGTACTTAACTTGTTTCCAGTACTCTGTGGTCACTTTTAAGGGTTGCAAAATAAGTAGGGATTGCAAAAATATGTCAATAGATATATGAAATGTATCGATAGATTACGGTTGATATATCGATATATTTACATCGATGTAAATATTATTGATAAAACCGATATTATCGATCAATATCGATGTTTTCATCGAGTAAAAATTAATTTGAAAATGAATGGATGAAGAGGGGCGCCTGTACCAGTGTAAATCAAGTGATTTTATTCCAAATTTAGTAGGTTGACTTCAGTTCAAACATGATGTGTACAATAATGGTTTACACCTGCAGTGTAACTCAGGGCTCAATTATTTGACTTAAGCCAAAAATAATGGCTCCGTCTAGATTAAAACTACCTAGGTACTATACGAAGAGAAGCAGGTTTTCAAACAATTATTTTCAATTTTGAAATACCATGCCTACAGTATACTCCAGTCAATTTATAAATCGAACATTGCAATGGCGAGGGTATTTACGATATTTTATATTATAAAATATCGTAAATACCCTCGCCATTGCAATTTTCTACAACATATTATGTTGTTAGCACCCCTGAGCGTATTTTCCTTCCAGTATTTGCAACCCCGTTACGGACATAGTCCTCTGAAACCATAAATTTTCGAACTTTTCAGTTTTCAAACTATGAATTTCGATAATTCATATCCAGGAAAACTTTTTAAGTAGAGTAAATACTAACTTCAACCGGATTTTCCTTGTAGATCTTCCGATATGTGAGTACCTATATCGATATAATATATACCTATATCGATATAGAATAGATCGAAATATATTATATTTCATCCAAAATGATGTCAGTAACGTTTCAATTCACCTACCTACTTCGACAAGTTTTTCCAAGTAGGTATATCTTCCGATTTGTCGATAAATGTCTTCCTAAATGATGTTTGTATTGTTTTAAGACGATTAAATTCATCTACCTACATCAACACGTTTTTCCAAGTAAATCTTCCGATATATCGAAGGTATCGATATCTTATTGACGATAATATCGTCAAAATATTATGTCATTTGATCAGTATAAATAAGGTTCAGCGTAAATCAGCATAAATGAAGGTTTCATTATAGCCTAAATATTTTGCAGCCGCTCCTCCTTTTACTAGACATGCTTCACAAAATTTCCGATGTTGCATTTATTGTTCTTGACTACAAAATTTCTTTTGTCTCTGTAGGCGTATGCTTATTTCCATTGGCACTAATTATATTTGATATTACGTGAAGTTATATGTTATAATTTTATGCCATTTTTTAAACCATATTCAATTTTATTACCTATTACTCGGCCCAAGCCATTTTTACTGTATCATTTTATATACTTGTATTTCTGCACATTTCTGAATGCGAACTCTTGTGAAAAACGAATTGTTTACCACAATAAAGTCTTCTTCTTCTTCTTCATTTGATCAGTATATCGATACATTTCATTCGATATGCCATCCCTAAAAATAAGGGCTGGAATTTTCAAAAAGCCCTAGCTGGAAAAATTTCGGTACCTATGAAGGTATTTTTATTTCTTCAATTTAAAATAGTTGTCGCAATTCCGCTAACTGCTCCGCGAACAAGGCCTGTGGAGGCGTCGCTACTCTCCTAGACTGGGAACGAGCTTGGCAGTCACTTCCCTGCTTTACTCCTGGTAAGTGATCTCTTCAAACATTTTAATATTTTGCGGTTTCCCTTGGTATACAAAATCCATTCTCATTTCATTTCGGACCCACATACTATTGAAGAGTCAATCGAAATAAACCACACTCCGATTTGTCCACGCACTCATCACTTATTTATTTTTAAAAAGTCTGCCAAGTGGGCGTGGCACATAGCTTCCTCGTATCCATAACCCGACTGTATAGATGATCAGATGCATAGTAGTTAATCTCAAAACACCAATCTCTAAGTGCCTTCCACTACCCTCATAGGGGACCATCTACACGCCAATCTGAACAATCCTAGAAAATTTCAACAAATTCGGATGGAAATTGTAAGTGTTATGGCTGTTAGAAGGATGTTACGTTTGCGCATGCGCAGAGGCTTCTATCAATTTTACACTAGGAAGCAAAATAAATGAAGTAGGTACCTAAACGGAGTCCTAATAAACAAAGGTATTGTAGGGGGAAGGTATCTCACTCTACAAATAATAACAATCTGACTCCAACAGATAATGAAATATATCACGAAATAATATTTCGTTCATATTATGAACAAACTTTTAGCAATTTCTAGAACTTAAACTGAATTGACACGAATTAATTGGTAAGAATGGCAAAGCCGTGTTCTTTGCAGACGAGTAATCTATATAGAAAAAATTCTAGAAATTATGTTGAAATCATCAGAAAGAAACCACCCGATCGGTGGTTACAGCTTTCATACAAGTACGCAACCACGAGAGACATTTTATGTCTTTGCGCCCCCTTTCCCCTTCATATTTCCCCTTCGCGTAACGCTCCCCTCATAACGCTCCCCGCGTGACGATTTTTCATTTATGTGCCATAGTAAAGACATAAAATGTCAAAAACGGTGGCAAAAATTGGTGTGGAACAACCAAATCTGAAATAACTGTAGTGACACTACAGTATCAATCAATTGAGCAGCTGATTTACTACCTATACTTGAATTTTTGCCTTCTTTTTACTCATTGAATTTTCACAATCGAATGAAACCAACCGTTCGATCCTCAAGAGAACTCAAGGGTTGCAATTATGATAAATCTGAAACACGAGTATGAATCGCCAAAGAGGCCTAATCTCCGTTCAAATTTTAGCTGACCAAAATGCTATCGAAGTTCGTTTCTTCGAAATGTACGCATTTTTGCTCCCTTAGCAACCTATAATCAAGTTTTCTTATGAAGGCATCCACAACTTTTTTTTCTTCGAAATGACTGTGAAGCGTTCATTTCTTCCAAATAAACCTTATTTTGAAGGTAAAATGTGGTTGGTAGGTGACGATGACAAAACTGTGTTCTTTGCGGGAGAGTGATCTATACAGAAAAATAATAAACCTCTGTGTGATAATTCGCATCGTTTTTGGCTATTGAGAACCTTTCGATAACCAACCTGCTCAGTACCTAATAGGTACATAGTATGTCAGATGACCATTTATTTGACTGTCTTCAATTCAGAGATTTAAGGTCAAGTTCTCTTCCTGACGACTTCAGATGGTCGAATACAGTGTATTCGATGGATTTGGATGTCATCCAAACTGTATTGGGCTGCAAGAGTGGCGTAGGAAAAAAAACGCAGCAAATTATTACACAATGGTTTATTATTGACCGACTTCAACGCGCCGAAGGCGCGCGAAAGACGAGGTACTCAATTCGGGTTGTCGTGGGACGACGATTTTTTTTTTTTTTTTTTTTTTGTATGTCTGAACACCTTGCATTTCTTTATTCTGGCACCAATCTGTCTGGTTCTTTTTGAAATTTGTTCTACCAGTATCCGTGGTGGTCCCATTTCAAACAGATTTCATTTCGCTTTGTTAGAAGTATCGAAAATTTGTGAAAGAAGTTGAAAAACGTGGTTCCCGTTGTCGGGAATATCGGTCCGCATTCACTCTTCTTCCCCTGTGACTTCCGACTGTGCTGATGACGGACTATTTGTGTATAGTCAAATTGAAGGTCTGATTGTAAGCTTCAAAATGGTATGCTATATGAGGGGGGTTCCGGTAACTAAAAGGTACTGCGGGGGATGAGAAAGGGGGAAATTATAGTGGGCTATTCGCTCAGAACCTGCATGAGCCGTATCAAACGTGTTTATCAATGCTCGAATATGTGAGTTTTCCTACCATATACGTATGAGGGATAATTATAGTACTGTTAGTTAGGTATTCTACCAAGTGGGTATAGCACATAGCTCCCTCGTCATCCTTAACATGGTTCGGTAGGTAACGGTATAGAAGATCGTCGTAACTGCATTGTGCCGCACCAAATATGAGGGATTATAGGACAACTAGGTGATGAGAGGGTATTCTACCAAGTGGGTGTAGCACATAGCTTCCTCTTCATCCATAATATAGTTGGGTAGGTAATGGTATAGGAGATTGTCGGAACTGAATAGTGCCTTACCAAATATGAGGGATTTTAGGACAACTAGGTGATGAGAGGGTATTCTACCAAGTGGGTGTAGCACATAGCTTCCTCGTCATTCATAAATAGTTGGGTAGGTAATGGTACAGGTGATCGTCAGAACTGAATTGTGCCGTACCAAATATGAGGTATATAGTACAGTTAGGTGATAAGTCCCCGTCAATCATGTCATGGTTGAGTTGTTGAATTGTGTTGTCAGAACTACCAAGTACCTATCAAATATGAGGGACGTCGAACAGTTAGGGGATATGAGAGTAGATTGCTAAGTAGCAAAGTGAACCAAATACCTCCTGAAACTGATCCAAAAACGGAAAGTCATCTATACATATGGAAACTGATCCAGATTACAGAATGTGGTCCACCCTACGGCGTCTGGTTCACCTTACTGAAATGATTCACAGTATGGAAACAGATCCACATTAACAGATCGATAAACTGCCGGTAAATTAATTTCAGATTTAAATTGAAGACCACTAAAAAGTGAAAAATAAAAATAATATAAAATGGAAAAATAATAAAATAAAAACCTTTTTTACAAAAAAATGGACCGACCTCAAAAATTATGTCCGTGAACACCAAAAAGGGAAAAATAATAGTCTCAGTGAAAACGTACTTGATGTAGTAGGTTGTTGGACATAAATATCTAGTCAACAGATGGTATGTTGGAATAGATACTCATCTGTAGATTCTTTCATCTAGATGCTATCTAGATAGATAGGTAGGTAGGTACGCATTGAAGTCGCCGCCGTGCCCATCTGTAGACACAAACGTCTTCAAAATCTTCTACTCACCAACATATCATTTTTTTTCGTAAATATACATACCTCCCATACTACAAACATGCTTCCACACCGAGTATGAACGTAAATATTTGTAAAATTGTGGGAGGTGTTAAATGTTAATTAGGTAACAACGCTTCCGACGGTACGTAGCTACATTAAAATATGTCCACCAATATAATAAACTGTCTCCTATAATAATAAAGTCTCAAATACTCTTCACAACCATTCCTAGGGAGGTTCACACTTACTATCATACTCATATGGCAGCAGAGACGTACTAGGTACCTGATAGTTTGGGGAGCACATTGTAACTCAATGGTATTCACTGTTGTAATGGTAACCAGATCGTCGAGTAAGGAAGGTGGTTAGTTTGTGTCTGCAGATGGGCACGGCGGCGACTTCAATGCGTACCTACCTACCTATCTATCTAGATAGCATCTAGATGATAGAATCTACAGATGAGTATCTATTCCAACATACCATCTGTTGACTAGATATTTATGTCCAACAACCTACTACATCAAGTACGTTTTCACTGAGACTATTATTTTTTCCTTTTTGGTGTTCACGGACATAATTTTTGAGGTCGGTCCATTTTTTTGTAAAAAAGGTTTTTATTTTATTATTTTTCCATTTTATATTATTTTTTTTTTTCTATAGATCACTCGTCTGCAAAGCCACCAACCATCCAACATGAAGAAAAACATCGATCGCATTTCGGTCAGCTTTAATTTGAACGGAGATTAGGCATCTTTTGCGATTCACACTCGTGTTTCTGATTTATCGTACGTAAAACCCTTAAATTCTCGTAGCGAGCGAACGCTTTGTCCTACAGAGCTCCGCGTGGTCTCAAAAAATTCTAAAAATTCTATCTCCTATCCCCCCTCCTCCTATCTCCTGTCTCTTCTTCTTTCTTCTATTCTTCTTCTTTTTCTTCTATTCTATCTTAAATGGATGGAAAAACAATACCTTTATATCTAAATTTTTTGAGTTAGGGCGTTTTCAAAATTCATTTTTGAACCCTTTGAAGTGACCTACATCAACCAAAATCTTCGGGGCGCAACTAGACCCCAAATGGAGCCTACATACCAAATTTCATCAAAATTGGTCAATGCTAAGTGGCAAAAGTGCCGCGTACGGCGGACGGACGGCCACATTTTGGTTTTTATTCGATATTTATTTTTATTCGATTTTTGGATTCTACGAACCATGGAATGTAAACCATCAAATTTTGAGGGGTTGTTAAAATAATTTTTTCTTGGTCGATTCCAAAGGTTCATTATTGAAAATAATAAACCAAAGTCGATATCGTGGCGCATGCGCTCACGCCGATTTCAGAGCGAGTAAAGTTAAAAGTAAAAAAGTAAAGTAAACAATCATCTCAGGTTGAAATTTCTTCCATCTGCCATTCCTGACATTGCCGTCGCCATCAGCTGTCTCCCAATAGGAAGATCTGAACTGGTTCTGATGATTTCGCTGAAAGCTACTTATTGCCTCGCCCTCTCAAGTGGAGCGGGGTTCACCAACGTCCAGACCCAAAAAATCATCAAGACCTCCAAGCAGTAACCAATCCAGATAATCTCCCGGGCCGACTGGCCTTACCTTCGATGATCTCACGGGAACAGGTTCATTAAACCAGCTAACGGCCGTTGGTTGGTTTCATTACGATGGCTTCGCAATTCGTAGAGGACCGTCCAGGGGTTACTTAGCCATCTGGGATCCGAATCCTCACTACTATTTCCGCTCCTATCAGTAAGCCAAATGTGGCAGGCGCACGTGACCACATTACTGAAGTGGCCACATATTCTCGTACTCCAAAATCTCATTCTCTATTCTACTCCACGACTGAGATCTCCTATTTTACTATCGTTTATAATTCCATCTACTGTCTGATGGGCTCGGGAATTGTAATTTTACAATTGATCAGGTGGCTGGAGCATCGTTCAATGTTAATTTCTTGAAAGTCGGTTTTTGTTTGAACAATGTTCATCGTGAGGATCGAAATGTGTCAGAATTACGAGTAGTAAGTAAAAGTAAGTAAAGTAAACTTCAATTTCATGTTGAATCAGTCCGCTGTCTTCTTAAGAGGTCACCTCTTCACCCAAGAGGTAGCTAAAGAATATTATGAAAAAAATTCTTGAAAATTAAAACGCAACTAAAATTATTATTTATGTTTCTGACTAAAGCATTGGAAACACAAACGGTGGATACAGCTTTCGTACAAGAACGCAACCACGAGAGACATTTTATGTCTTATGTTTAATAAATTGAGAGCTTTCCAATGAGTGGTGAACGATTTTTGTGGGGTGGAAAATGAGGAAGTTAGTTTTCCCTAGGAACGATTGGTTGTACGTGAAAATCATCAGAAATTTCCGCGTAACGCTCCCCGCGTAACGCTCCCCTCATAACGCTGCCCGCGTGACGATTTTTCATTTATGTGCCATAGTAAAGACATAAAATGTCAAAAAACTAGTTACTTCTGTAACTTACCAGTGTTGAGCTATTTGTAAATATATTACACTAGCTGAAAAGCCTGCTAAAAGCAGGCAAAAAAATTGTAGATATGTAAAAACTCGGCGCTGCGCGCCTCGGCGGGGGCTTCGCCCCCTGCACCCCCGGATGATTTCCGCTTAGAGCCTAATGGCTAAAATGTGACATACCTTAAAAAGGTTTTTGCTCCCTCTCCCTCTTTATCTTTCTTCCACTGTAATATTTAAGATACCTCCTTATTCATAATGGCCTTGGAGCTCACTCAGCTGATCAGTGACCACTCAGGCACCTTCAGCATTCTCCATTGACCCTGCCTCTCAAATTTCGGCTTCCTGCGTTCAACAGGAGACAAAATGGCATTGAAGCTCACTCAGCTGATCAGTGACCACTCAGGCGCCTTCAGCATTCTCCATTGACCCGTCCTCTAAAATTTCAGGTTCCTGCGTTCAACAGGAGAGGAAATGGCCTTGGAGCTCACTCAGCTGATCAGTGACCACTCAGGCACCTTCAGCATTCTCCATTGACCCGCCCTCTCAAATTTCAGCTTCCTGCGTTCAACAGGAGAGAAAATGGCCTTGGAGCTCACTCAGCTGATCAGTGATCACTCAGGCGCCTTCAGCATTCTCCATTGACCCGCCCTCTCAAATTTCAGCTTCCTGCGTTGAACAGGAGAGAAAATGGCCTTGGAGCTCACTCAGCTGATCAGTGATCACTCAGGCGCCTTCAGCATTCTCCATTGACCCGCCCTCTCAAAGGTTAAAAACCCGCCCTTTTCAAGGTTAAAAAATTTGATGTCGCGGCCTGGAATCGACCCCCACGTTCGGGCGACATACGTACGTACGTACGTACGTACGGTTGGTGTTTTATGTATATAGATTAATTACATAAATAATAATACTTTAATATTATATATTATTTTGTACGTTTTAATTTTGATATTCACTGTATGATGATATAATAATAAATATCAGGGAAGAAATAGGGATAAAATCAGGATGTTGAGATTGGGTTCACTAGTGGGTCAACGATTTTAGCCCTCAACACTTGAGTATGGGACACTCACAGGAAAGTTTTGGTTTATTATTTTCAATAATAAGCCTTTGGAATCGAGCAAGAAAAAAAAAATTTTAACCCCCCCTCAAAATTTGATGTTTTACGTTTCAAGGTACGTAGAATCCGAAAATCGAATAAAAAAATTTCCGTCCGTCCGCCGTACGCCGTACGCGGCACTTTTCTTAGTTACCATGGACCGATTTCGATGAAATTTGGTATATGGGCTCCATTTGGGGTCTAGTTGTGCCGCGAAGCTTTTGGTTGATGTAGGTCACTTCTAAGGGGTGAATATTAAGGGTTGAAATTTTCAAGAGTGCCCTAGCTCGAAAACTCTCGAAATAAAGGTATCGTTTTTTCACTAATTTTAAATAGTACTGAATTTTAAAAAATTTTTGAGACCACCCGGAGCTCTGTAGGGCAAACCGTTCAGTCCCTACGAGTACTTGAAGGTTTTCCTTCGATAAAACAGAATCATGAGTGTGAATCGCAAAAGAGGTCTAATCTCCGTTGAAATTTTTTCTGACTAAAATGCGATCGCTGTTCATTTCTTCGATTTGTATACAGTTTTGCCTTCTGCGTAACCAGTAATCAAATTTCCATAATCAAAAGTCAATGGAGAATACTGAAGGCGCCTGAGTGGTCACTGATCAGCTGAGTGAGCTCCAAGGCCATTTCCTCTCCTGTTGAACGCAGGAATATGAAATTTGAGAGGGCGGGTCAATTGAGAATGCTGAAGGCGCCTGAGTGGTCACTGATCAGCTGAGTGAGCTCCAAGGCCATTTCCTCTCCTGTTGAACGCAGGAAGCTAAAATTTTAGAGGCAGGGTCAAAGGAGAATGCTGAAGGCGCCTGAGTGGTAACTGATCAGCTGAGTGAGCTCCAAGGCCATTTCCTCTCCTGTTGAACGCAGGAACCTGAAATTTGAGAGGGCGGGTCAATGGAGGTTGCTGAAGGCGCCTGAGTGGTAACTGATCAGCTGAGTGAGCTCCAAGGCCATTTCCTCTCCTGTTGGACGCAGGAACCTGAAATTTGAGAGGGCGGGTCAATGGAGAATGCTGAAGGCGCATGAGTGGTCACTGATCAGCTGAGTGAGCTCCAAGGCCATTTTCTCTTCTGTTGAACGCAGGAAGCTGAAATTTGAGAGGGCGGGTCAATGGAGAATACAGATGGTGGTAGGTGCTATTGATGGAGAACCAGTGATCTATACAGAAGGGTGATCTATACAGAAAATAATAAACCTTTGAGCAATGATTTGCAGCGTTTTTTGATATTTTTTGATTTTGGAACACCCGCATTTTTCGACTCGCTGCGCGAATGCACCTCTTCCCTACCTTCGGTAGTGAGTGAGCTCACCTGCAGCTCTCATCGACTGAACTTTCACTGCTCATAAAACATGTGTGTACACGAAGTGCACTTGCCAATGGCACACTCGTATCTCAGCTTTCACTGTAAGCTCTCACTCGAAAGTGCAGAAACAAGTTTCTGGCCGTTCGAAATGCCTTCAAAGCTAGAAAACCAATGATTTCTTCCCGCTTTCCATTGAAAAAACAGAATCAACATAACTAGTGTTGTAAGAATAGAGAAAAAGTCATCTAGATGGAACGCTAGAAGGGAATAAATTACCTCCCACATCGAGTCTACAATGATATTCATTGCTGGCAAACCCCGAGTAAGAGGAAAGTAGGCCGCACTTTTGATGGAATTTCAGTATCACAAGTGTCGATGTAACAAAAATGAATAATTGTTACTTCATCGAACCAAAAATGAGCAAACACTTATAAAAAAGTTACTTCTCTCTTTCCTTTCGAGAACTGTCTAATTGATTCTTCATATTCATAATTATTAAATTAAATTACTATAAACATTCTCTTTATTGCCGACCTCGTTGACGCTTGAATAGTAATTTATATTCAGACCACTAATCTTCCTGTCTCAACTCTGATTTCAAGCTATGGATCTGTCAATATTTAAAAAAGTTCCTTTCGTGCAGCAAGAGCGAATGAGTGAATTTTTTAAGTACTTTCATCAAATGTTCGGCAATTTTAAAATGATATTTCATTATAAATTATGTTTTTGCGGTTCTTAGTTTCACAATCACAGTAATAAATGGTAGGTACATTCGGATTCAACACAAAATTTCTGATACTGATGCGTTTAAAAAAGTAAGCTACGGGAAAGTGAATAATTAATCAAGTGTACTTACGCTTCGATTACCAATTAGGGTTTTTCAGGAACACTTTGCGATAATGGAAATTTTAATCAATTTAACGGACTCCCCTCTCCATTTTTTTTTTTACTTTTCGAGTCAATTTTTAATCCGTGGAAGCCCCAAAATGGGGGATCGTAATTCTTTTAAACGTGACGTTTTATCGTTCATATTATCATGATTGAAGGAGAACCCCCGTACTTCTTTCCTGGGGAGATACAATTTAGGTTAGAATAAATCGTTTAGAGTGGAAAAATGAGCGAAATTCCTTGTAGAAAGGATTTATGTATTAAATTATTTGAAGGTATACAAATTACAAACAATTGAAAATTCCAAATATAATCAAGTACATAACATTGTTGCGTGTACTACATGTGTATATTAAAAAGATTAACATTTAACCCTCAATGTCCTGATGTATCTTTTGGGAAGTCAGTTTTTCAAGCTTTCTGCTACGATTTTCTAAGCCAAAACCGATCTTATGTTGGCTATCTTGATCCTTCAACTATCAATTGTGTTGAAAAAATACATAGGTAGATGTTTGAGATAAAATTGTGATCAGACCCACTTCTACCACGAACTGGTGGGGCAAACCAGTACGATTTGTGAACACAGGCAGACCCGTTACCAAAATTGAAATTAAGGTGGACCTTTTTATTTTGAAGGACATATTAAAAACACAAACGGTGGATACAGCTTTCGTACAAGTACGCAACCACGAGAGACATTTTATGTCTTATGTTTAATAAATTGAGAGCTTTCCAATGAGTGGTGAACGATTTTTGTGGGGTGGAAAATGAGGAAGTTAGTTTTCCCTAGGAACGATTGGTTGTACGTGAAAATCATCAGAAATTTCCGCGTAACGCTCCCCTCGCAACGCTCCCCGCGTGACGATTTTTCATTTATGTGTCATAGTAAAGACATAAAATGTCAAAAAATGAAAATTGTCCAAAAGTCAAAAACGGTACATATATGATGAAAATGTGCGTATATTTGCTGTACCCAGAAATGCAGTAGCCGTGTGGGTACTCTATGAGTTCGTGGAGACGTGTAGAACATGAATATGTACTCCCAACATCTTCAAAGCATACCCAGTGCATACAGTATGTTGGTATGGTAGGTATACTGAAAATCGAAAAAAACCAACAATAGCCGTGTGGGTACTCTATGAGCTGTTGGAGACGAGTAGAACTCCGTACTATGGACTCCGTACATCTTCAGAACATAGCCCGTTCATTGTTAGCAAACGATCCCTGAAGAGTAAAAAAAAGATTTTTCTGAAATTTTGCTCATTAATCCATGCTGCATGAAAAGACTTTTTAATAACGATGGAGTAGTCACTAAAGTCCTGTTACACTTGTAACAGCTATAACGTCTACATTTTTCATCCAAATTTGATGAAATTTTGGAGATTGTGAAGGTTGGCGTGTGAATGGTCCCCTATGAGGGCAGTGGAAGGTACTTGGAGATTGATGTTAGAAATTGTCTTCGATCCACTGGATCATTTATACAGTCGGGTTGTGGATAGAAGGAAGCTCTGTGCCTGACTATTTCAATATTATACGAGTTTCAACTTCAAAATTATATTATGAAAAAAATTAAATTATGAAAATTCGTCGAACTGGCAAACCTACCTCGATCTGCAGACTTGAGCGCGCCGGTCTGTTGCGTCAAGTTCACGAACTAGGACTGCAGACGCGTGAATCAGCAGTCCTGCGGGACCCCCACCTGCGCCGGCGGGAACAACCCGAGTCCTCCACCCCCTCGCGTCACGGGAATCCCACTTCGTCACCGCCAGAACAGAGGAGGACGAGGAGTCAGCGGAGGAGACGCTCCGGAATCACCAAACCAGTCGGAGGATCGCCGAGCGACGACTGATTTCTAGCGGCGGGGCCGTCAAGGTCAATGACAGGAGGCGTCCCCACCGCCGACGACCCCGATTCCTCGGAGGGCTTTCTCCCGTTGCATTCTTTATCCTGCTTTCTTTGCTCTCCATTCGTCGGGCATCCTCTTCTTTCGTGATTCTCAGGTTACGGTAGGAGTGATGATGGGAAGAGGGTGGGGGGAGACCAGGATTTCCCCCTCAACTACCATATTTCCCACAGCAGATTGATTTATCATTTATTTATAGGAAAAAGACTTCATCGTCCTATCAGTTATTTATTTTGAAAAAGTCTGCCAAGTGGGTGTGGCACATAGCTTCCTCGTATTCATAACCCGACTGTATAGATGATCCGATGCATAGTAGTTAATCTCAAAACATTAATCTCTAAGTACCTTCCACTACCCCCATGGGGGACCATCTACACACCATCCCACACAATCTCTGTATATGTTCAGGAAAGTCTAAAACGTAAAACGCGAGTGGAAATTTTGATTTTGGAGAACTTTTTTTTTCAACCTTGAAAATTGAAAACAAAGCTTCCGCTACCTTGGTAGACTCGGAAGCAAAGTCTGCCAAGTGGGTGTGGCACATAGCTTCCTCGTATCGCGATTTTATTGATGATCCGATCATCTACACGTCAACCTGCACTGTCCCTGAAGTTTTCCACGAATTCGGGGAGAAAATATTGAAATATGACTGTTACAAGGTAATTCAAGTTTCGTATGCGCACAAGCTACTATCAGTCCGCATGAAATGATTTTCATATGGGACCATCAACATCCCAATCCGTACAATCTCCCTAAACTTCATCGAAATCGAATGGAAAAGGGGAACGTTATGGCTGTTACTAGGATTTTACGTTTGCGCATGCGAAGAGGCTATATCAGTCTGGGGAAAATGGTTTCCATACAGGACCATCTACATGCCAATCCGCACAATTCCTGAAAATTTCATCGAAATCAGACAATAACTTAGTATAGTTTTGCCCGTTACAAGGATTACATGACAGACAGACAGACACCAAAATTGTTCAAGAAATTGAAGAAGTTTCGTTACAACCTTGAAACGTCTGCCAAGTGGGTGTGGCAAATAGCTTCCTCGTATCCATAACTCGATTATATAGATGATCTATAATCGAGTTATGGAGTACCATTCACTACCCTCATAGGGGACCTTCTACACGCTAATCTGAACAATCCTAGAAAATTTAATCAAATTCGGATGAAAAATGTAAATGTTATGGCTGTTACAAGGATTTTACGTATGCGCATGCGCAGAGGCTTCTGTAAATTTTAAGGCCTTGATTTTCTTCGGGGACCATTTACAACCTAATCCGCGTAATCCCTAAAAATGCCATCAAAATCGGGTAGAAAATGTGGAAGTTATGGCTGTTACAAGGAATTCACGTTTGCGCATGCGCGGCGGCTACTATCAGTCCGAAGGTGATGATTTTCATAGGGAACCATCTAAATACTAATCCGTAACATCCCTGAAAATTTCATTGAAATCGAATGGAAAATGTAGAAGTTGTGGCCGTTACAAGGAATTCACGTTTGCGCATGCGCAGTCGCTTCTATGAGTCCGAGGACGATGATTTTCATAGGGGACCGTCTACACACTAACTCGCACAATCCCTGAAAATTTCATAGAAATCGGACATTACCTAACTTCGTATAGTTATGCGCGTTACAAGGAATTCGTGACAGACGGACAGACAGACACACAGACACGGAACCAAATTTGTTCAGAAAGGTCTAAAACGCAAAACGTGAGTAAAAATTTTGATTTTGGAGAACTTTTTTTTCGTCCTTGAAAAGTGAAAACAATCCGCTACCTACCTTGGTAGACTCGGAAGCAAAATACGAGTCGTAAAAGATTGCCGCTGGCTCAAATCATCAAAATCGAACTATAATAGCCAGAGAAATATGGGAAAAACCATTTATTCAGTTTGGTTTTCCCATATTTCTCTGGCAATTATTGTTGGGTTTTGATGATACCAGTCTTTCCAGTCCAATCTTTTAGTTTTTCAATTCCATACACCCATACACTACTGAATTTCGAAAATCCTTGAACATTTCTAATTTAGGTACATTTTTAAAAGTGTTTGCTCCTGCAATTTAGGGAAATACTGACTCAGAACGAGGAATGAACGGCGACCGATTATCTAATTACGCACGACCTTTGGTGCCATCTACACGTCAACCCGCACAATACTTGACAATTTCATCAAGTTCAACTTCGTACATTTTTGCCCGTTACAAGAATTTTTCGGAAACACAAACCGTCTGAAGGACAGGAAACCATAATAATTCTTCAGGAAGGTTTGAAATGTAAAACGCGATGGAACATTTTCAGCTTTGAGGACATTTTTTATTTTATTTTTATAAACCATGAAAAGTGAACCGAATGCTTCCGCTAGGTAGACTCGGAAGCAAAATTATTAGCGATTCGTGCGGAGGACGTTACAGTAAACTGACGCCAGGTTCTTCTTGTGTGGAAGGTTTCTTATTGCTTATCGACAGTTGTGGAAGTTGCGACGCGATTATTCAAAAATAAGGACTACAGTCGACGATGATCGAGATAACTTCTCAACTGTATGCAAATATCGGCTGGACCCGGGAACGCTAGCGAAATCACTGGCTGTATTATGTCTGAATCTGCCTGTGGAAGGTTTACGGATGTTGCGCAAGGCTCATTGGACAAGATCATCCGATAGCATTCCGGTCCTAATGGGGGATGCCTGTCTGAAATACAACCGTTAACTATCGTAGCCACTACCTTCAATGCTTTCTGCCGATAAACGACCGGAATGAAGCCGATAGACTCAAGGCCCGCGACAATCTTGGTGCAACTGACCGAGGAGTGAGTGGGCATCTGTAAGATTCTGCCCTTGAAAGAACGGGAGAGGCGGCGAGGTAAAGATCACACCAGGAGCTTCATAGAATGCCTCTGTGAAACTTGCACAAGGTTTTCTCACCCACTAGAATTCCAGAAGTGGCAGGACAAGGCGACACTCCCTCAATAATTGGAATTCATGACAGGAAAATAGTTCAGACTTGTGCGTCGCCGGCCATTTCTAATACACTATTTATTTAATATTACATCAAAACGCTGCAAATCATTGCTCAAAGGTTTATTATTTTCTGTATAGATCAGCCTTCTGTATAGATCACTAGTTCTCCATCAATAGCACCTACCACCATCTGTATTCTCCCTTGACCTTCCCTCTCAAATTTCAGCTTCCTGCGTTCAATAGGATTGAAAATGGCTTCGGAGCTCACTCAACTGATCAGTGATCTGAAGAGTGAAGAAGCCTTTGAGCAATGATTTGCAGCGTTTTTTACCCACCAACATTGTTTTTACCTACCAACTTTTTTTTTACCTACCAGCTAGGTACTACCTACCACACCATACTGGCTTCACACCTTCACAATCAAGTTTATTAGAAAGAACTAAACGCTTCACACTCGATTGGAAAAATAGAAAGCTTCATATGGAAATTTGATTACTGGTTACGCAGAAGGCAAAACTGTATACAAATCGAAGAAATGAACAGCGATCGCATTTTAGTACGATAAAAAAACTTTTTAACAAAAAAACGGACCGACCTCAAAACTGATGATGGCATCCCACTAAAAAGGAAAAAATAATAACGACAACTTATTCAGTTAGGTTGGTAGGTAGGTACGCAGTGAAGTCGCCGCCGTGCCCATCTGCAGAAACAAACATACACAAGTAGATTCCACTTCCATCTGGTTAGTATTACAACATGGGTCGATAGTGCAATACAAAACATGAATGAGAGTGGGTACCTATCATTGAGGTAATGCATGTGTTCCAAAACGATTAGGTAGTACGTCACTGCTGTCGTATGAAGGAGGATGAGAGAGTGACAATAAGTGTGAATCCCCGTACGAAATGTTGGGATTCGAACAAACCATCTCTTGATTAGATAGTATCTAATAGTTATTTATCTAATTATACATGATCAATCTTTGATTACATAATATATAATTAATCTTATATTCCATGTATGGCATATTGAATGTAGAATTGTCTAGATCATGATGTGGGTTTGTGATATGAGTTCATACTCAAATGAACCAGTTAGTGTTACAACATGCGTCGATAGTGCAATACAAAACAGGATTAAGGGTAGGTAAGTAAGTAAACAACCTTCTCATGTTCAATTTTTATCCAACTGCCATTTTTGGTGACGCAGACGTCTTCAGCTGTTATCAAAGGAAATATTCTTACTGAGATTCACACTTATTGTCACTCTCTCATCCTCCTTCATACGACAGCAGTGACCTACTACCTAATCGTTTTGGAACACATGCATTACCTCAATGATAGGTACCCACTCTCATTCATGTTTTGTATTGCACTATCGACCCATGTTGTAATACTAACCAGATGGAAGTGGAATCTACTTGTGTATGTTTGTTTCTGCAGATGGGCACGGCGGCGACATCACTGCGTACCTACCTACCAACCTAACTGAATAAGTTGTCGTTATTATTTTTTCCTTTTTAGTGGGATGCCATCATCAGTTTTGAGGTCGGTCCGTTTTTTTGTTAAAAAGTTTTTTATTTTACTATTTTTGTATTTCCATGATTTTTTATTTTTTACTTTTTAGTGGTTTTTTAAATTTATTTTTAAAATTTAATTTTTTAAATCATTTGATTTAATCTTTAACTTATTAATTTTCCGACTTTTATTATTTTAATTTTACATAACTTACCTACTACCAAGTGCTTTTGTTTAAGTTTTTAAATCATTCGTTTTAATTTTTAACTCATTAATTTTTTCGACTTTTATTATATAATTTTTTTTTAATTTTACATAATTTACCTTCTACCAAGTACGTTTGTTTAAAGTCGGTATTCTTTGAGTTACCGACCGTTAACCTTTTTTCGACATTTTTCACTATTTTTCTTTTTTAAATCTTTTACTTGTATTTTTTAATCACTAATGGTTTTTTTAATGTGGAATTAATTATTACTTTTTGAGGTTTTTTTATGAAGGTAGTAGGTAACATTATTGTTTAATTTTTACATTTTATTTTAGTACCTATACCTACAGTATTATTGTTTAAAGTAGTTATTAGTGAGTCCAAAAAATTGTTTAACATATTGTTTAGTAATGCATGCATTCCAGGGGACGTCCCATTGGATAAGCATTAAGTCAATTAGAACCTGTTGGTGAGCGAAAAAACACGCATTATTATTTCCCTTCCTCCTGCACCAAACTGTTTCACTCAACGTAAGTAAAATGGGGGCGATGATGTCCGTAGAGGAGTATCTACACTCAAATCCGCGCAATCCCAGAAAATACCATCGAAATCAGATGGAAAATGTAGAAAGTATACCTCTTACAGGGAATTCACGTTTGCGCATGCGCAGTGGCTATTATCAGTTCCTTGGCAATGCTTTTCATCGGGGACCATCTATGTGCCAATTTGCATGATCTCTGAGAATTTTATTGAAATCGGATGGAAAATGTGGAAATGATGGCTGCTACAAGGAAATTATCGTTTGCACATGCGCAGCGGCTATCAGTCCGGGGCCGATGATTTTCATAGGGGACCATCTACACGCCAACTCGTACAATCTCTGAAAATTTCATCGGAATCGGACTTGAACTTCATATTTTAGCCCGCTGCAACATGTTTTGGATGATGAGAAGGCTATGTGCTAGACCCACTTGGTAGTCTACCGAAATTTGATGGTTATCGGAAACCCCCTCATAAAGCATCTCATTTTTTGTGAAGCTTAGAATCGGACCTTAAATTTGAATGTACCTACACAAACATGTACAAAAATGTACAATGAGTCGGGAAACTCGTCTTTCAATGAAATGTTAAAGTTATTTTCAAAATTGAGTTCAATATTATTTTTTGAAATTAAAATTTTGCTTCATAATCAAGTTTATCTTGAAGAAATGAGCGTTTCACTCTTAATGGGGAGGATGGTCCCCAATGAATGAGAGGGTGGTCCCCCTTGAATTTGTTGAGGGGCGGCAGGCGTCCGAGAATATGCCGGAGGTGACGGGCGGGTGGGCGGGGGGGTGTGTTGGACGAGCGGGTGGGTGGCTTCGACGAGTCGGGCGGGGGGAGAGGATGCGGAACAATCTTCCGAAAAAACACGTTTTTTGAACTATTTTCACAAAATTTCGATACTTTTAACAAAGCAAAATGAAATCTGATTAAAACGGGACCACTATGGATACTTGTAGAACACTTTTCGAAAAGAATCAGGCAGATTGGTGGCCGAATAAGAAACTGCTAGTGGTACAAACATACAGAAAAAAAAAAAAAAAAAAAAAAAAAAAAAAAATCGTCGTCCCATGACACACCGAACTGTATACCTCCTTCCTTCGGCGCGGCTTCGCCGCGCATGAAGTCGGTCAAAAGTTTGAATGGAGATTAGACCTCTTTTGCGATTCACACTCATGATTCTGTTTTATCGAAGGAAAACCTTCAAGTACTCGTAGGGACCGAACGGTTTGTCCTACAGAGCTCCGGGTGGTCTCAAAAATTTTTAAAAATTCAGTACTATTCAAAATTGGTGAAAAAACGATACCTTTATTTCGAGAGTTTTCGAGCTAGGGCACTCTTGAAAATTTCAACCCTTAATCTTCACCCCTTAGAAGTGACCTACATCAACCAAAAGCTTCGCGGCACAACTAGACCCCAAATGGAGCCCATATACCAAATTTGAACCAAATCGGTCCAGTGTTGCTAAGAAAAGTGCCGCGTACGGCGGACGGCGTACGGCGGACGGACGGAAATTTTTGTATTCGATTTTCGTATTCTACGTATACCTTGAAACGTAAAACATCAAATTTTGAGGGGGGGTTAAAATTTTTTTTTCTTGCTCGATTCCAAAGGCTTATTATGGAAAATAATAAACCAAAATGATGTTATGATACACATTTTTTAAAAATTTTCATCAATTTACTTGGAAATTTTTGTCATCACTCTACTTTGAGATTACCAACAACTCACAAGAAATTCTTCTGTCCATTAAATTTAAAATTGCAATTAAATTGTGTTTACTCCGATATTTTGGGATATCTGTGAAGTTCCTGAGATCTTTTTGGTGACACTAATGATACTACGGTCCAAATAGGGTTAATCTCAAAACATCAATCTCTAAGTACCTTGCATTACCCTCATAGGGGACCATCTATACGTCAACCAGCATAATTCCTGAAAATTTCATCGAAATCAGATGAAAAATGTTGAAGGGCTGTAACAAGGAAATAAACGTTTACGCATGCGCATTGGCTATCAGTCTAACGGCTATCAGACTATCAGTCTGGGGGCATTGATTTCCATAGGGACCATCTACACGCCAACCCGCATAATCTTCGAAAATTTCATCGAAATCGGGTGAGAAATTTAGAGGTCACGGCTGTGGCAAGAATTTCATGACAGACACACAGACAGATAGACACGGAACCAAAATTGTCCATGAAGGTCTGAAACGTAAAACGCGAGTGGGAATTTTGATTTTGTAGAACATTTTTTTTCAACCTTGAAAAGTGAAAACAAAGCTTCCGCTACCTTGGTAGCCTCGGAAGCAAAAGGCACTAAGTGCCTTTTGCTTCCGAGGCTACCAAGCTAGCGGAAGCTTTGTTTTCACTTTTCAAGGTTGAAAAAAAATGTTCTACAAAATCAAAATTCCCACTCGCGTTTTACGTCTTACCGATTTGGTTCAAATTTGGTACATGGGCTCTCAAAAGTTTTGATAAGCCATCGCTAACACAAAACTTTTGCTGAAAAAACGAGCTGTCATTCCTTTAAAAAATTAATTTTTGTTGGTTTAGGACTCGGAAAACTGAATCATTGATACTGAGCAAGGGTGTGATGCTGAATATTATTGCTGAAAAAACAAGCTAAATGAAATTCTTTTGAAAAATTAATTTTTGCCTGCTTAAGATTCGGAAAATTGAATTATTGATACTGGCCAAGGGCTTAATAGCTACCAATGTAGATATGCTGAACATGAATGCTGAAAAATCGAGCTAAATGTAATTCGTTGAAAAATTGATTTTTACTGATTGAAGACTATGAAAACATATTGGGCAAGGGTTTAATGCTGAATATCAATACTGAAAAAACGAGCTAAGTGTAATTCTTTTGAACAATTAATTTTTGCCGGTTTGAGACTCAGAAATCTGAATTATTGATACTGGGCAGGGGTAGCCATCAATGTTGATAATATATGCTGAGAATCAATGTTGAAAAATGAGCTAACTGTTATTCCTTTGAAAAATCAATTTTGTTGGTTTAATACTCGGAAAACTGAAACACTGATACATATCAAGGGTTTAATAGCTATCAATGTAGAACTGCTGAATATCAATACCGAAAAAAAAACGAGCTAGGTAACTGTTGTTATTCCTTAAAAAAATTAATTTTGCCGGTTTAAGACTCGGAAAACTGAATCATTGATACTGAGCAAGGGTTTGCTATCCATGTACAAACAAACGGATATTAAGGCTGACAGCTGTCACACGACTCTTGTTGGGTGGAATGAATCGTGACGTCACAGACTATCGATATGTTCCAAAGAATCGAATCCTCCTCTATGATAGTCCTCCATCGTTGACCACTCAAGAGTTTTTTGAGGAACGTACATAAATGGTTGAAGGTCGGTTTGAGTTGAATATTAAATACAATTAAAGTTGCAGGATAGAGTAGTTTTAATTTCAAGTGTAGAACACAATTTCTCGGTATCCCAAAATATCGAAAATTGCAGAAAGCTCATTTTTCCTGGGAAACCATCAATTGACCGATTACTGCCATAACTTATCATGACATGATAAAAAGACATTGTATTTTCCAATATAGCACACGGATTTGAGATACAATAGATGAGTGACAATTCTGAGTGCTTACCAAGACAATGATCCCGCAGGTCATCACCGCCTTAATCTCACCCTTACGAATCTCCGTATCGCACGCTATTACTGGAGAATTCATCGAAAATACGGCGTCCGGTAATTTGAAGACCCAAGTTTCGGATGAATCGTCCGACTCGATATCCGTCCCGGACTGAACTGAGTGCTGAGCTATCGCGGTAGTTTACTCAGCTCATTAGGACTGTAAACAGAGTGTAATGGAAAACACCGTCGTTTGCGATTTCCAACGGGAGAACATTCTTCCGGCGGTCTTATTGCTTTCTTATTCCGCCATTAGAGTCCTCTACCTTTGTTCGTACGAAGTCTTCGCCCTTGAAATAGTCGTTTACTGGACATTGTACACTAAGATGAAATCACCCTCAACTACCGAGCTAGAAGCATTGTTTTCACTGCTTCAGGCAAAGTGTAAAACAGTCTGCCAAGTGGGTGTGGCGCATAGCTTCCTCGTATACATACCCCGATTGTATAGAAGATCCGATGCATTGCGTAGATCAAAATGCATCCAAAATGATACGTAGAAAGGTGTTCATAATTGAAAAACGCTGCAAATTATAGCTCAAAGGTTTATTATTTTCTGTATAGATCCCTCCCTACCAACCAAAGGTACCTACTACCTACTAGGGCATTTTTGAGAAGTTCAACCCCAACCAACAACCAAATGGAAATGAAGGGTTGAAATTTCAATAAACCCTAGAAGGTAGTAGGTACCTTTGGTTGGTAGGAAGGGATCTATACAGAAGGGTGATCTATACAGAAAATAATAATAATAATATAATAATATAATATAAACCTTTGGGCAATCATTTGCAACGTTTTCGTTTATGTGTCATAGGAACGACATAAAATGTCAAAATAATCTTCGGAATTATTTAAACTATTTAACCCCTTGACTCCAAATTATATTTCAAGGGAAATTTTAAATCAAATTTGGCGCAGTGTTTTAATAAGGTCCAACAGCCAGAGAACTGGTCCAGTTATGGTTTTCTGATACAGGGTGAGGGGGGGGGGGGCACAGGTGTCCCACTGGCACATGAAGACTGGGACCAAGTGTCCCTTCTTTCTTCTTTTCTTGGCTCTACAGCCCTGGGTGAGCCTTGGCCTCCTTCAAGATGGCTCTCCACTTCACCCTATCCTTTGCCGCATTCCTCCAATCCCGGCAACCAGTCCTGGCAACGTCCTCGTCCACACTGTCGATCCATCTCTGCTTAGGTCTTCCTTTTCCTTTGCTCCCTAGCGGCTGCGCTTAAAAGACTTTTTTCGTTGGATCATCGTCTGGAAGTCTTGCCACATGCCCAGCTCACCTGAAGCGCCCCAGCTTCGCAAAATGGACCACATCAATATCGCCGTACTGCTGGTATACTTCCTCGTTAGTTCTACGTCTCCAGCTCCCGTGGTCACAGATAGGGCTGAGGATCCTACGCAAAATTTTCCTTTCAAAAGCTCTAATTCTATTCTCCGACTGTTTGGTCATCACCCATGTTTCCGCTCCATAAACTTGAACTGGACGGAGGAGCGTCTTGTATACAGTGTGCTTTCGACCAAGTGTCCCACTTGTATTTTATGAGTGGGACGTTCTGGTCCCAACGGTATTGCATCATCGGGACGTTTGTCCCAACAGCACACCATGGTTCTCCCAAAACTCTCTCTGTGCTGCGATCTACCGAGCAAGTGGTAAACTGCTACCCCAAATGAACGTTAGAGACCAGTGGGACATGCAGGCGGGTGTAATAGGAAAGCGCCAATCCCTTGAAATTTACCAATATGAAGTGTAAGGAAAGCGCCAGTGTCCTTCGTTCGCTGTGCGATGAGATAACGATGACTCAGAATCAACAGAATACGAACAGAAAGATTCTGAAAACAGTGGGTGGTTGAAATCTTTTTTTCACTACCGTTCCTACATTATTCCGAGGTTGAGAATGCATTTTGTCATCCCATCTCTACGTCACCGATTTTGAAATTCGCTGATTAGGTACGTCTTCGATACTTATATCTCGGAAGAAGCAGCCACCGGCGAGTGCACCTGTATCAGACTCACACGATATTCTAATAATTATTACATTTTTTAAATTTGTGGTTACATAACTGGGATATTTGCTTGCCACTTTCCTTAAACTTCACCTGGCGCTTTCCTATAACTTTTAGGAGCCACAACTGGCGTTTTCCTATTATACATTCAAGCAATAGGCGCTTCCCTGGTTCTCCGATGCAGGCATGGTTTTACAAACGTTTCAGAGACCGCTTCGCCCATTGGTAATTTTTGAAGTTGCACTGGGACGTATTGTCCCACTGGGAGTCAAAGGGTTAAGTAGGTCCCAATTTGTGACCACGTGATTTAGCGTGAAAAAGAGCAGTTACGATTGTGCCGGAAGGTAGTCTGAACGGTTCTCAATGTTCTTTATTCAGCCCAAATTTAGCTCCGCACTGAATATTTCCCCATTTTTGCCCACAAAAATATTCGAATGTTTAGACATATTTTATGAGATTTTATTTAGTTTGAGATAACACAATAAATTCTCATCGTCGCCATTTAAAGTTATTTTCCTTTGACTCGTTTTCCAAGACTTCTCTGTGGGACCCCTGTATAATTAACAAAAAATGTGTCTTTCTGTTGTAATTGGGGGTCATCAAACTTCAAATTGGACACATAGACAGGTTGACATGATACCAAAATTGTTCATAAAGATCGGAAACTTATCTGTATATTTTCAGGAATTTTCAATATTGCTCAGTTTCTCTTCTTCTCTCAAAAAGAGCAGCAAAATTTAATTTATAGTAACTGGTTTTGACCGTAACTAAGTGTATCATCCTAAACCTGTACACTTGGACGGACAAGAATGTAACCAGGTGATTAGATGAAAATTGAAAGTAGAAAATGTTGACATACCTTGGTCGCAGAGCATGCCACCCCAACCAGGCTTGCAGTTACACTCCCACGGTCTGCGGCAGTCGCCGTTCACACAGCCTGGGTAAGGGTAGCACTTGTCGCAGTTCTTTCCCCACCAACCGACTTTGCACCTGTGGAACGAATCGATCAAAAACGTTATTCAACGAATTACATCGACAGTAGTTGTCCACGGCGAAGGATCGCGGTGGTTACAACGAGAAGAAACACTCGTAGTGTTTGGATGACGAATCAGTTTTTTTCTCTCGTTGAATTGGGATTTCCTTCCAACGCAGTAGGAACGCAAACGTAGAGTAAAATAGAGAAAAACGACTACAAATTATTACCTAAAGGTTTATTATTCTTCTGTACAGATCACTCGCCTGCGAAGAACCCAGCTTTGCCATTTCCACTACCTACCAACCATATTTTCGCTTCACAATCAGCTTTAATTCGAAGAAATAAAGAGATGTGGGAGCCTTCATTAGGAAATTCGATTAATAGTTCAATTAATAGTTAATGTAACTCGAGGAAATGAACAACGATCGCATTTTGGTCAGCTAAATTTTGAAAGGAGAATATGCCTCTTTGCGATTCACACTCTTGTTTCTGATTAATCGTAAATCCAACCTCTCATAGGGCGCGAAAGGTTGGTCCTACAGAGCTCTGGGTGGTCTCATTCGATTCTATAAATTCAATACTATTTTATATGTACGCAAAAACAATACCTTTATACTACAATAGTCCGAGATTACTAATACAAAACGATAACCCCTTTGAGTTTTAGGGAATGGTTTAACTATGTCCATGCCGAGTCTTTCAAAGGGTCCCCCTACTATAAACTGGTGAACAGGTGCCTGGTTTGTCTTGTAGGGGCGTTTGATTCTTTGAAATTCTGAACAGGTTTTGCACGAAGCTTTTACGTCACCCGCCATACCCAGCCAAAAATAATTGTTGGGGACTTTTCCGAGGTTTTTCCAAAATTACAGCCCCAATGGACAGAGCCATGGACCATTGTTCGGAGGAAGAACGATGTGGTGCACCAGGTGCAGCTTGGAAGAACAAAGAAGTTCATTCACGTGAATAGGATGACCCTTGTTGATGTGAAGAGGACGGGGTGATCATCACATGCCGTAGATGTACCCAACTTCGGCCACGTTTGGAGGTTTTTTGAGTTTATTCAAAGTCAAATATATGAGTAAAAATCAGAAAAAATAATTTAGATGGCAGCAGATCTGCTCTATAGGATGTCACTATACATTTTTTTTATCATCACAGCCTTGGTCTTTTTCAAAAACTTGAAGTGTGGCCGAAGTTAGGTACCGTTGTGCTCCAACTTCGGCCACCTATGAAAAATTCATTAAAAACGAAGAAGTAGTAAGTATATTGTAACTTCGGCCGCCGAATAATTTTTTTAAAAAGCTTTTTTGAATTTAAAAATCATAAAAACCATACAAAGACTTTTTTTGAAACACCTATGATACAATAACACCTTAGGAATATCATGGAAAACATCCAAACAAAGGCGAAATGCAGTAAAAAATATCCATAAAGCTTTTCAAACGTGAACTGATTATTTTAATTTTAAAACTTCAAATCATGGTAATTTTTAGGTCGACATTTCAAAATTATCATCATTATCAGTGCTAATAATGTCAAAAATACGAGATCGTCACACTAGTCATAAAACAGCCAAAATTATTTGAACAACATTTCAAACATTCATTGGTAATATTAACTTATCTGACTTCTCTTGAAAAATTTGTGTAATATTCTCAAAAGACTATAAACTCATGACTAATAATTATAATAATATCATTCGAGAAATGCATTGGGGTGACCCACCTTGAGAGGATTCTTCTTATTTATCTTATCCTGCAAAGTCGATCTGGGTACTGCATATTTTTAAGATACCTTCCGAATTGACAATTTCCTAGCCCTAACCTCCTTCAGTGCGTTTTCCATATATATCGGATAATAGTTTTGGTACTCACGTCCACTAATTTTCTATCTTCGAGACAGACCCCCCATGGCCGAAGTTAGGTACACTGACTCAGTTATCGGAAAAAACTCCCCAGAACTCCCTCAAAACACGAAGTAAAAAAATGACTTATCACTCACCTTCAAGAACACTGAACTACGAACATGAAACGGTAAGAGCAAGTTCTAAGATCACATCATATCAAAAACTACAATAGTTATAAAGCACACAAGCTGAAAAATGTCTAAACTGCTTGTTTACATTTTGATTTTTTTCATGGGAAAGTGATAAGAGTAACAAGCACGGGAGATATCAACATTAGGCCCCGAAGACACCTGTTGAAATTGAGAAAAAACTGAAAGTTTTTAATGACCCCTAAAGAGCACAGCTTCATCAGTACCGCCAATATTTGAAATGGCCGAAGTTAGGGGACATGGCCGAAGTTGGGAACATTGTTGACAGTTTCAAAAATCCCTTTGTTACCTGTTAGGTGTTTTTCTCAATTTGTATAAATATAACATCCTATTTTGGCAGTTTTCGTCGTACATTGTACAGTATCAACACTTTTTAGCTAGGGCATTCTGAAAATTTCAGCCCTTATTTTTCACTCCTCAGAGGTGACTGACATCGAACAAACGCTACAGAGGACAAGTTGACCCAAAATGGAGCCCACATACAAAATTTAATCAAAATCGGTCCATAATAACTAACGGACGGAAAAATTTGTATTCGATTTTTGATTGTGCAAAGATTTACGGATTGGCAAAGCCCCGCAGAGACACATTTTTAAAAAACGTTCAGTTCTTCCATAAAAGTAATGACATAGCAATGGAAATTTTCAGGCATCATAGCGAAGGTCCCAAACTAGTATCCCCAATGAGATGGTTGAGGGATATTGACCTAGAAGGAGTTTATAAATAGAAAATTCGAAAGTGCGGGGACCCTACTTTGAAACGTAAAACAACTTATTTACTTATTGGTAAAAAGCATTCATCCCTACAGGAAAGGGGGGGCGGTTAAAATTGTTCTTCTTAATCGATTTTTTATTGAAAATAATAAACCAAAATGTACAGTTTATGGCGAAATTTTCAAGAAAATGAGTAAACTTCTTCTGTGACAGTCCACTTTGGAACATACCTAATAATATTATGTCCAAATGTACGAAGGTTCTTGTCAGTCAAGAAGTTTCAAGAGTCAAGTTTATTTTTGCGTCCCACCAGGAATAGAATGGCCTACTCGGTGGACCACCGTTTATGGTTCATTTTGGTTTATTATTTTCAATAATGAACCTTTGGAATCGAACAAGAAAAACATTTTTTTAACACCCCCTCAAAATTTTATGGTTTACGTTTCAAGGTACGTAGAATCCAAAAATCGAATAAAAATTTGGCCGTCCGTCCGCCGTACGCGGCACTTTTGCCACTTAGCATTGACCGATTTTGATGAATGGTATGTAGGCTCCATTTGGGGTCTAGTTGTGCCCCGAAGATTTTGGTTGAGGTAGGTCACTTCTAAGGGTTCAATAATGAATTTTGAAATTTTGAAAACGCCTTAACTCAAAAAATTTTGATATAAAGGTATTGTTTTTCCTTCGATTTAAGATTCTATAGAATTTTTAGAATTTTTTGAGACCACGCGGAGCTCTGTAGGACAAACCGTTCGCTCCCTACGAGAATTTAAGGGTTGGACGTACGATAAATCAGCAACACGAGTGTGAATCGCAAAAGAGGCCTAATCTCCGTTCAAATTTTAGCTAACTGAAATGCGATCGATGTTTTTCTTCATGTTGGATGGTTGGTGGCTTTGCAGACGAGTGATCTATATAGAAAAATAATAAACCATTGTGTAATAATTTGCAGCGTTTTCAATAATAAACCTTTGGAATAGAGCGACATAAATAATACCCCCCCCCCCTCTCGCCATTCAAATTTTGAAAATTTTTGTACTTTCCAAAGTACATAAAATCCGGAAACCGAAACCAAAAACATCCGTAAGGCCGTTCGGAATAAATTCCATGTTGTTCCTACACCCACACGAAGTTTTGTGTAACTAGCTATTTCTTCTGAGCTTCTCATCACTTCTACTTGTGATCAGTAGCAATGTGATGGTGTATTGAAAGTAAGAAGCTTATTCCTTCTTATCGTGAATCTTATTAGCTTCATTTTCCCGTCTTGTTAGATGATGTAGGGCAATTAGCAAGGTCACGACCACAGAAAAACTACTACTAAGTACATAACTTTGCCCCCAAAAAACATGAGACATCCATGATGATGAAATAACATTGAGATTGGAGCAAAGTATCCTACAAACTTACAAGATACGTTTTTTTCGTGTTTCACATGTTATATGATACTCATTAATAATCATCATCGTGCTAATATTTTAAATAATTTTTGTTGTGCAACTACAAAATCAAGAAATATGAGCCTATCGATAAATTATGTAGGTACTGATTCAATTTATCGTTCAATTTTGAGATTTATTTCATGCAGGTTCTCGATAATGGTGCGTATTTGGATAGGAGAACACGAATCTTTGATCCAAATGCGACATAAAAGCTTTTCTGAATGAAAAATTAGGACATTTCCGGGCTGGTGCAATATTCTCTCTCCAATATAACTCTCCCTGAAAGATTGCTCCAAAGTGTAACTAACAAAGTACTTAGTAATAATAAAACAGTTCATGAATTTAAAGAATACAAAATTGACCCAGCGGATAGATTATTTGTATTTGTATTTTGATTTCTGGAGAGTTAATATTACGATTCATTAGATGAAAAAAAGTAGTTCAAATTTGATTTTTTTTTCAAGTCGAAAGAGTGGAGTAAGTTGCCTAGTATCATGAAAACTGGGTGAGAATCTCGAGGTCTGACTATAACTCCCGAAGGAATCTGATCTCCAACGAAGTGGCGAAAGAGCGCCAGAGTGAACCGTAGCTAATCGAACATTGATCCAAAACGCTTCTGATCTTGCACAACACTTCATATCGCATGAACGTAGCGTTACATCCATGGAAGCTTCAGGACTCGCAACCGAGAAATCACAGAATCGATCGTACTTGATATTGAAAAAAAACCTAACCCATAGCAATTTTCTGAGACTGGACCAAAAATAGAAAATTATGTCATGCGTTTATATTTTCTATTCACAAAAGACCTATAACGTTATTCTTCTTTTTTTGTGCTCTACTTTCATATTGAACGATGATTTCATCTTTATCAGAACCCAATGAAGCTTCAAGATTATTTCTACATTTTAAACCAACTAAGAAAACTCAAAAAGACAGGGTTTCAGTTATTTTATATGTATTTTCCGACTATAAGGTATACTTATCTACTTTTGGAGATAGATTTTCAGTAGTGCAATGTTCAACAAATTCGTCATGCGATAATGAAGGAAAATGCGAATAAGTTTAGGGAATGACGCCACTGGCTCCTGTATGTTGAAATCGCAGCTCAGCTAATAATAATAACATTTAATTTTATAACTTCAAATAATAATATTAGCTACATACAGGGAGGACAGTAACTGAATATACAGATACCTAATAAAATACACTTTACCTCGAGAGGTATTTTTAGTAGATTTCTGGGACGTATAAAATAGCACTGAGTTTTTCCAATTGTACATAATATGTACCAACGATATTATCGTTGGTCCAGAGCGAGACAGGGTTAACTTTTAAAAAATGCGTTTTTGAGTTTTTTGCATGGATCATTTCAAAATTCCTTCTACTTTCGCTGAGCAAGACCACTACATCTAAAATTAAGTGGATCACTACTAGATTGCGTGCAGGTTGGCGGGATATCTCGGTTTTGGAGTGGGGTTGGTGCAAGAGGGGGATAAGTCAGTTGATCCGCGTTTGTCCTGAGGTGAAGTGCCGAAGGTATGTGCAATATTGAGATATTATGTGGTACAGCAACAAAATAAACTGCTACAGAGTGGGTCGTTGGTGCAAAACTGAGCTGTGTGATGGCACTGTTTAGGACAATAGTAATTGATCTGTTTCTGAGTACATCTTCCATGCAAAACTGAGATAGCTATATGATGGCGCTGCTTAGCACGAGAAACCTGAAATATTTCCGTGCAAGAGAGGGATAACTAGCATTTTTCCCAATTATTGGTTCATTGGTAAATGATCTGGTCGTAAGGAGGGGTAAACTCCTCTGACATCTGATAGGAGGGTTCTTTGAGATGATACCCTCAATTTTTCAACTTGATTGAATATCCCGGAAAGTGGGTATCATAAAAAGAAGAAAGCAGAATCTTTAAACGGCTCTCTCGAAAAGTTGGGTTTTTAAAGATAACTCTCTATTGCTCTAGGCCAACGATATAAGTGAAAGAAGTGGACAAGAACAATGAAACATTTGATCTGATTGTTTTGACGAGGTAAGCATTTAGGTAATTGTTATATATTATTAGAGAACACTGTGCGTTCGTTATGATTTTTCTAGAGAATGAAATGTTATAAATATCATTTATTTAATATTAAATTTTAAAATTCCAAATTCTAACTTTTAGGCAATTTTCACTCCTTAGGAGTGACTGACATTAACCAAAGCTTCGCGGCACAACTAGACCCCAAATGGAAAAGAATTAATAGTTTTCACAAAAATATGATAAGACTGGTGTCGGAGTGATTGTATAGTTTTTGACTGATTTTGATATGAATTCCGATTTTGTTGTTTAGACAGGGGTCAACAAGTTTCTACTTTTAATTGAGAAACATATTTTTTTCCTAGATTTTCCTTTATTGTTCCTCTGTTTATACGATAATACACGAAAGTTTTTATTTCTAAGGTAGTTCTATTCAACGGTATGTCCATTCAACTGCCAAATAGTGATATGTCAAACGATATGATAAATTTCTTGTTTTAAACTGGAAAAATACTGAATTAAGTCATCGAAACGAATTTTGTCACAAAAAGAATAGTTGTTGAACAAGGAAAAATGTTTACAACTAGAGATAAGCTCTTAATTAATTTGTAATGTGCCTCCATAAGCCTGGAAAATTTTCCGCGGAGTAGCACAACAAGCCACCGGGCTTCAGCGCTTTGGGCTTCCATCACCCTGATCCGCGGATTCATCTACAATCTACAATCTGGAAAATTTTCAAACGGCTCTGCTGAAAAAGTTCCAAAACTTGAAGTATCAACTTTTGACAGACCAGCCTAGATTTAATAATATTGGCAACACAGTCTACTATCCAGTTCATATCTTGTAATGGCTACGTTTATTTCGCTCACCTCCATTTTCCATCAACATAATATGTCTTAGATATTATCTAAGATATCTCTACAGCCGTTAGTTTATTTCAATCAAGATATGAATTACCTGCACTCGCCGGGTTTCCTGCAGTAACCTCTCTCCTTGTGGCAGTTGGATGCACAAACAGCTGAAAAATTGAAAGCATACGTCATGAAATGGATATGAAGACAACAAAGACATTAGCACAAGTGCAAATGATTCACAAGCCCCACAAACTCTTGATCTACCTCATACGATAAATTCCACGGAATAACATGCACTTACGAGTTTGACAGAGAATTCCCATCCAGCCTTCAGTGCACTTGCATTCGAGAGGTTTGGTGCAGAAACCGTGTTGACATCCAGGGAGGACTTGGCATTCTTTGCAAAGTTCACCGGACCATCCTAATCGACACCTGCAAAACATTAATTAAATTGTAGTTATTTCAGTATTAATTGAAAAATTCCTTTCAAATGAAGCATAATCTTCCACTTAGTAGAACTCGAAAGCATTGTATTTACTTATATTACAACTGTTTGATCGTGAAAATCATTCCAAAGTTGACAAATATTTTCGTAGGACAGTAATTTTCGAAGTTTTGAAGGTTTCTGATTATCACTGGTTGATAGATACCACGTAAATATAAGATAACGAGGGAATACTACCTGGAAGGTATATTTTATTACACCTACTTTACAACAGAACGACAATAATTTCATCAATTTGCAGATTCTAGAGAATCGGTCAGGGGGAATATTAGACTATGTGTTTGGGCCAACTTTTCGTTCAATTTAATAATACATCTTCAGGGCTGATGCTTATAATAGTCTAACTCTTTCCTGTCAATCAGAATAAACGCTTCAAAATATTACACAAAGGTTTATTATTTTTCTATCAGAAAATAATCCCTCCCTCCCTAGATAAAATCATCCAGATAGGGGTAAAAAAAAAATTTTTTTTTTGATCTTCATGACTTTTCCCAAGGATCTCAAATATGACCACGATGCGCATTGCGCACACCATCTTTGTTATCTCAAATGGGAACCCCTATTTATTATTGTAGATTTGAATTCTACGCAAAAAGTTTATGAATTTTACACCCCTCAACCGATTTTGGTTTATTATCTTCAATAATGAACCTTTGGAATCGACCAAGAAAAAAAAATTTTAACACCCCCTCAAAATTTGATGGTTTACGTTTCAAGGTGCGTAGAATCCAAAAATCGAATAAAAATTTGGCCGTCCGTCCGCCATCCGCCGTACGCGGCACTTTTGCCACTTAGCATTGACCGATTTTGATGAAATTTGGTACGTAGGCTCCATTTGGGGTCTAGTTGTGCCCCGAAGCTTTTGGTTGATGTAGGTCACTTCTAAGGGTTCCAAAATCAATTTTGAAATTTTGAAAACGCCCTAACTCAAAAAATTTTGATATAAAGGTATTGTTTTTCCTTCAATTTAAGATTCTATAGAATTTTTACAATTTTTTGAGCCCACGCGGAGCTCTGTAGGACTAACCGTTCGCTCCCTACGAAAATTTAAGGGTTTATATTGAAATATATATATATATAAATCAAAACGCGAGTGTGAATCGCAAAAGAGGCCTAATCTCCGTTCAAATTAGAGCTGACCAAAATGCGATAAATGGTTGGTGATTTTGATTTTTTTTTAATTTTTTTTTTTTAATTTTTTTTCTTTATATTGGATGGTTGGTGATTTTGTAGACGAGTGATATATAGAAAAATAATAAACCATTGTGTAATAATTTGCAGCGTTTTCATTAATTTTCGACGCTGAATCACGTGATGGTATCCATTTCGAATTTTACTGAAATTTTTCGAAACGGTGGCTAAAAATTAGGTGGTTTTAATTGAAAATTGCTCTTTTTCCACCCTTATGAGTTACGACGCAATTTTAATTAGTTTGGGTGGCTAACTCTACTACTAAATTTTATTGTATTTCCCTCCTAGCATATTTAGGGGAAGAGTTAGCCACCAATTAATATAAAATACCGGATATATGTTGCTACAGCTCAATAAATAGATATGCTATATCTCCAAGACCTTGACTGGAGCTTGGTAGCCCTTCGAAGTTGAG
This sequence comes from Apolygus lucorum, assembly GCA_009739505.2. Classification (NCBI taxonomy): domain Eukaryota; kingdom Metazoa; phylum Arthropoda; class Insecta; order Hemiptera; family Miridae; genus Apolygus; species Apolygus lucorum. The sequence continues at coordinate 49,498,376 of CM019178.2, read as the reverse complement.
ATTTCACAGGGAGACCCTCTGAGATTGCTGAGTTCGAATAACTACCTAACTAAGCTCCTCCCTGATCAGGTGGAGGAGCTAAATTCGGTTTTGGAGGATTGGTGGCTGAATCATGTTCCATGTTTTCGACTTTTAGCCGTCAGACCTTAAGGCCTTAAGGCCTTAATGGGCATAGCCCCCGCCTAGTTCTGACCACCATCAGTAAATCATACATTGTTGGATGTATGCATCTTGTTCTTATGTGTGTAAACAGACCGACCCCAATAACTCCATCCCATCGATTACAAAAAACATACAGGAATTTCAAGTTAGTAGAGGCGCAACTATGCTATTGATATGGAATACCGCATTCCAACTCACCTACACTCGCCAGGGTACTCGCAATATCCTCTTGTGGAGTGGCACTCTTTCCTGCAAATTGCTGAAACATCATTCAAAAATGTATTTCGATTGTGGGATAAACACCAATATCTTATTCTAGCACTCTTGTATTAGCAGAGTATGAAACTATAAATGGTACCGGATAATCAAATGTTGACATAAGGGATGGTAAAAAAGTATAAATCTATGAAAAACGCTGCGAATTATAACACAAAGGTACATTATTTTTCTGTATAGCTCACTCGCCTGCAAAAGATACAGCTTCGCCATACTCACTACTTACCAACTATATCTTTGCTTCAAAATAAAGGGTATTATGAATACGCTTCATTTTCAATTCGGAGAAATAAAATTTTGCGGAATATGGAAATTTGATTACTGACTGCTGAGGACGCCTCTCGAGAGAAATAACTCAAAACGTTGATTTCAACTGTCTACCTTGACATTTTGAGTCATTCCAACGAAAAACGCTGCAAATAATTACACAATGTTTTATTATTGCTTCCGAGTCTACCAAGGTAGCGGAAGCTTTGTTTTCACTTTTCAAGGTCGAAAAAAAAAGTTCTCCAAAACCAAAATTTTCACTCGCGTTTTGCGTTTAAGACCTTTCTGAACAATTTTGGTTCAGTGTCTGTGTGTCTGTGTGTCTGTCTGTCTGTCTGTCATGAATTCCTTGTAACGCGCATAACTATACGAAGTTATTGTCCGATTTAAATGAAATTTTCAGGGATTGTGCGGGTTGGTGTGTAGACGGTCCCCTATGAAAATCATCATCCCCGGACTGATAGAAGCGACTGCGCATGCGCAAACGTGAATTCCTTGTAACGGCCATAACTTCTACATTTTCGATCCGATTTCAATGAAATTTTCAGGGATGTTACAGATTAGTATTTAGATGGTCCCCTATGAAAATCATCACCTTCGGTCTGATAGTAGCCACTGCGCATGCGCAAACGTGAATTTCCTTGTAACGTCCATAATTTCTACATTTTCTATCCGATTTCAATGAAATTTTCAGGGATGTTACAGATTAGTAATTAGATGGTCCTCTATGAAAATCACCACTTCCGGACTGATAGTAGCCACTGCGCATGCGCAAACGTGAATTCCTTGTAACGGCCATAACTTCTACATTTTCCATCCGATTTCAATGAAATTTTCAGGGATGTTACAGATTAACTTGTTTTGATGTTTTGAGATTAACTACTATGCATCGGATCATCTATACAATCGGGTTATGGATACGAGGAAGCTATGTGCCACACCCACTTGGCAGACTTTTTTTCTATGTAGATACTCGTCTGCAAAACCACCAAACATCCAACAGGAAGAAAAACTTCTATCGCATTTCGGTCAGCTTTGAACGGAGATTAGGCCTCATTTGCGATTCACACTCGTGTTTCTGACTTATCGTACGTCCAACCCTTAAATTCTCGTCGGCAACGAAGGAAAATTTTGAGTCAATCCAACGAAGAAATGAGCTATCGAAGTGGACCTTCCTCTCGAGAGAACCAACTCAAAACGTTGATTTCAAAGGTCCAGCTCGACATTTTGAGTCATTCCAACGAAGAAATGAGCTGTCAAAGTGGACCTTCCTCTCGAGAGAACCAACTCAAAAAATTGATTTCAACTGTCTAGCTCGACATTTTGAGTCAATTCAACGAAGAAATTAGCTTTCGAAGTGCTCCTTCCTCTCGAGAGAACCAACTCAAAACGTTGATTTCAAAGGTCTAGCCCGACATTTTGAGTCATTCCAACGAAGGAATCAGCTTTCGAAGTGGACCTGCCTCTCGAGAGAACCAACTCAAAACGTTGATTTTAAAGGTCTACTTCGACATTTTGAGTCATTTCACGAAGAAATGAGCTTTCGAAGTGGACCGTCCTCTCGAGATATCACTTCCATCTCATCAAATATCAAACATGAAAATGCAACGGTTTTGCAAAACGGTACAAAATACAATTTTTTTTTCATATTCATTCGAAATCAAGTGATATTCCATAGCTTTCGTGCATCATATCTGGAATAATTTATTTGTGATTTATTTACATTTTGATTTTCGTGTGGATCTAGTTTCAATTCAATTCATGGGAAGAGACCAACCTGGGGGTGTGTAAATTAAAAACGCTGCAAATAATACCTACCTACTAAATGATACACTTCTGGGCCATTGTAGGTGTTTCAGCTGAAACAATTCAAACGCAAATTTACGAATGGAAATCGATAGAATTGTTGTTGAGAGACTTATTTCGTAATGCTCTCCAAGGATTTTTGTACCGTTTTGAAAAAAGTCAACGAAATAGTACCGTTTTGAAAAACCCCTCAAACTTTTCTCGTCGTTTAAAGGCCGGGTCACACTTGTCATACAAGCTTCAGATCCGACTCCGATCAGAGAATCGGATAGACGTCGGAGGGGGCGTCGGATCGGAAAGGGGTGGGCACACCTGTCCGACACGCGTCCGATCCGATTTGTTCCCCTCACCACTCGTCAGTCGCCTCCCGGCAGTTGTCAAATGTATAGTATATGTACATAAATACATATTTAAGTGTGTGTCATTGCAGACGATAACTCTCCTAAGATTTAATATTAATTAATTCATATTAATTCAAACGCCAACAAATTAAGAATTGCAAACGAAAAGCGAAGTTCGTTGGACAGCGCTCTACGTGTGCAAGGAAGTGCTCAAATGCGAAAAAAAGGGAACGTCTGAATTTTTTTTTTTTTTTGTCGTTTTAGATAACTAAGGAAGGAATAGTCTGGGGAAAAATATTTATTTGTCTTGTTTTAGAGCGTTTCATTGAAAAATCGTGACAAATATTAAATGGTTATGAAATTGATTTTCAAAGGTACTAGTGGTATTGATTTTCAAAGGAACAACATTCGAGAGGCATAAAATAAGGCATAAATAACCATAACCATGTTGCATGAATGGATACTGCCTCACTACTTCAATAAGTTCTTCCGGGTTGACGGAAGACATTGTAGGAGTACTAAAAAAAATATAATAAAAGATTATAAAGACCATTTACAAAACAAACACACGAGAAACACAACGACGGCGGACAAAAAAGAACTAAAAAAATACCTACCTTCCTTCCGATGCTCTTCCCGCAAATCGGACAGGGAATGGTTGATGAACTCTGAGTCGGATCGGAACAAAAATCGGAGAACAGTCGGAGTGGGATCGGACACGGGTGGGAGAGGTGTGAACTACGCCGTCTAGAGTCCAAAGACATTCCCTCTTCCGACACCCCTCCGATTCTCTGATCGGAGTCGGATCTGAAGCGTGTATGACAAGTGTGAACCGGCCTTAAGGTGGGATTCGTCCCGTTTTGACGAGCCGCGATGACAAAAATCGATTTCTTGTGAAATTTTACGTAACAATTAATTGATATCTAACTCAATTTTTTCCAATTTTTCGTTTGTAGCCTACCCTTTTGAAAAACCTTGCCAGTAGAAACCAAATACTGTGCGGGTTGTTTTTACAACTTCTAGACTTCCAGACTTAGTGGGATATTTCTTGTAAAAGCCAGTGCCTCTTTTCCCCTACCCTCCTGTATCTGCATAACTTTCGGAAGTGAGAACATTTTGAAACGCATACCCACGAATAATGCTGCAATAAAGTTCAACAACAAGAACTAGCGATGTATCAACAGCAACAAAACTACACTATGTCTACATGTGTAGTATAATATACATAATATGTATATTATACTACACATGTATAATAATATACATACTTGTTGTGGATAATATACATATTATGTATATTATCCACAACAAGTGTGTATATTAGTTCACAACATACAAATTACACACTACATAACTTACCACTATTACCTACATTCTACACAATATGACTCATACTCACGCTCAGAACAGAACAATCCGTCCCATCCTTCGTGGCAGATGCATTCGAAACTGTTGTTGCAGTAACCGTGTTGGCATCCGGGAAGGGCGATGCACTTATTGCACAATTCCCCGTAGAAGCCTGAAATCATAGACGCATCAGTCTAGTTACGTAAGGATCGATACTAATCGCTCTCCTACCTAATTATTATTACATCAGACACGATTTTTAAAAATGCATAATATTACTTTCATTAAGGTCTGGAATCCATAGTGCTTTCTTCATTGTAAAAATTACTCTTGGTTCTATTTGGATGGTATTACACAAAACCGTACATTTCTTTGGAAATACGTTATTTTTTATTTTTAATTTTACAAATAATCATATATATTTAAAATTATTTTTATATTTCGTTCATGTACCTGGAAAACCATGTAAGTCGAGTTTATCAAATTTTACAGGAGACACTAAAAACTAATTAATTCAGTTTTCATTCCATATGCAATAAGTTTTTTCGTTCCATTCCTTAAAACTGGTGGTAGCAGTAGTATTTCAAAGAGCCTGAGACTAATTTCATCAAAATTTACTTCAGCGAACGAAAAAATGGACTTAAATGCTTTTACCCAGCCTTTGACACCTGACTTACATGGTTTTCAATTTGATTTTTATGAAAGTATACCGAGCTTGGGTTATTTAATTATTAGGAATATTGTTCAATTTTTTTCTCCAGGTTTCAAGGTTACACGAAATACCCAAATCGATGCATAAGGAAAATATTTAAATGAAAATTCATAGTCGTTAACTAACACGCAGTCTAACTTCAAGGCTCCTTGAGTCAAAATGACAGTCTTCAGTCTTAATATTACTAGAGTTGAGCAATGAATTATTCAATATACTACCAATTCCTCAATTACCATTTCTTAAATTACAACCATAACTTATAGGAACACTTTACCTATGACAACCGTAACTAGGTAGGTATGCATTGAATTCAAGTTTTAGGCAACTAGGTACTTTCGTTTCAACAAAAGTATCAACAAGGGATGAGTTAGGTATGGGTTAGGGGTTAGGGAGAGGTTGGGGATGAGCTAGGGATGGGTTGGGTATGGGTTAGGGGCTGGGATAGATCAAGGCTGGGTTAGGGATGGGCTGGGGATGGGTTATAAGTAGACTAGGGATAGATTGAGGATAGGTTAGGTATGAGTTAGGTTAGGGATGGGATAGGGGTTAGGGATAGGTTGGAGATGGGCTAGGGACGGGTTAGGGGTTGGGATAGGTCAGGGCTGGGTAATGGATGGGATAGGGATGAGTTAGGGACAGGAGGGGTTAGGGGTTATAGATAGGCCAGGGCTGGGTAGGGTATGAGCTGAGGATGGGTTAGGTATGGATTAGGGATAAATTAGGTATGGGTTATGGATTGGTTGGGTCTGGGTAAAGGGTTAGGGATAGGTCAGAGCTTGATTTCAGCAATATCAGCATTGCAGCTTGGTCAAAAAGCCAACAAATCAATTAATTCATCTGAAATTATGCTCCTAAATAATGTAAAAATAATTTAGAAACAATGCGGAATAACACGTAGGTAGGTCGTGATCTTAAGGTTGGCCACAGTATGGAAAATCACGTGTCTGCAGAACACAAGGAGTGGACTTTATTGCTGAAATCGAGACTTATAAAAAGGTTTATATTTATGATCACTTTCTCCGAACTCCATTTATGAATTTTGTGCACTTTTACACGAAAATAATGAAAAAAAAAGTCCATTCATGCAGCATGAATTAATGAGCGAATTTTCAAAGAAATCATTCAGTTTAAGGTGTGGTTAAGAAAAGGACCAATGGTGTTGCAATTTGTTGTAGAAAGTTTTTTTTTCGATTCTTGGTTTATATATATGTATATATTTTGTTTTACATGCTTTTACACCAATAATCGACGTCCCGGAAGACGTGAAATCACTGGGCTGAAAGCTGAATCTGGGAGCCCGAGAAGCGTTCTGATTGGGGAAGCTCCTGGACGTAGTTAAAGATGAGTGCGACAGATCGCGTTCATGATCACTTGTTCCCAACCTCATGACAACAAGTCACCTTGTTTATCACATATTTTTCTCCTTGGTGCGTTACCTGCTGCATCCAAGTAATTAATTTAATAACATTTAAATATATTCGCGATATGTACGAAAAAATCGTGCGATTTTCAATAATACACTCGGTTTTAAACGTTTTTTTTTTTTTTTTTTCACATGAACTTATAGAGTACTCACACGGCTACTGCATTTCTGGTTACAACAAATATACGCACGTATTCATTATATATATATATATATAGCAACAAACTTTTCTTAATTTTGGACAATTTTCATTTTTGAAAAAAGCATTCATATCAGAAATTTTGAGCTGAATCCGAATATACTATTCTAGTCGTCTCTACGAACTCATAGAGTACCCACACGGCTACTGCATTTCTGGTTACAACAAATATACGCACGTATTCATTATATATATATATAACTACAAACTTTTCTTAATTTTGGACAATTTTCATTTTTGAAAAAAGCATTCATATCAGAAATTTTGAGCTGAATCCGAATATACTATTTTAGTCGTCTCTACGAACTCATAGAGTACCCACACGGCTACTGCATTTCTGGTTACAACAAATATACGCACGTATTCATTATATATATATATAACTACAAACTTTTCTTAATTTTGGACAATTTTCATTTTAGAAAAAAGCATTCATATCAGAAATTTTGAGCTGAATCCGAATATACCATAAATTACCATGATTTTCAATGTAAAAACCTCAAAAAACGGGAAAAACCCATTTTTTTTGGAGTTTTTTTGAATTTTGGACCACTTTGGATTGTCCAAAACTGCTGGTTAACGAACTTGACCTATGGTTTGTTGTTACAAACATTTTGGCAAAAACTAAAAAAAATTTTTAAACAATTACTCAAGTTATCGTCCGGAATGACACATATATATATACATATGATTTTTGGAAAAACTTCAGGGATCGTTTCAGAATGTTCCAAAACGGATTTCAGTGTGAAAATTTTTCGAAAAAGTCGATTCTAAAAATTTTGAGGCCATTGCAATAGCTTCATTTTCTTTGAAAATTCGCTAATAACACGCTGCAAATTATTGCTGGGTATGCTTTGAAGGTCTTAGGAGTCCATATTCATGTTCTAGTCGTCTCTACGAACTCATAGAGTACCCACACGGCTACTGCATTTCTGGTTACAACAAATATACGCACGTATTCATTATATATATATATATATAACTACAAACTTTTCTTAATTTTGGACAATTTTCATTTTTGAAAAAAGCATTCATATCAGAAATTTTGAGCTGAATCCGAATATACCATAAATTACCATGATTTTCAATGTAAAAACCTCAAAAAACGGGAAAAACCCATTTTTTTGGAGTTTTTTTGAATTTTGGACCACTTTGGATTGTCCAAAATTGCTGGTTAACGAACTTGACCTATGGTTTGTTGTTACAAACATTTTGGCAAAAACTAAAAAAAATTTTTAAACAATTACTCAAGTTATCGTCCGGAATGACACATATATAATATATATATTATATATATATTATATACATATATATAATATGTATATATTATATACATATGATTTTTGGAAAAACTTCAGGGATCGTTTCAGAATGTTCCAAAACGGATTTCAGTGTGAAAATTTTTCGAAAAAGTCGATTCTAAAAATTTTGAGGCCATTGCAATAGCTTCATTTTCTTTGAAAATTCGCTAAAACTGACTATCTTTGATGGAAACTTGCCACCAGCGTGAGCTGCTTACTTTTATGAAGGCATATACAGGACTTACATGGTTTTCCGGCGAAAAAAGAGGTAACCGACTTACACGTTTTTTCTACACCTTCTGGATAAAAAACTATACTTCAGATTGGAAAACGGCTTCACTGTATGGATCAAGCAACCCTAATTTACCTAGAGAGCTCAAAACCTTATTTTCGCAAAAATACCGACCTACATGGTTTTCCAGGTATATGAACGATTTACATTAATTATTTTTACTTTTATTATTAGGTTTCACCACGATGTTATCCAAAGAGACGTCCCCTGGAAGCATGCATTACTTTGAAAAGAAAATTAATGTCTCCCGCAAGAGTGACATCAATGCCCCATTTCTGCCAGAAACCCCAGTACTTATGACGTCACCACCGCTTGTAATTTCGAGTTTTTTTCTTATTTAATCAATACGTGGAACTCAAGGTGTGTCATATGTTCTGAATCCCCCCCCCCCCCTTCAGTACCAGAAAAAATTATGGAAGTGGGTGAGTCCGAACTATAACAATACATTTCGGTGCAAATGGGTGAAAACTGTGGAAGTTATACTTGCTACAAGGAATTGCATTTGAGCGTGAGCAGGAGCTGAAGTCAACCCATGGGCAATTTTTAGTTCATAGGGGACCATCCACACCCCTACCCGGACAATCACTAAAAATGTAATCGAATTCTGATGGAAACTATAGAAGTTTTGCTTTTTACGAGGAATTTTGTTTTGAGAGGCTGCTAACAGTTCAGAAACAATGGATTTTGTAGGAGACCATATACACCCCCACCGACAAGGTCCCTGACATTTTCTTCAAAATCGTACTGTAACTACGTGAAGTTTTGCCCTTACAAGGATTAAAAAACAGACGGATACGGCGCCAAAATTGTTCAGATGTATAACACTAAAAAATGGAGTGAAAAGTTTGATGTTGGAGGACATTTCTCACAAAAAAAAAAGTCAAAACAGTGCCTTACGTACCTTGGAATGCTCAAACGCGAAGTTGATGTACCTAGCCCTACTCAATAAAATAGGTCAATGATTTGACCACTTGTATAAGGTGATTTCTACCATGAAACAATATCTCATCTCCACAGTACATTAAAAACCTATCCGAACAGTATTCGATTATTATTCATTGCTGTTACTCATATTGATATTTACAGTATACACAGCTTTCTATTGTTACGTACAGCCGGTAGCGTTCTAATTAATATTTGTTTTCTTTTTTTCGACTCTTTGCATTGAGAAAGTGTGACCCAAATACGTGACCATTTGCTCTGCATCTCTTTCATTTACGAGGAGAAAATGAGCGAGGGGTGGGAAACCGTTCTATGGAGGTGAAAGCACGTTTTACCGCCGCGGCACTCAACCTCTAATACTGTTCATAATACAGTCGGAACTCTCCTTATTTGGCTGTGGTAATAACCAAGAAAATACTTTGATAATTGCCTAATTCATATAACAACGTGGAAAATACAAGTAGGTGCCCATTTCTGACACCTTTAAGCTACATTAAATAAGATTATATTAGTAAATAGGTACCTCAATAAGGACTGTAATTTCTTTAATCAACCTCAAACGAGCTAGAATAATTAAGGAGAAATCCGTGCTCATAGATTTCTAATATCCGTCCGTAAATGTCCCGTTACGTAGGATTAAATGCTTACCTACCTACCTTTTATGCAATTCGAAAAATTATATTTTGTCAGGCGAGACGTCAGCAAATAGGTATTATGTCATTTAAGGAAAGTCTTTAACCAATTTTTGGTAATTTTTTCATTATTCCTGAAGGATTGTCTAGATACTTATTTTGCAAAACTAAAATTATCCCTTGATGTTGTGCTGGAGTATCATTTCAAAAGAGCTACTTTGGTGCCTTCTACAACACTGTCCACTTTTGATCCTTGAGTAAGATTGATTTGGCTAGCCTGACATCTCAGGAATCGATTGTGGTGATAATTAGATATGGGCGAAACGGTTAAATTTGCGTATTAGGTTCCACCGTTACTGCTCTGGCTTGGTAATAGGTTCCAATAACCTGTTATTTATTAATAGGTTGTCTCAGGGACCTTCTCACAAGCTCATTCCGACATACCATTCCAAGGTATCGTTTCTTTTCGTTTCCGACCTACGTTCGTTTGTTTATCATGTTATGTTGTTATTCCATTCCATTGATCTCTAGTTTTCGTTTCCTACCTATGTTGAGTTTTCTATCAAGTTATTTCCGATTCAAGTTATTATCGAGTTACGTGTTAGTGTATTTTCCCTCTTTTTCGATAATAAACAACCCAAGCTATTGTTCTGGCTCCACACATTTTGGAGCCTTCCCTGAAACGTTATTTAATAACAGGGTTATTTTGGAAATAGGTTCCAAGCGGAATTAACGACACTCGGTAATAGGTTATTTTTAACTGTTACGTTAAATACCGCCCACCTCAAGTGATGATTTTTTGAGTGAAACATCGATCCATCGTGAACCATCTTTACCTATGTGGTTACTTGTAGGTACTTTTTTCCATTGATGAGTATGTTTCTTCTGATGGAGTAGAATCAGACGACAACGGTTTCTCGAAAAATGGGCCAAGAATTTTGAAGATTTATTGAATGATGGAAATGGCCTGTGCAACGCACAGATTGTTTTTCGTTAGGAATAAAAATGGAGTTGAAAAAAATGCGAAACGGAGTTGGCCGACAAGCCCAGTCAATTTATACAAAGACGTTGCAAATTATACAATGGTTTATTATTGTACTGTATAGTTCACCCATCTGCATAGACCTCGACTTTCCCTTTAATACAACCTACGTACTAGCAATCAAATCGCTATCCAAGAGCCATGAGTGCTAAGGAGCGCCTTGAAACTCTATTCGAAGAAACGAGCAGGTTCTAACCTCTAACCGCTTAGCTGATCAGCTGAAATTTGAAAGGATACGAGGCCTACCTCCGTTAGTGAACAATCTTTTGGGATTCACACTCGTGTTTCTGATTTAAGTCCAACCATTTAAAAGTCCTTGTTGGGAGCGAACGGTTTGTCCTTCAGAGCTCTAAGTGGTCTCATTCGATTCTAAAAATGCAATCTTATTTTAAATCAGTGGGAAAAAACAATACTTTCATATCGAGTTTTCGAGCAAGGGCACTTTTGAAAATTACAACCCCTATTTCTTACCCCTTAGAAGTGACTGACAGTAACCAAAAGCTTTGCGGCACAACTAGACCCCAAATGGAGCCCATAAACCAAATTTCATCAAAATCGGTCCATGGGAACTAAGGAAAGTCTCGTGTACGGTGGAAGTACGGACATTTTTTTTTTAATCAATTTTTGGACCCTACGTAGCTTGAAACGTAAAACATCAAATTTTGATGGGGGGTTGAACAATTTTTTTTCTTTCTCGATTCCAGAGTTTCATCAATGAGATTAATAAACCATAATTATAATGCCAAGATCAGAAAAGTTCTCAAATTTCGCATATTGCAGAATAAATTATAATGATTTGATGGATTATTTATTTTGAGGAATGGGATATTTAGGTGGGTCGGAGATTCAGGTTTTTGACCACAAATTTGGATTCAGCACCATTGAAAACCTATTTACTCTAACTTTTTTCCCAATGTTACACATGTGGTAGAAAAATTAATTACTTAAAGAGATCACACGTTTGAAAAAAACGCTGCAAATTATTACTTTACTATTCTTTATTTTTCTATATGGATCACTTGTCTGCAAAGCCACCAACCATCCAACATGAAGAAAAACATCGATCGCATTTCGGTCAGCTTTAATTTGAACAGAGATTAGGCCTCTTTTGCGATTCACACTCGTGTTTCTGATTTACCATACGTCCAAACTTTAAATTCTCGTAGGGAGCGAACGGTTTGTCCTACAGAGCTCCGCACGGTCTCAAAAAATTCCAAAAAATTTATAGAATCCTAAATTGAAGGAAAAACAATACCTTTATATCAAAATTTTTTGAGTTAGGGCGTTTTCAAAATTTCAAAATTGATTTTGGAACCCTTAGAAGTGACCTACATCAACCAAAATCTTCGGGGCACAACTAAACCCCAAATGGAGCCTACATACCAAACTTCATCAAAATCGGTCAATGCTAAGTGGCAAGAGTTCCGCGTACGGCGGACGGACGGCCAAATTTTTATTCGATTTTTGGATTCTACGTACCTTGAAACGTAAACCATCAAATTTTGAAGGGTTGTTAAAAAAAATTTTTTTCTTGGTCGCTTCCAAAGGTTCATTATTGAAAATAATAAACCAGAAACAGGGCCTCCCTGAACTCATGAAGGCGAGCAACGCCACACCCTGCTGCCATCGTTCAAATCTTCTACTTTTATTAGCTTCCCTAATTGAGGAGCTTGATTCCAAAAGGCACTAAGTATATCCATTTTGGTCAAACGTGAAAAAAACGCGAAAAACCATACCGACATGATATTATTTTTTATATCTTTCTAAATAGCAATAAATATTTTTGTAAAAATGGTAAATTAGTTCAAAGTTTAAAAACATTTTGAACAAGATTTGAAATTTAATATTTACGGATAAATATATTACTTTTTGAAATAAAACGTGGCGTTTAGTACTTTTTAGTATCAAACGAAGTGGATATACTTAGCACTTTTTGAAACAAAACGGACAAGAGACCACCATTGTGCTGGGTATAGTACCTTTTGAAATTAAACGGAATATTCACCCTTGTTTTTCAAGGGATCCTTGGGTTTCTTTTGCTTCAAAACGATCCCATTTTTGAGAAGATCTACCCCCTATAACCCAGGGAAAACATAACAGTTATTGAGTAACTCAATTTCGATGAAAATGGTCTTTAGTACCTTTTGGAATCAAACTCCTCAATTTCTTTTAAACATTTTCTGACGAACAGACCCGATTACAGTTATTCCTGAAATACTCTTTTGTAAAGAAAAATTCACTAAAATACCCCATCGACGAGTACTGACCGAGTTTGCAGCGGCACTCGCCAGGACGCTTGCAGTAGCCCTGGAGCGGGTCGCAGCCCTTACGGCAGATCGGGACGTCGCAGAGGTCGCCCGTCCAGCCCGCGAGACACTTCACTTCCCCGTTGTCGTCGCACCTGTAGTGGCTGTGCTCGTTCTGACTCGTCGGCACTTCACAGGCCTGCAATCACCAAGGAAAATATTGATGGTGCGGATAAGAGGTGAATTAGAATTCGGAAGAACGCAATGACTGCTCGGCCGAATATTTTCTGTAATTAGAAACCGATTTCAAGATTTCCCCTTCACCAGCATCTCGGTTATTTGGTAGATTTCTAGTCAACGTAAAGGTCTTCCACGATAACGTCTCCCCTACTTCAGGAATACCTAATAATAATAATCGTTATTCGCAATCCTTTGCAGGCAAAACTGCGTTGAATAGTAGAACAATATAAGGCTGCAAATTATTACACAAAGGCTTATCATTTCTATATGGATCACTCTTCTGCAAAGAACACGGCTTTGCCATTGTCACTACCTTCAAACCATAGGTACTACCTATCTACTATATGCCTACTTCACAATCAAGTTTATTTGGAAGAAATAAACGATTCACACTTCAGTTGTGGGTGCCTTCATAGGTAATTTGATTACTGGTTGCTGAACATGTTTACTATAATATCGTCCGCTAGAAAGTAAAACTGACCAAGTGACAGAGGTGGTATTAGGTAAGTTATGTACTCTGATCGGAAATTAACCTATTTACTATTGGCTAAAAATCAAAAGTTCGGTAGTAGTAAAATATACTTGGAAAACGCTGCAAATCATTGCTCAAAGGTTTATTATTTTCTGTATAGATCACCCTTCTGTATAGACCACTGGTTCTCCATCAATAGCACCTACCACCATCTGTATTCTCCCTTGACCTTCCCTCTCAAATTTCAGCTTCCTGCGTTCAATAGGATTGAAAATGACCTCGGGGCTCACTCAGCTGATCAGTGATCTGAAGAGTCAAGAAGATCTCCTCGAATGCTGAAGACGCCTGGAAGAGCACTTCCATTCAATAGGATTGAAAATGGCTTCGGAGCTCACTCAGCTGATCAGTGATCTGAAGAATGAAGAAGCTTTTGAGCAATGATTTGCAGCGTTTTTTACCCACCAACATTTTTTTTACCTACCAGCTAGGTACTACCTACCACACCATACTGGCTTCACACCTTCACAATCAAGTTTATTAGAAAGAACTAAACGCTTCACACTCGATTGGAAAAATAGAAAGCTTCATATTGAAATTTGATTACTGGTTACGCAGAAGGCAAAACTGTATACAAATCGAAGAAATGAACAGCGATCGCATTTTAGTCCGATGAAATTTGAATGGAGATTAGACCTCTTTTGCGATTCACACTCATGATTCTGTTTTATCGAAGGAAAACCTTCAAGTACTCGTAGGGACCGAACGGTTTGTCCTACAGAGCTCCGGATGGTCTCAAAAATTTTTAAAAATTCAATACTATTTAAAATTGGTGAAAAAACGATACCTATATTTCGAGAGTGACCTACATCAACCAAAAGCTTCGCGGCACAACTAGACCCCAAATGGAGCCCATATACCAAATTTGAACCAAATCGGTCCAGTGTTGCTAAGAAAAGTGCCGCGGACAGCGGACGGCGCACAGTGGGCAAAATGGCCAATCTAGGTGGACAAAAGTCAAGTCAAAACATGGGAATCTCTAATATTAGTCATTGTTCATTATGAGTTCGCAGTCCCCAAAACGTTAATATTTACATCGTGAAAATTTTCTATGGTTGTAAAAACTTCGATCAAAAGTGTCGCCGTTTCCTATTCGAATAAGATCGTATTATCAGCTACTATGAATCCCTAACTTTTCTCGTCTACGCTACAGTTAGTTGTAGGCAGAATCGTTCCAGGCTTGGTTTCGGCAATAATAGAGCCGTTGAAAGGAGTAAGTACTATTTTTTCATACTAAAATTGTAAAAATAGCGTCTATACTGTGTGTTTATGAGCAAACGCCAATACCGTATTTTAAAAATGATAATTGACGTCTTGGAGTTAAAGTAGCACACGGCCAAGAGTTGCCAAGGAAATCCGAATTTTTTTCGTTTCTTTAAGTGTTCTAGTTTTGGTATTCAACCACCTTTTTATGCGATTTTATGCGTTTTCCGAGTTACTTAATAAAATGGTGGATTTTCGGGTATAAATATCACGATTCCTGGCCATCAATTTGTCGAGAAATGGAAACAACTACCGAGGAAAGATCGCAAAGAAAACCTCACTAGGTATGTGATGGGGTTAGGTAATCTCGACGATTCTTCAGAAATATTAAATTTAAAAATTATCAAAAATGCTGTGATAGACTTTTCAAAAAAATCGGAGAGAGGTGGGAGAATAGCCATAGGAAAGAAGGCATTTTTTCCAACAAATATTCGACTTGGCTGAGTGGGAAAGAGTTTGAAGTTGTAATTTCTTACAAAATTACTCAAGCTATCATGAACCAACCAGCTGTGCGTCCCGAAAAACCGTTTGAGGACTCAAGCAACAAAAAGAAGAAAGGTGAAAGAATTGTTGACTGCTGATCCCGAAAAGTTATGCTTTACGGCGCTAACTGCTCTCTACTCAGCAGGACAGGTCCACAAGCCGTATCTTGAAAGAAGCAACTTCAAGCACATCAACAGTTGAATATTTTACAATGTCGAATAAGAACATCTATAATATTTTCAAATTCAATATTTCAGAGTTATATCCGTTTAACACTGTAATAATGTCATTAATCGCAAAGTAATTAATCAGTACCTAATCATAATGTCAAGAATTTAAGATTAAACATGTATAAAAATATCATGATATACCATTTACCTACTTTCATTGAAGTCAAGAAATATTTTTATTATTTTTCCCGTAATCAGCGTCTTTTTATTCAATTTTGAATAAAAAACCTACCAAAAATAATTTTGTCCACCTAGATTGGTCATTTTGCCCACTGTGCGGCGGACGGCGGACGGACATTGCAAATTTGGATTCTACGCACCTTGAAACGTAAAGTGACAAAGTTTGAGGGGGGGTTATACAAATTTTTTGCGATACGATCACATAGGCTTATTATTAGAAATAATAAACCAAAAAGTGGAAACCTACATTTACTTGTTCAAAATTCCACTGGCCAAATGGCATTTGAGAACTTTTCCCATAACAACCAAGTTGCGTGTGAAGATGACCAAGTGTCATTTGATGGGTTTTACGTAGTTATAAATTTATTAAATGATGGCACTTCTCTCAGGAACAATGGACCAAAAATGGTTTCTGGTAAGTGTAAAGATATGGCGGGTAAGAATTATGGTAAATTCATATGAATAGGGAAAATTGTGATGTTTGGCATTGTTGAACTCACATTACTTTCGCCAGGAAAAACTGACGTTAGTTTTATTTATTTATTTATTTTTTTTTTTTTTGAAAAATTACATTTAACCGATGAAGATACCAACATTTCAAAATGAATTTGGTCTTATCTAGGTTTTATCGGTCCAATAGAGTCCAAAACTCAGCGAGGCCCTCCTGAAAAATCGTCAAAATGCAGTTGGTCGGTTTTACCTTCTAGCCGACGATGTTATTGTAATATTACCGGTTTATTACTGTATTATATACTTAAGTAACATTTCCGGTCCAGGATCGCACAATTTCAAAACTAGTTTTCGGAGAACCTAGGTAAAGTAGATAAGTTCATTCAATTCGCAAACCAAGTTGTAGTAATAAAAGTGAATATAAATTGCATGAATTGGTCATTCAAACTCAATAATTCCTTAGGTTCCCAACTAGTTCAATCTATGCCAGTATAACAGTAGATTCAGTAAAGCTAGAGGTTTTCGACAGCAGAAAAACCCGCTAGCATCTTGAAGAAACGAATCACAAGAGGAGCGCCCGAGCGTTCTATTCCCACTATAAATTATTAGCGGGTACGAGTACTTTTATAAAATCTTCCTCGGCTGCTTGTATAAAAATAAGCACCTATCTAATATTACTCTCCTAAACTACTACATGCAAATTACACTCAATTTATTATACATTGTGATTTCTTGATATTACTCAAATTGTTTGTATAAGGGTCATTCTCGGCGGACGGACTTTTGGATTCTCCGTACCTTGAAACGTAAACCACCAAATTTTTACGAAGGATGGGGGGGGGATTTTTTCTTGCTCGATTCTAAAGATTCGTTATTAAAAATCCTTAACCCTAATTGGACCAACACAATTGTTCATCGATTTCTGGGGAAATTTTGGTCATAACTACATTGCTCACGGATACTTGTTGAGGCGGATTCATAAAATACATGTACAATAGTAGATAATCTCAAAACTTCAATCCAACTTCCAGAATTGATGGTAAATGACACTTACAAGGAACTGTCAAGATTTTCGACCACACAACCCTTGGAAATGCCATTGAAATCGAATGAAAACTATAGAAGTTAGGCATATCAAGAATTTCACCATACCGATGATAAAAGACCGTCTATAGTCCCAAAAACACCATCCCCGAAAATGTCACCCAATTCGAATAAAACGTGTAGAAGATATGGTTGTTTCCAGGATTTTACGCGCAACGACTACAACATATCCGGGGAAGATGATTTTCATAGGGGACCATCTACACTCAAACCTGAACAATTCCTGAAATTTTCATTGAACTTAATTGGAAAATGTGCTCAGAGGGTAGGTACCATCAATTCGGGATAGATGATTTTCATAGGTGACCATCTACACCCCACTCCGCACAACCCCGTCACACAGACCGAATCTCAGATGAAAGGCTGAAAAGCGTGGGAATTTTGATTTGTTAAATCCTTGTAAAGTGAAAATAATGCTCATAACTTGGCAGATTTGGAGGCAAAACGTTCAAATTCGTGTTTTGTTTTTACATTCATTATTTAACATTTTATACTACGTTGATAAAATTTCATCATTGATGATCTTGTGGGTCTACAAGTCGCCTGGCCAGATTATTTTGACATTATGTTGACAAGTTACCCTGACAACGACAACTGATTCCAATTTCCTCAACTTCAAATTCCTCACTCTTTCGTTTTATGTTAATGCGATTTAATAATATTAAATGCACATATTATGTGCCTCGCTTTCTTTGTATTAACTACTTTCCTGTAAAATACAAGTTCCGTTCTAAATTGTTCAAACTCATCTACTAAGTCCCAGATATATTGGTGACCCCGCGATAGTTCTTTTCTGTGACACACAGTAGGTACAGAACGACAGAATGGCTACAGGCGCTTTCCAGCCAAATATCGTTGACACTGGGGGGGGGGGGGAGTGCTGTGGGTCTACAAGTCGCCTGGCCAGATTATTTTGACATTATGTTGACAAGTTACCCTGACAACGACAACTGATTCCAATTTCCTCAACTTCAAATTCCTCTCTCTTTCGTTTTATGTGAATGCGATTTGATATGTGTCTTACTTTCTTTGTAATAACTACTTCCTTGTAAAATACAGTTACTGTTCTAAATAGTTCCAACTCATCTACTAAGTCCCAGATATAATCTACATCCAAAATGCCTACATTGAAACATGTTTCTACATCGATAGCAAACTCCTATCTAAAGAGGCTCAAACAGCGTTTCCTATCTCCCTCACTAGACATTTATCTCCCTCACTCTCCAATTTAACAAAATTTCAAATTTTCACTGAAACACGTAATTTTATGAAGTAATAATGGAACGGCTGCTATTATATAACAAGTAAATGGAAATTTAAAAAAAAAATCAAAAAGGTATACTTTGAATAATGGTGGTTGTGGCCTTCCAAAATTCATTACTTTCGTGGAATGACCCTACTGCTGCAAGATTGAGGCAGTTTTCTTAAGAGAGAATGATCGCTGGATTTCACTTCTAGGATTTCAGTACCTGTTTTTTCCATTTCGGGACGTATTTGGCGGATGCTGCGAATCCAACACAGAGCAAGATGAGGAAACAGGATGCAGTATGTGAAGGAGGCATGACGGGGAACACAAGACTACCGGCGTGACGAAGGTTCAAGTTCATTGGAGAAAGAGGGGGGCCCTACATTCTAGGGGGGTACCTGCCCCCCCTTGACCCCCGGAGGGGTTCCCCCTCGAGGGCCACCATATGATAACAGTACACGGCTCTGACCCACTAGCACACTCCTCGGCTTCTTGAGGATAACGGGAAACGAGAAGCTCCCCGGAGTCAACGACCAGAGTAACTTTTATTTTCGACCCCTGGTACACTCTACCCCCCCCCCCCCCCCTCCCGACTGTTCCCGGGGCTGCCGAAGGTGAAATTGGCGGTGCAGAGATATTCCCAGGATGCACCAGGTTGCTTGGAGCAGGAAATGAAGGGCTCGAAAGACAACCCAAAAGAGTCATCAGAAGTAGTTTCAATGCAATCTAAAACGCTACAAATTATTACACAATGGTTTATTATTTTTCTATACCAAATACCAAGCTATACCAAGCCAAATGAACAATGGCCAAGTCGTGTTCTTTGCAGAAGAGTGATCTTTATATATACAGCATTTCCAAGCCAAATGAAACCTTTTCTAGGCCAATTGAAACCTTTTCCAAACCAAATGAAACCTTTTCCAAGTCAAAAGAAACTTTTTCCAAACCAAATGAAACCTTTTCCAAGTCAAAAGAAACTTTTTCCAAACCAAATGAAACCTTTTCCAAGTCAAAAGAAACTTTTTCCAAACCAAATGAAACCTTTTCCAAGTCAAAAGAAACTTTTTCCAAACCAAATGAAACCTTTTCCAAGTCAAAAGAAACTTTTTCCAAACCAAATGAAACCTTTTCCAAGTCAAATGAAACCTTTTCCAAACCAAATGAAACCTTTTCCAAGTCAAATGAAACCTTTTCCAAACCAAATGAAACCTTTTCCAAGTCAAAAGAAACTTTTTCCAAACCAAATGAAACCTTTTCCAAGTCAAAAGAAACTTTTTCCAAACCAAATGAAACCTTTTCCAAGTCAAAAGAAACTTTTTCCAAACCAAATGAAACCTTTTCCAAGTCAAAAGAAACTTTTTCCAAACCAAATGAAACCTTTTCCAAGTCAAAAGAAACTTTTTCCAAACCAAATGAAACCTTTTCCAAGTCAAAAGAAACTTTTTCCAAACCAAATGAAACCTTTTCCAAGTCAAAAGAAACTTTTTCCAAACCAAATGAAACCTTTTCCAAGTCAAATGAAACCTTTTCCAAACCAAATGAAACCTTTTCCAAGTCAAATGAAACCTTTTCCAAACCTTTTGCAAACGGAGATTAGGCCTCTTTTGCGATTCACACTCGTGTTTCTGATTTATCGTACGTCCAACCCTTAAATTCTTGTAGGGAGCGACCGGTTTGTCCTACAGGGCTCCGCGTGGTCTCAAAAAATTCTACAAATTCTATACTATCTTAAATTGATGGAAAAACAATACCTTTATATCGAAATTTTTTGAGTTAGGGCGTTTTCAAAATATCAAACTTTATTTTTCAACCCTTGGAAGTGACCTACATCAACCAAAATCTTCGAGGCACAACTAGACCCCAAATGGAGCCTACATACCAAATTTCATCAAAATCGGTCAAAGCTAAGTGGGGAAAGTGCCGCTGACGGCCAAATTTTTATTCGATTTTTGGATTCTATGTACCTTGAAACGTAAACCATCAAATTTTGAGGGGGGTTAAACGAATTTTTTCTTGGTCGATTCCAAAGGTTCATTATTGAAAATAATAAACCAAAAGTAAGCGTAAGAATATAAAATAAATAAAAGGTATTTTGGTCTACGTGTACGAAGCAAGAAGGACTCATTTGAATAACGAAGTATTCCTAAACGTTGGTAGTTCGATGTAATTATTAGGCGGTACCAACTCCAATAACAAAGTAGTTAGTCTCAGGTTATGGACCCGGTGAATAATATGTTCATCAACGACGAAAATACTCCAACTTTCATCAGGGCACCTCTCACGTCTACGAAGTTCATTACAATTCTCTCACTATTCGTGAGTTTTACTTTCCCCAACCCCTCGAAAAGGTAAGAAGGTTGTCCAATGTCCACAGGTGACCATGGAAATGGTTGCAGGTGTCACCTTACCACTTCTTTCCAGTCACTTTTCACAGATCCAGACCCATCTTTTCTCATAAATGAGTATCCGTAACCATCCTTGTGAATATCGAGCGTTTGCCTTTAATTGTGGTGCGATCATCCCCGTACCAAAGTACAGGGATTCACAGAACAGAATACAACCGTAAATACATAACACATAAAGAAATTTTGATATCCTCGTTATGCGTGTTCCTAGGCACCATTTACCTGTCAAAATAATCTTCTCCAGCCTAATGAAAGTGGTTTATCCACAAGCAAGTGGCTGGCGGGGGGGGGGGGGGGGGATCAGGTAAGTTGTTTTTTGATAAAAATCGAGATATCTTTACTGTAGGCGTTATTTTGTGTCAGCTTTCCTTTGAGCTGGGGCGTTAGTGATTATTCGGTTAACTCTCATTCCCGAAATTTCTGTTTCGAGAACAGACCGGTACCTGAGTTTACCTACTTTTTCCCAGTGTACTAAATTGTACTTAACCAGGCAAGTAGGTTTTATTATGGTGGGTGAGCAGGTAAGTCTGAAAATTTGGTTGCTCGTAACCAAGTAAGTATGGAAATTCGACTGCACGTCACCAGGTAACTCGACAATTTTTAAAAAACCATTAAATTTACCATTATGATGTGATTTGAGGGGCAGTTCGAGTTATTATTTCGCTTTTAGGATACTTTCGTGAAAAAATGGCAGGGTTAAGTATCAATTATTGTGAATTCCTGAATTAGGGATAACATTTGAAACTTTAAAATGGTCTTCTGTAAAATTCCATTTTTTGTGCTTACCTGGTTTCCCCTTCCCACCCGTCAGATAAATAATGTACAAATATTTATGAAGTTTGGAACCCATTAAATGAACCTTTACCTACCTTGCCTACTTATTTATTTATCTGTGTAGAACAATAGATAAAAAGCCCAATATAAACTCGTATCTATATGGATTTTTTTAATCCCACTTGTACTTGAATATCGGCCCATTTCATTTCCCAATACACGACTAATTTAACCATAAACGATCATTTTCTACCTTTTTCAATACAAAAGGAAACACAGTTAACCTCAAATCATCAATCTCTAAGTACCTTCCACAACCCCCGTAGGGGACCATCTACACGCCAATCTGAACAATCCTGAGAAATTTCGTCAAAATCGGATGAAAAATGTAGAAATTATGACTATTACTAGGAATTGACGTTTGCGAATACGCAGTGGCCACCATCAGTCTGGGGACAATGATTTTCATAGGGGGCCATCTACGCGACAACCCAAAATTTCATCAAAATCAGATGAGAAATGTAGAAGCTACGGCTATGGCAAGGAATTCACGACAGACACGGAACCAAAATTGTTCAGTAAGGTCTAAATGTAAAACGCGAGTGGAAATTTTGATTTTGGAGACCTTTTTTTTCAATCTTGAAAAGTGGAAACTAAGCTTCCGCTACCTTGGTGGACTCGGAAGCAATAGATAGTTGACTTGCTGTACACAACTTTCAGTAGGAAAATCTGATAATAGCTGAGGCTGAGGGGAACCTCAGGCCAGCACTCAAGATTTTGCACTATTGAGGTGAGAGTGAGCCTCAACTTAACGCTGAGTTCGGTCTATGATTACCATTGAGTACGCCCTTAGAAATCGCACTGAATGCTCAATCACGGCGCCCTCGAATTTTGACCATGAAAACCGTTGAATGCTCACTGACCCTTGTCTACGTATTCGAGAGTACACTCAGACTCAAGTTATGAGTTATGACTATGAATTCCAATGCACAAAATAGTAAATACTGATTGATTCTAAACTTTTGGAAAATTCATTTTGGTTTATTATTTTCAATAAGGAACCTCTGGATTCGACCAAGAAAAAAGTACTCGGTAGGTGCATTATTCTTTTCCAATTTTATGCAATACCAAATTATTAAAAAAGCTGTTTTTCCCCTCCAATCAAGTGAAACTCAATCATAAATGCTTGCATACGAGTCTGCAACACATTGGACATTTTCATGTGTGTTTTCTTATTTTATTTATTACTAGGCAGATCTCACCCGTGCATTGCACGGTGGGGCGTACAGATCAATTAAAAATGGGCCATAAGAGAAACCGCCCACCCGTGAGTACTGAATTGAATTCGCGATCGTGTTGACTCATTGTTCCGACACACGTGGGTACTTTATTGAATTCGAGCCAGGCTACATCACCTGCTCCAGTAGCGTTGTTGTTACACTTGTGTTGCCGGGATAATCAAAATCAAAAGTCGCAAAGTTATATAAGGCGTCTAGTCTAATTTGATTAACTTGTTCCAATTTTCTTGTGCGTAAGTTACACAATGGCACCTACGAAGAAATCAAAACGATCGGAAAATACAGAACAGGCACGTTCCAGCACATCACATTCAGTGGACCAACACGGCGAGGAGTGTGGAAAACAGGTAAAACTTGGACATGGCGAACCAACCGTTCAAGAAAGTTCAATATCACCACATATTTGTCTCGAGGAAGATGCAGATATTCTTGAAAGCCTTCCCATTTATCCTGCGTGGGAACTGCCCAATGAGGAATTGTCCATCGTGAATTTTTTTCGCTCACGATACTCTCGCGTTTGTTCACTGATCGTTTTGAAGTGGGAGAAGTACGGAAATGGTTGAAACTAATAAACCAAAACAAAATGTCAACCACTACACAACAAGGTAGTGAAGTACGGTTGTTAGTTCATGTACCCAAGCATCAGAATAAAAAACAGTTGTTCTCTACGCAACACAGTGAGTCTATTTTATTTATTGGTATCGCGTGAGCAAGTTTTCGTGACGATTTTGGTTTATTATTTTCAATAATGAACCTTTGGAATCGACCAAGAAAAAAAAATTGTAACACCCCCTCAAAATTTGATGGTTTACGTTTCAAGGTACGTAGAATCCAAAAATCGAATAAAAATTTGGCCGTCCGTCCGCCGTACGCCGTCCGCCGTACGCGGGCGGCACTTTTGCCACTTAGCATTGACCGATTTTGATGAAATTCGGTATGTAGGCTCCATTTGGTGTCTAGTTGTGCCCCGAAGCTTTTGGTTGATGTAGGTCACTTCTAAGGGTTCCAAAATCAATTTTGAAATTTTGAAAACGCCCTAACTCAAAAAATTTGTATATAAAGGTATTGTTTTCCCTTCAATTTAAGATTCCATAGAATTTTTAAAATTTTTTGAGACCACGCGGAGCTCTGTAGGACCAACCGTTCGCTCCCTACGAAAATTTAAGGGTTTATATTGAAATATATATATATATAAATCAAAACACGAGTGTGAATCGCAAAAGAGGCCTAATCTCCGTTCAAATTAGAGCTGACCAAAATGCAATCAATGGTTGGTGATTTTGATTTTTTTTTTTATTATTATTATTATTATTTTTTTTTTTTTTCTTCACATTGGATGGTTGGTGATTTTGTAGACGAGTGATCTATATAGAAAAATAATAAACCATTGTGTAATAATTTGCAGCGTTTTTCAGTTTATGTGCCAAAGCAAAGACATGAAAATGTCAAAAATTTTAACCCCCTCAAAATCATTTGGTTTACGTTTCAAAGTACGTAGAATCCAAAAATTGAATAAAAATTTGGCCCGCCGTACGCGGCACTTTTCCCACTTAGCAATGACCGATTTTGATGAAATTCGGTACGTAGGCTCCATTTGGGGTCTAGTAGCATTGTAGGCAAATTATCATTGATTAGTGATTATACGACAACGGGACAGAATCCATTTCCACATCATAATTCGACACCTACGTTAACTTATCTTCTAGGAGTGGAAAACTTCGAGCGAAATCAAGCCCGAAAGATCTACCTTTCACTCACCCCCTTGTTATCACCAAACAGGAGAAATGATGACTCACTCTGGTGGCCTCTCTGGACTTTCCATTTGCCTCATCAGGAATCAAACACCAAAAACCAGTTCCCGATCTAAATTACAAATAAGTGAGCCGATGAAACTTTCACGGGGGACTCGTTGGCGCCGGTCAGAGCTTTTCAAACCGTTCTCACTCGTCATTAAGCAAGATAACGAGCGAAAACCTACAAGGTTTGTACCTTGTAACCTCCGTGTTTGTACGAATTTATATATAAAGAGTCAAATTACTAATAAAACGGAACATAATTCCAAAATGTTTGTATGGCATCAAGCCAATGTTTACAAAACACCCTCTCAGGAAAGGAAACACCCGTCCTGATCTGACTCAAAGGAAGCCTCCGAAGATAAAATTTGTAGTTTTGGTTTATTATTTTCAACAATGAACCTTCGGAATCGACTAAGAAGAAAAATTTTTAACCCCCCTCAAAATTTGTTGGTTTACGTTTCAAGGTACGCACTTTCCTCACTTACCTAGCATGGACCGATTTTGATGAAATTTGGTATATGGGCTCCATTTGGGGTCTAGTTGTGCCTCGAAGCTTTTGGTTGATTTAGGTCACTTCTAAGGGTTGAAAAATAAAGGTTGAAATTTTTAAAACGCCCTAAATCGAAAAATTTTGATACAAAGGTATTGTTTTTCCATCAATTTAAGATAGTATTGAATTTTTAAAATTTTTAGAGACCACTCGGAGCCCGGACGATAAAATTGTTGGACGTACGATAAATCAGAAACACGAGCGTGAATCGCAAAAAAGGGCTAATCTACGTTCAAATTTTAGCTGATCGAAATGCGGTCGATGTTTTTCTTCATGTTGGTTGATGGTAACAATGGCAAAGCCGTGTTCTTCGCAGACGAGTGCTCGATAAAGAAAAATAATAAACCTTCGTGTAATGATTTGCAGCGTTCGTATCTAGGCAGAAATGCGCTCCACTTTTTTGTTAAGTTCAATTTTGACGTTCAATTCTGAAGTGGAAGCTTCAATTTACCCAATAATTCCTTTTTCCACTCCATCAAGTGGTTAATTATGAATTGAGCAGTCTGTTCTAAATAACATAAACGCGAAAATTCAATTTTTCCTAAGCACGTTCATGGAGCAGAGTTGCCGACAGGGTGTAATTATATCCCTAACGGATCATTTTGGTTTATTATTTTAAATTATGAACCTTTGGAATCGACCAAGGAAAAACATTTTTTAACCCCCCCCCCCCCCCTCAAAATTTGATAGTTCACGTTTCAAGGTACGTAGAATCCAAAAATCGAATAAAAATTTGGCCGTCCGTACGCCGTACGCAGCATCTTTCTTATAGTCGAGGAGCCGAGGCCGAAAATCGCACTTCATTTAGGGATACGATTTGACGACAAATTATGAAAATCTTGTCCATTCTGATAGAGAAAATTCAAATCTGCCATTCCAAAACTGTTGCTTTCGAAAATGGCGGCCATGTGAAATGTTCAAAAATCCCGAAAAATCATCATATCTCCGGGATGGATGAAAACTCCGTGAATGAGAGATTAGGTACAATCGTGGATGTTTTCATCAGTCCGCCACTCTTCAACGGCTGTTAACCCTCGGCAGACTCAATTTTAAAAATTGTACACTTTTGGTGCAAAAATCCACAACGTTTGGGACGTCCCAAATTTTTACAGCTGGATTTTGAAAGTCTACTACTTAAGGGTTTGAGACTTGTCTGCCAATCCTAACCAGCTGTAAAGTCCTGGCAGAATTAAATTGGAAAATTGTCAAATTCACATTTTGTGAAATTCACATGATGTGACTCATCCAAAAATTGTCTGAATTTCAAATCAAATTTGACATTTTTCCAATTTAATTCTGCCAGGACTTTACAGCTGGTTAGGATTGGCGGACAAGTCTCAAACCCGTAAGTAGTAGACTTTCAAAATCCAGCTGTAAAAATTTGGGACGTCCCAAACGTTGTGGATTTTTGCACCAAAAGTGTACAATTTTTAAAATTGAGTCTGCCGAGGGTTAACAGCCGTTGAAGAGTGGCAGACTGATGAAAACATCCACGATTGGACCTAATCTCTCATTCACGGAGTTTTCATCCATCCCGGAGTTATGATGATTTTTCGCAATTTTTGAAAATTTCACATGGCCACCATTTTTGAAAGCAACCGTTTTGGAATGACAGACTTGAATTTTCTCTATCAGAATGGACAAGATTTTCATAATTTATCGCCAAATCGTATCCCTAAATGAAGGGCTATCTTCGGCCTCGGCTCCAGAACTATTAGTAAACATGGACCGAATTTGATGAAATTTGGTATATGGGCTCCATTTTGGGTCTAGTTGTGCCGCGAAGCTTTTGGTTGATGTCAGTCACTTCTAAGGGGTGAAAATTAAGTGTTGCAATTTTGAATAGTGCCCCAGCTCGAAAACTTTCGAAATAAAAGTATAGTTTTTCCACCAATTTTAAGTAGAATTGAATTTTTATCATTTTTAGAGACCACGCAGAGGTCTGTAGGACAATCCTTACGCTCTCTATGAGAACTCAAGGGTTGGACTTACGATAAATCAGAAACACGAGTGTGAATCTCATCAATTCTGTGGACAACGCGACGTGGACGGGATTGAAATAAGTCATATTTATTATTCAATAAATACAACTACCTACTCAATTGTTCCCAAATAGCAATAATCTACCTACCTGTATAGTTTCAACAGGCGACTTACTAGGCATAATAGTTTCTAGGTGGCACTGTGAACACCGCCTAGCACTGCTAAAGTAGACCTATTTTCAAAATGCGTTACAAAGTCCCGGTTGAAAATTAGCTTTTATTTTTAGCCTAAAAATCTGTACGTGGCTTGAGAGATATGGACGGACTTGTGGTCAGATAAGCTGGATAAATCTCATGTAGGTACCTGGCAAAATACGGGCGAGTGCAGATTCGATGAACGACTCCAAAGCTTGGTTGGTCACTAATCACAGCACATTCACTCCGACCGGTGTTTCGAAATAGGCTTCACAACGCGAAAAGTAAATCGACGACCTAATTAAAAGGAAAATTCGCACAACTTTACTTCTTCATCTACATTCTGGAATCACAATCCACCATCAGTCACCCCGGCCTAAAGAAAAGAAGACAGACTGATATTTTCTGTTTACCTGCCTTTGGTGGTTGGAAGGGGGTGGAAGACATTGCGCATGCGTAGGGCAGGTTCGCAAACAGCAGTTCTGAGCTGATTCCAGGAAGGACACCCCCTCAGCCTGCTACCCTTTGTTTTCGTGCTTATCCACAAGATATTCAAACTTGAAAAACATTAATGGACTGAAAGACCTTCTTTTCCTTCTGGTTTTGATTTATTATTTTCAATAATGAACCTTTGGAATCGACCAAGAAAAAAATGTTTTTAACACCCCCTCAAAATTTGATGGTTTACGTTTCAAGGTACGAAGAATCCAAAAAACGAATAAAAATTTGGCCGTCCGTCCGCCGTACGCCGTACGCCACTTAGCATTGACCGATTTTGATGAAATTTGGTATGTAGGCTCCATTTGGGGTCTAGTTGTGCCCCGAGGATTTTCGTTGATGTAAGTCACTTCTAAGGGTTCCAAAATCAATTTTGAAATTTTGAAAACGCCCTAACTCAAAAAATTGTGATATAAAGGTATTTTGCTTCCTCACTACCGAAGGTAGGGAAGCTTTGTATTCGTGAAAGAAGTGAAAAAAAAGTGTCCTCCAAAATCAAAATTTCCACTTGTTTTTTGCGTTTTAGAGCTTCCCGAACAATTTTGGTTCCGTGTATGTCTGTCTGTCTGTCGGTCTGTCTGTGGTCAATCCTTGTCCCGGGCAAAACTATACTAACCTGTGGTCCGATTTTGATGAAATTTTCAGGGATTGTGCGGGTTAGGTCCTAGACGGTCCCCTATCAATTTCAGCACCTTCGGACCAATAGGAGCGAGTGCGCATGCGCAAACGTGAATTTCCTGGAACCTCGGTTTCTCGGTGTCTAATGAACCGATTTTGCTCAAATTTGGAGGTCAGTTAGGGACTAACTTGTAAGAGACACCCTATAAGTTTCAATCAAATTGGTCAAGCAATAGCCGCTGCTCATGCGCGAACTTTAAATTTATTGTTACAACCAAAACTCCGCAACTATTCAACCAATTTCGATGAAATTTTCAGGGATTGTGTGGGTTAGGTCCTAGACGGTGGACCGCTAAATAAAATTCTACGTTGAAAATACAAATATCATACTACTCGTGCCCACACTTACTTCCAGGTTCCCGTGTAAATTGCTTCTTTTATTGTGTGATCAAATGTTGTGGTCTGCAGGTCAATTAATGTTGAAACCAAATTGACCCCTCATCACAGTCTCTTTTGCATCTTTCAATAACTCTTTGAATCATAATTTTTTCGCCAACTGATTCTATACGTCCATGTTACAATGAGTGAGGAAGCTATACTGCCCACCCAACTTGGCAGACGTTTTTTTCCTTCAATTTAAGATTCTATAGAATTTTTAGGGACCACCCGGAGCTCCGTAGGACAAACCGTTCGCTCACTACGAGAATTCAAAGTTTGGACGTACGATAAATCAGAAACACGAGTGTGAATCGCAAAAGAGGCCTAATCTCCGTTCAAATTATAGCTGACCGAAATGCGATCGATGTTTTTCTTCATGTTGGATGGTTGGTGGCTTTGCAGACGAGTGATCTATATAGAAATATAACAGAATAATAAACCATTGCGTAATGATTTGCAGCGTTTGGATATTTTGGTCAAAAATGCACCTTATTATCATCTCCTTAATTTAGTGACCAAAAAGCTTTTCACCCGTTCGTTGAGCATTATCAAGTAAAAATCACTATTAAGAAATTCCATCTAATAACATCATGGCCAATATCATTAAAAATTGTAAATTCTCAACCTTTCACAGTGTTTCATTGCAAATAATTGTGGAATAGTTACAAAAAAATTTAAGTATACCAAAAGGGGAGAAAATGAAGGGGTTGAAATTTTCAAAAATGCCTTAGTAGGTAGGGAGTAGGTACCTGAGGTTGGTAGGTAAAAATCAAAAACTTCTGTCAAGGGTGTGTGGCTCATAGCTTCCTCGTATCCATAACCCGATTATATAGATGATTCGATGCTTAGTGATACTGATTGATGAGTGATACATGAACTTATCAGAAGTTACCGGATCGTCCGGTAGTCCACCATGACTTCTTATGAAGTCAGCGGCGTTGAATGGGTTAATTGACAAACAATAAAATTGGTTTAACAATTATATAATGGATTGATTAAATAATTAAAATTATTATCTAAAAAAATTATTGTCGATTTGGTTGAAGTTCTACTGGAATAAGCTTTCATGCAGCTAACTGGTAACAATTAAATCCAGGGTCGCATTTTCCAAAAATTTGTCACATTCTCCCCCTCTTAGCTTTTTTTGTTAATGAGTACCTTGTTACTAAAATATTCCATATTTCAATGTAGTAGTTGATTTACATTATTCTTAGAGTCAAGAGTTTCGAAGCTTCGAAGGTATTTGGTGACGCCTGCAATGTGTTAGGTAGGCAAAACCAACAATGCTGGAGTGTCTTGGAGGTCGACACCCGTGTCGCCGTACTCTTGAGTGAACCTTTTCACCTAAATTGAACAATACGAATGTTATCAAAACAAGTCCACTAAAACAAAATTAAATCTTGTTGCCATTTTTGAGTTTAGCCATCAATTAGTCGAGCATTTTTGTTGCAAATGGCACAGAATTATCAATTTGAGTGTACAGCTGTGCAGGACCGATGCAATAGTATCAGTAATATCAAATAGGGCAAAGAAAAACGATTTTTTTTTTCGGCAGGTAGGTGAGAAAATCTTTAAGATCAACAGGTGGAGTTGGATCTCGTAAGATACCTTGAAGGATCCGCGACTTCAAGGTTATGTGGGATTCAAACCCACTAAAAAAACACCTCCTTTTCTCCCACGTTGGATGATCAGCCTGGAACTGTTTAACACATTACTTCATGCTGAGTCCTGGGGCACTTCATCTGTTCTGGATGGCGGGACGGACCAGGTATTCCCTTCTATGTCTCTCTCTTTCTAACAATGTCTTCCTTGTCAGGATACTCTCTGCGTACGCTGCCACAAGACTCCAGCTCCTCTCACCTTCCAGCATCTTGCTGACGACAGCTTCTGGTGTTGGAATTTGGGGAGTTAATCCCAGCTCTGCCAGCAGCTGGCTTCTTTCAGCCGCCCATTTGGTGCATTTGAAAAAGGTGTGCAGCGCATCATCATCTTCTCTCTTCTGACAGTGCGGACATGTTGGGACAGTTACCTTTCCCATTTTATGTAGATAGGCGTAAAACAGTCCATGTCCTGTGAAGAATTGTGTGAGGAAAAAGTTCAATTCTCCATGCTTCCTGTCCGTCCATTTCTGTATGTTTGGCACTAGCCGTGCGGTCCACCGTCCTCTGTATTCTCTTGTCCATATCTCTTGCCAGCTTACCATCGTGCAATCTCTTTCTTCCTTGGCTATGCGGGACCTGTCTCCTTCATCCCTTCTGTCGAAAATTCTTTTTCTCTTTGAAACCATCAGCTGAATGGGTATGACACTGGTAAGGACAAAGATAGCGGGTTCTGACACTTTTCGGTAGGCACAGGCGATTCGTAGAGCTCCTCTTCGCTGCACAGCTATCAGTCTCTGTCGGAGATACGCCACACTCAATGCATCCGCCCACACCTCCGCTCCATACAAGAGAATTGACTCCACCACTGCCATCATCAAGCGTCTCTTGCATGGTCTAGGGCCATTTATGTTTCTCATAAGGTGACAGAGAGCTGCCGATTTTTGTGCAGCCCTGTCTGCAGTTCTTCTTAAATGTTCACCAAATGTGATTTTTGTGTCCAACATGACTCCTAGATATCTGGCTGCTGGTTTAGTTGTTATTTCAGTGTTTCCGATCCGAAAGAAAAACGATTGGAAATGAAGTTATGATCGGAAAAGCAATTTGTGATAGGCAATGTGAGGCTGAACCCTTCAAATATTTCTCTAAAAGTTGAATGAAGACACCAACCAAGCAAGGATGTTTTGCAAGGCACATGGATACTGTAGAGACCAAGACCATAGATTTGCGCCTCCAGATTCAAATTCAGGAGTGACATTGTGAAATTTCGGTCTGGTTGTGTCTGAAGCTTTTCGTTGATCACTTCTAATGGTTGGAATATAAGGGCTGAAAATCTCAAAACGGTCTAGCTTAAAATCTTTCGATAGGTAGGCATAGGAGGTATGAGAGGTAATGTTTTTTATTCAATTTAAAATAGTATTGCATTTCTAGAATCAAATGAGACCACCCAGAGTTCTGTTGGACCACCCGTTGGCTTCCTATAAGGACTTACCAGAAACAGAATTGGATAAACCAGAAACGTGAGAATGAATAGCTTTTTTTCTTTATTAACACTTTGGCCGGGACATACCTATGTCTTTTAGACATGCTTGGTTCACATTTTTGCTTCTTGGGGCGGTTTTACTGGAAGGGGTCCTCTCTCCTCCTAGGACATTTTGTTTCATTTTTTATGAACATACCCTGCCTTTTTGGCATACATCTCGCGTGTGAACATGGATTTTCTCCCTTTAAGGCATGTGTCCCTCTAAGTGTAGTACGAATTGTATGATTTTTAGACATACATCCCTTTCAAGGGGGGTTCAATGCTGAAAAGGCATGCGTCCCTCTAAGAGTGAGCACATCTTTCATGCCTAAACAGCAGATGTCCCATCAAGTAAAATTATTCTATTAGCGAATTTTCGAAGAAAATTTTCAATATTTTCATTATTATCCTTTAATATTATCAGTCATTATCTGAACTAGAAAATCACTTAGCATGGCTCTGCCAGATATTTTTGTGACTTTTTGGTATGGGTTCCTCATTTTGAATTCACATGCTTGATAGGCATAGGTACATCCCCTCTAAGAGTACGTGGCGAAATCACGAGAGGAATGCCTAAAGGCAGATGTTCCATGGAGTATATTTAGTGTATCCATGGTAGATGTATGCCTTACAGGCAGGTAATCCTCCGAACCGTAATTTCATTCTTATCCCGGCCGAAGAGTTGAGGCACATGCAACCTTCAAGTGGTCATGGGCGCCAAATTAAATGGTTATAACAAATATATTGATTAACGATCGAAAAAGTGAGAGTAACAAAGGTAATTTATTGTTTAACCGGTTAGTATCAGGAGGAATAAAACCAAAATTCATCAAAACCTGTTTATTGATGAAAAATGGTAAGGCACATATGAATATCACAAGGAGTAGAGTAGCACACGACAGTATCACCTTAATAGAAGGCACTTATTAACTTCAAATAAACAATATACATTTTTCAGGTATAACAATGTTATACAATATGTTGTATAACAGGTTAACAATGTTAACAATGTTATACATATATGTTGTATGTCATACAAAATTCGAGAATAAGCCCTACTTCAGATTTCAGACGAATTGGAAACGAAGGGCAGTCATTTTGTCAGCATCAACAAACATGATAGCTGCAACTTACTGGGCAAAAGTAATACTACCTGGTAGGTTACGAGGAACTATACCACCTATTGCACGTCCGACTTCAGTACCAAATCAATAAGTAATTTCGTCGTTGACGATCCAACACGTGCTAACTGACTTTTGGCAACTTTTCAGGAGAGACAAAAACTCGGCGCTTCACCGTTTTAGCCTAGCAACAAATCTAAAATGTAATGTTCCATGGGAACTAAGGAAACTGCCGCGTACGGCGGAGGGACGGCCAAATTTTTATTTGATTTTTGGATTCTACGTACCTTGAAACGTAAACCAACAAATTTTGAGGGAGGTTAAAAAAAAAATATTTCTTGGTCGATTCCAAAGGTTCATTATTGAAAATAATAAACCAAAATTATAAACCATTGTGTAATAATTTTGAGAGGGGGTTAATTTTTTTTTCGATTCCAAAGGTTTATTTTTGAAAATAATAAACCAAAATACTTCGCTCCCTACTCAATAATGCTTTCCCAAAAATTGTTTGTTGACGTGAAACAAAGCGCATTTGCCAGCCCTTTTCAGTAGGGTGAGGGGCGAAAAAATGGCAACGTGAGTTAGAATAACGTTTGATAAATCTATAGCTTTTCAATAAGTGGTAAACGATTTCAGTGGGTTGGATGATAAAAACGTTATATTATCCCTGGCAACATCTAAAATGCATCAAATATTTGCGTAACACAATGTTGTGACCTTTTTGGCCAGTTAGCTCTCGGCTAAAACATGTTCCATGTTAAAACTTGTCGAGGCACTGACAACTTATATTCGACTCAAGAGGGTCTCAGTCGGTCGCCGTTCTTTCATCGTTCCGGATTAGTATTTCCCTAAATTACAGGCGCTCAAGCTTTAAAAGTTGTGTCTAAATTTGAAATTTTCAAGGATTTTCGAAATTTATTAGTATAGCAGTCTAGACAATCGAAAAACTGAAATATTGCGGTTTTTCTTATTGGTTTATTATTTTCAATAATGAACCTTTGGAATTGACCAAGAAAAAAAAATTCACTCCCCTCAAAATTTGATGGTTTACGTTTCAAGGTACATAGAATACGAAAATCGAATAAAACATTTTCCGTCCGTCCGCTGTATTTAGGACAAACCAGAAAACGATGTTCGATGTTGATGATTCCAGCGGTAATTATTTAGTTTTTCAATTCTGTAAACTGTTGCACTAATAAATTTCAAAAATCCTCGAAAATTTCAAATTTAGGCACAACTTTTAAAGTTTGAGCGCCTGTAATTTAGGGAAATACTAACCTGGAACGACGAGAGAACTGCGACCGACTGAGACCCCCTCAACCTACATTTTCCTTAGCTAGCCAGTTCATTTATGGCGTTGAAATGAAAATTGGTGGTTATAGCATGGTTAGCACATTTTGTTGAGTGATTTGATTGTCAGGTAGCACTGGTTGCATAATTTTCTGTTTTAAGTTATCTCATCTTATCATATTCTGCAATTTGAGCTTTTTCTGATGATTTTTCAAAGGTCGACGAAGAAACTAGATTTCGCTTCTGACTTCATAGTAATCAAAGTTTTCTGTGCGAGAGGAGGAAATAGAGAAGCTTTTCCTCGTTTTAAGAGATTCCCGTGTCAAGCTAGCTTTCCTAATGGGCATCGTAGGGACGTTATGGTTTTATTATTATTGTGTACCAGAGCCATTATAGAGTTCTGAATTTTGCTTAAGGCCATGGGGGTCCTCATATATGTTTTTATACTACTGATATTACCAGTTCTAATTAGCTTTATGGTGTGAATTCACATAATGAGCTTCTGGTAGTGGGGCATCCAACACTTGGCCACTTAGTAATCTCTTGCAGTGAAAGCGGAATCTTTTGAGTTAAATTTTTGGGTTGGTACTCGTGCAAAAAATTTTTGAAGGATTTACTGGCCACATGTTCTAGAATCATTGAAGAGAACTGTTAGTTCTAGAGAATGGTAAGCGGCCAAGTATTGGATGCCCCACTACTAGAAGCTCATTATGAGAATTTACACCATAAAGCTAATTAGAACTGGTAATATCAGTTGTATACAAACATATATGAGGACCCCCATGGCCGTTTGCAAAATTCTGAACTCTATAATGGCTCTGGTGCACAGTAATAATAAAACCATAACGTCCCTACGATGCCCATTAGGCGAAAGCTAGCTTGAAAAGTCGCTCTATTTCCTCTCCTCTTCCAGAAACTTTGAAGAAGTTAAGGCACTCTACCAACAATAATCTCATTTTGCCCAAAATTTCAGTTAGCACGTGTTGCATCTTCAACGACAATTTATAATACTCACACTAGCTTACATGATAGGCAGGACGGGCGCTACATAATTAAGGCACACGGATGTAAGGAACTTGAGATGAACTATACTTGAGCATTGTTCCTGATGTTATTGCAGCACTACTTGAATAGAGCTTCGAACCGCTTTCGGTCGCTTTCGATGTACTCCCTCGCAACCTCCCGGACTGTTCATGAAGGGCTCGTTTTTGTAGACGTAGAGGATGCTGATTTCATTGGCGAGATCCGGTCCTCGAATGATGTTGAGGAATTGAGCGAGATTCCTGCAAAACATTCGTAATAATTTTGAAATTTAGTGGCGCCCAATCGGTAAATTCATAGCTAGAGAAAAACTCAGGGATGTATTATACATAGTACACACTATAATAGTGTACCTGTTTAGGTAGAATTTACAAAAAAATAACAGTAGGGTAAGGTCACAAGTAACAAGGATCCAGTAACAGACATAATTTTACGAGTTTGGATCGTTATTATACTGATGCTGTTGAGGGTACAGAGTTCAACGAAGAGTACAGTGAATTTCATGAGGCAGTTGGTTATGAACTCCACCACGGAATCACTTGATGTTTGTTGCTGCAGGTAGCTAGTTTTCAACGATGATAGAATTTCTAGGCGAGCATGCTAGGGATGTCTTTTTTTAATGTTTTCATTAGGCACTCATCTCTTTATCCTATCTGTAAATGGTGGATGATGGATGATAAGAATTTCTAGAATTGTTAGTATCTCTTACAGGAGGTTAAACCTATTTTATAATGGGGGATGCGCCTTGATTTGTTTTAGATTTTTAATCAGAAGTAGACTACATCCTGAGAATTTTGGCACCAACCACGAACTTCTAGCGTGAGTCGAAACTTTAAAAATTCATAGGAAAAGATTTACACACGCTAGAAGGAGGTGGTTGGTACCAAAATTCTCAGAATGAGGTTCACCTTAGATTAAAAATAACAATAAACAGTTTTTCCTACCCAGGCGCACACCCTATTGAACTATTAACACGTTCACTGCGTCACTAAAATCTCGGACTTCGCTCCATCCGTCAAACACTTTTTGACTTCGATTATATTCTTGTGTCGTTTTTATCAATTTAAAGCAACAAAAATGAGTATTTAGCGAGAAAAAATTGTTTTTCGTGCAATTTGTAAAAAGGCCAGACGCATGTGGGAATAGCCGAGGTTATGCAATCCCGCTCCTGGTACCTACTTTCATAACATTTTTGATGTAAATACAAGGTAAGTATAGGTAAACAATGGGATAAAGGCACTTCAGTAATACTCAAGTAGTCAAACGGAAAAAAAGTCTCTACTTACAGATTTTTTTTTTTTGTTTTAACAAAATTTCAAAATATTTCTGCCTGTGCCATTCTCTGAAGCAGTTAGGAATGTCCGATTATGATGAAATTTGGTATATGGGCTCCATGGGGGGTCTAGTTGTGCCCTGCTTTTGGTTAATGTCAGTTACATCTAAGGGGTGAATTTTTGAAAACGCCCTAGCAAAATTTGGATATATTAAAAGGTTTTTAATTATTTAAAAAAATATAGAAGGTGATAGTGTTTTGACTAAATTGGTATAGTAATAAATTTATATAATCGAATGAGACGACGTAGAGCTCTGTAAAACCAACTGTTCGACCCCTATTATTTTTCTGCTGAGAACAGATTCTTCACCTTGGACTTACTTTGAGTCCATTATTTTGGTCCCATAGTTGTAGAACTCGAAATACAGTATTTCGTTGTTAATTTACAACCATTACATTGTATTTCAAATACTGACCTAACAGTGCTGAGAAAACAATGTCTATGATCAAAAAACAGTAACTCAACCTGTAGGATAGTCAACTTTGAAAGACGGCTTCTAGCGGAAATTACACCATTTAGAATCATCTGAGGTGTCACCCCTGGTCTCCAGTGCATTGCAGGGTTATACTGATTAGTAAAAATCTGCGAAACAAGGTTTTTACAGGCGCTCCGGCCCTCGGCCCAACAGTTGGGCCAGAAGCAGTGAACCTGTTAAAGATAGACTCAAATAATTTAGAGTCTCTAAAAGCAGCCAAACGTTTGAAGTGATGTTGATGTATGAGAGAAAAATAGTTGGAAAACTATCATGCTATTTAAAACTATACATACTAGGTTCAGCAAATTTTGATTAGGTGCCTGAAAATGATGTCTCGGACTGGTAACGTTAACGTTACGCCTAATTATGACAGTCGTGCAGTCAATCCTCTTGCATGGAGTGGAGGTATGGGCAGACGCATTGAATGTGGCATATCTCCGACAGAGATTAATAGCTGTGCAGCGAAGAGGAGCCCTACGAATCGCCTGTGCCTACCGAACAGTATCAGAACCCGCTATCTTTGTCCTCACGAGGGTCATACCCATTCAGCTGATGGCTTCAGAGAGGAAAAGAATCTTTGACAGAAGGGATGAAGGAGACAGGGCCCGCATAGCCAAGGAAGAAAGGGAGCACACAATGGCAAATTGGCAAGATATATGGACGGGAGAACATAGATGAAGGTGGACTGCACGGTTGGTGCCAAACATTCAGATGGAAAGAAAACATGGAGAAGTGAACTTCTTCCTTACGCAGTTCTTTACGAGACATGAACTGTTTTATGCCTACCTGCATAAAATGGGAAAGGTTTACATGTTTACATTGCCAGAACAAAGAAGATGATGATGTGCTCCACACCTTCTTCAAATGCACCAAATGGGCACCTGAAAGAAATCAGCTGATGGCAGACCTGGAGATAGCTCTTCAGAGTTCAACACCAGAGGCTGTTGTCAGCAGGATGCTGGAAGGTGAAAGGAGCTGGACTGCTGTGGCAAAATACACGGAGAGCATCCTGACAAGGAAGATGCTCTTAGAACGAGAAAGAGAGAGGAGGGAGCATCTGGTCCGCCCCCTTACCCAGAACTGACTAAACGCCCCAGGACTCAGCCCGAAGTAATGTGCTAAATGGTTCCGGGCTGAGCTCCAACATGGGGGGGGGGGAAAGGAGGTGTTTTGGTTTATTATTTTCAATAATGAACCTTTGGAATCGACCAAGAAAAAAAAAATTTTAACACCCCCTCAAAATTTGATGGTTTACGTTTCAAGGTACGTAGAATCCTAAAATCGAATAAAATTTTGGCCGTCCGTCCGCCGTACGCCGTACGCCGTCCGCCGTACGCCGTACGCGGCACTTTTGCCACTTAGCATTGACCGATTTTGAAGAAATTCGGTATGTAGGCTCCATTTGGGGTCTAGTTGTGCCCCGAAGCTTTTGGTTGATGTAGGTCACTCCTAAGGGTTCCAAAATCAATTTTGAAATTTTGAAAACGCCGTAACTCAAAAAAATTTGATATAAAGGTATTATTTTCCTTCAATTTAAGATTCTATAGAATTTTTAGAATTTTTTGAGACCACGCGGAGCTCTGTAGGACAAACCGTTCGCTCCCTACGAAAATTTAAGGGTTTATATTGAAATATATATATAAATCAAAACACGAATGTGAATCGCAAAAGAGGCCTAATCTCCGTTCAAATTAGAGCTGAGCGAAATGCAATCGATGGTTGATGATTTTCATTTTTTTTTATTTATTTATTTTTTTTATTATTATTATTATTATTATTTTTTTTTTTTTTTTGATTTTTCTCTTCATATTGGATGGTTGGTGATTTTGTAGGCGAGTGATCTATATAAAAATAATAAACCGTTGTTTAATAATTTGCAGCGTTTTTTAGTGGGTTTGAATCCCACATAACCTGGAGGACGCGGACCCTTCCAGGTATCTTACGAGATCCAACTCCACCTATGGATCTTAAAGATTTTCTCACCTGCCTGCCGGAAAAAAAACGTTATCCTACTAGGTAACTGTATAAACGGGTTTTTTTCTGGCAATTATTGTTCAAGTTTGATGATTCAAGCAGTAGTATTTCAGTTTTTCAATTCCCTGGACTGAAGATGCACTAATAAATTTCGAAAATCTTGAAAATTTCAAATTTAGGTTCAACTCTTAAATTGTTGGAAATACCTATTAGCCTGAAAAGCTCGACCGACTAAAGCCCCCTTGAAATGGAGGATGAAAATGAATGAAGAAGGTGGAATATAGTACGGTCAATCGGTTTTCATTTCCAATTGTCATAATAATAATTATTATTATTAATTAATAATTATTATAATTAATGATATTATAATATAATATATAATATTATAATTAATAATTAATTATTATTATTTTAATGAAGGGAACCCCCACTAACCAGTTTTCCTAATTCGTACTAGGTATGCTTCTGACCTCAGCGCCATCCAGTTAGATTTTTTAGAGCCGAGGTAGACTAAATTTCAAATTAGCCGCATAGTAGGTACCTCTGTGAACTTACTTAAGCCTCTGAGGAGGATTGCTACCACATTTCGCCACTTGAGCCACCAGCAGCAAATCCACCAACTTCATGATTTCCGGTAAAAGTCCAAGCGTGCCCGTTTTCAAATCTCGGAACTTGGAGACGATCTGCGGCAAAGTGAAAGATCCCTTCACTTCCATGATCTTCGTCAACATCCGTTTCTCCATCGCGAGGCTGTCCGGGTTGATGTCATTTGCCTTCAGTATCTAAATGACGAATGAATCAATTAATTTTCATATTTTGAGTTAAAATCATGGTCGATTCCAAAGGTTCGTTATTGAAAATAATAAACCAAAATAGGTACCTATTAGACCGTGACACTTAGTAGTGATGGTATCTAACCTGCTTCAAGTGTATTTTTAAGGGGGTTGGGTACCCACAGCATCTTGGTGATTCTCGGAACGATATGGTTTTACATAATCCACAATTACGTTGCTCAATGTAATCATAAAAATTTTATGATTACAATTTTTATGATTAAAATTTTATTATTACAATTTTTATTATTACAATTTTTATGATTAAAATTTTATTATTACAACTACCTATTATTTTATTATTTTTTTATTACAATTATTTTTATGATTACAATTTTTATGATTAAAATGTTATGATTACAAATTTTATAATTATTAATAAAGTTATTTAATAACTTTATTAGATACTATCAGAACCGCCAGGTACTCAAGTCTCTAAAATGTGTCGAGTTTAGTCAATTGGAGGAAAATATAATTCAGGTAAGTTTGTTTGATTTCTCAAATATGTATCCTTTTGGTGGACCTTTGGAATCGACCAAGAAAAAAATGTTAACACCCCCTAAAATTTGTTTGTTTGCGTTTCAAGGTACGTAGAATCCAAAAATCGAATAAAAATTTGGCCGTCCGTCCGCCGTACGCGTTAGTTAGCATTGACAGATTTTGATGAAATTTGGTAGGTATGTAAGCTCCATTTGGGGTCTAGTTGTGCCCCAAAGATTTTGGTTGATGTAGGTCACTTCTAAGGATTGAAATATAAGGGATGAAATGTTGAAAACGCCCTAACTCAAAAAATTTTGATTAGAGGTATTGTTTTTCCATCAATTTAAGATACTATTGAAGCCGTGTTCTTTGCTGACGAGTAATCTATATACAAAAATAATAATAAACCTTTGTGTAATAATTTGCAGTTTTTTTTCTAAAAATTCACAAAGGATTGGACTTGATCTACTTCAAAATTCAAACTGATATTTGGTAGAGATAATAAATGAAAATGCCAAGTGGGTGTGGCACATAGCTTCCTCGATTGTATAGATGATCCGATGCTAAGTAGTTGATCTCAAAACATCAATCTCTAAATACCTTGCACTACTCTCATAGGGACATAGGGGACTCTACACGTCAACCAGCACAATCTCTGAATATTGTTGGAAAATGTAGAAGTTATGGCTGTAACAAAGAAATAATTTACTTTTGTACATGCGCACCTGCTACCTATTATAAGTCTGGGGGTGATGATTTTCATAGGGAACCATTTACACACCAACCTGCAAAATCCCGAAAACTTCAACGAAATCGGATGAGAAATGAAGAAGTTGGCTGTGGCAAGGATTCCATGGCAGACAGACAGACGGACAGATAGACACTGAACCAAAATTGTTCAGGAAGGTCTGATAGGTAAAACGCGAGTGGAAAATTTGATTTTGGAGAATTTTTTTTTCAACCTTGAAAGGTGAAACCAAAGCTTCCGCTATCTTGGTCGACTCTGAAGCAAAATTTTTACATAAATCCAAGTACTTTAGGTAGTAAATTAATAAATCCATGGAGTACCTACTAAAAAGTCTGCACTCTATGTGGACTAAAAAGTATAAACAACTAGCCAAAACCAATGAAAAGAGAAACTTGTTACCAATATAACAGACAAATAAAAGTTAGACTCTCTCAGATAGATCCACAGAAAATGGGCAAAAAATAGTTCAAAATGTTCAGAAGCATTTGAAGCAGTTTTCACTTGTGCTTTTTGGTTGTGTAATGCAACCTGCCTGTTTTGGTCCTGATTCCTTCAACTGGTTTATTCACTTTTATCTTCCTCCATAGGTACCTACTACCATAGTTACCTACCTCCATAGGTACCTTCCAAATAAAGTTCTTTGGTTCTGTATGATTTAAAGAAAAAGAAGAAAAAGAATAAATGAATGTAATCAAAATTCAAAGCCTCAACAAGCAAATCTTTTCATCATCGTTTCTCTCTATGGAAAATTTTCAATTTAGGTAATTTTTTTCCACACTTTTCAAAATGTTTCTACGAACGTCCCAAGGGAGCGTGCAAAAAGCGTAGGGCTCCTAATAGGGAGAAGGTTGCAAGACTACAAAGATGGAATAACATCTTCTACAGAAACTGAAGCACATGCAATTTCGATGGTTTCTTCTTTGGTAAGAAGTAGATGTAGTACTTTAACTGTATCATCTACTAAACTGAATAATATCGAGGAGTACGATAATTTCGATTCCAATGATAATTATGTTGTAGAGGGTGCCAGTGGATGAGGAGGCCAGCAAGCCAAGTTGTGATACAACTTCATGAATTTATATTAACCCCTGTGATTGCCATACAGACAAGGGGGTGGTTTTAAAATGTTCGTTAACAAGTCTACTTTCATTTAAAATTTTTGGAAAAAATTCGGATTTTTCATTTTTTTAGTTAAAACCCATCCACGAAAGATTAATTTTGCCAAAAAACTTACCAAGTCGGCTTCTTTGACAGATTTGTCGTCATCTTTCAGTAAAGCACTTTCCAGTTTAAGCAAATTGTCGTATCCTTCGTTTCGGAATTTCCTCTTCAAATAGTCTATTATTGTGTCGATTGTTTGAAAGTAATTCGTTTTTTGAGCAGACTTGTCCGTTGTGATGATGTTTGGAGTATCTTTCCACAGTTCGAGGGATTTGCAAGCCAAGGCGTATTTATGCCAGAATGTTTCAAATTCTTGTTCATCTTTTGAGGACTGAAGGATTTGTAGAACAGAATCGACGGCTTCTAAAGTGGCTTTGACTGACTCGGCCTTGTTCAGAATGCCATTCAGATTCTCAATGGGGTAGAAAAGTACTTTGCAAAGAAGGAGACTGAAGAAAGTTTGAGGTTTTCTGAGCTCATTGTAGACATTAGTCGATGCATAGGAAGACGAGTCGCTCTCCAAGAATTTTTTCACATCAACGATAACGTCGGAATAGTTTGTTAGGATAGCTGAAATTGTTTTGAACGTCAGCACTTTTCTGTGAGGGCAGACCTGAATTTGATTATCTGAGCTCTCGTCTTGGTAATAGCTGGATTTGGGGAGGATTTTCCTCAGTTCATCGAGTACCATTAGCGTTCGACCAGCTCCTGGCGCTTTCTTGAGCACTTCTTGCAAATCCAGGCAGATGTTGTGATTGGGGCAGTGGATGGACAGAGCGGATGGCTGGATTTTATCCAACGCTCCGGCAATCGAAATGGAATCAGCCATGTCGCTGAAATAAATTCGGAGGTCATCTGCGTCCAAGTAGTTGACAAGTTCGTGGAGGATGTCCTGCTCAGTGTACATCCCTAAATACAATTCGTCGGTTTTCGTATAGCGGGAAACTCTAGCAGTTACAGAAAACATGGTTTTGTCGAACAATCTTAGCTTCTCCAAGACTAAACCGTAAGGCCCGGCTTCTTTGATTTTCTCGCTAACGGCTCTCATGGTTGACGACGTCATGATACTGAGGAGTTCTCGTTCGTCGGCTGATGAAAACGAAGTCTTTGCTAGATGTTCACTCAGTTCAGGCAGATCGTTTTTTCTCAGGTGCAGTAAATCCAAGAGATTCGATCGTCGGGTGTCGTAACCAACTCCAACCAAATAGTTGACCGAAGAAATTATGCTTTCAACGCCCGCACACTTCTCTTTTAGTCCAAACAATCGTTTTACGGAAAATTCCAGAGTGTCCTTGTGGAGTTGGCTGTTTTCGTGGACTCTGAACCGTTCAATGCCTTTTTTCCAGTTCTTGAAGCCTCCTCGAGCGAATATGTTCTGCATATTCGGAGGACAATCGGCGACTTTTCTGATGACTGCCGACAGACACTGGAAGCAGTACATGCTCTGGGAGGCGACGTCGTAGTGCAGCCAGGGGTACTCTTTGTACCACTTCTTCTGGAACAGATGAGGGCGTCGTCGGTCTCTGTACGGCGGGACGTCTTCTGGCTGGTGGGGGAATTCAGGCAACTCTGTGGGTGTAGTTCCTGTCGACTCTCGGAAAGATTTCTCCACCTGCTCGTTGTACTGTCTCATGGCCTCGTCCAACATGTACTTGTCGACTTTGACTTCCCGTGGGGATCCTCCTTCATCTTCTTGTTGATACGTCGAGTCACCTGTAGACAAATATTCTCTTGAAAATCGTATCAGGTCCTACCTAATCCATTATACATATCGATATCTTAAAGCACAAAGGCGCTATGTCCGTTCATCTTCCGCAGTTTTATTTATTTTTTTAATTTCAGAAAACCTCAAATTCAGCAAAACTATTATTGACCTTCTTGACGATAATAGCTTGACAATTTCTTGAAGAAATTAAAGAGTTTAGTGTAGCAAGCCATTATTTTTGGAATTGTGCACTAGTGATAACGTCTTTTGCATTATTCTCAAAACTCCTTTTTTTGGACATCGCTCCTTTGAGCTTTAAGGTATCGATA
This sequence comes from Apolygus lucorum, assembly GCA_009739505.2. Taxonomy (NCBI): domain Eukaryota; kingdom Metazoa; phylum Arthropoda; class Insecta; order Hemiptera; family Miridae; genus Apolygus; species Apolygus lucorum. The sequence goes on along the minus strand of CM019178.2, from coordinate 49,453,498 downwards.
TACTAATCGTATATCTTTTTTCATCTAACCTTAAAGCACTAAAGTGCTTCCCAATATTTGTAACTTCAGTTTGAAACAAAAACGCTGCAAATTATTACACAATGGTTTATTATTTTTCTATATTGATCACTTGTCTACAAAGCCACCAACCACCCAACATGAAGAAAAACATCGATCGTATTTCGGGCAGCTATAATTTGAACGGAGATTGGGCCTGTTTTACGATTCACACTCGTGTTTCTGATTTATCGTACGTCCAACCCTTAAATTCTCGTAGAGAGCGAACGATTTGTCCTACAGAGCTCCGCTTGGTCTCAAAAAATTCTACAAATTCTATAGAATTTTAAATTGAAGGAAAAACAATACCTTTATATCAAAATTCTTCAAGTTAGGGCGTTTTTAAAATTTCAAACTTTATTTCTCAACCCTTAGAAGTGACTTACATCAACCAAAATCTTCGGGGCACAACTAGACCCCCAATGGAGCCTACATACCAAATTTCATCAAAATCGGTCAAAGCTAAGTGGGGAAAGTGCCGCGTACGGCGGACGGACGGCCAAATTTTTATTCAATTTTTGGATTCTACGTACCTTGAAACGTAAACCATCAAATTTTGAGGGGGTGTTAAAATTTTTTTTTTCTTGGTCGATTCCAAAGGTTCATTATTGAAAATAATAAACCAAAACTGAATCTATTGCAATCTCCCCAACATTTTCGGGATGTCCACGTTCTTCATACATAAAAATCAATTTTTAAACTTTCTAAAACAATAATCCATAGGTAGGATTCCTAAAACTTTTTGCTTCCTCACTATTGAATATACGAAATCTGGACAACATTTCGGGTCTTGGAAAATTATAATTTTCTCTCCCATTTTGCGTCTCAGAGCTTTCAAAGTAACTTTGATTCCATGTCTTTCTGTGGTCAATCAGTCCCGGGCAGTAGGTAGGTACTGCTCGAAATCCCTGTCCGAATTTTTTGAAATTATGAGGTTTGATGCGGGTTTATCTCGAAACGGTCCTCTGAAAATGTCTACATCGGACGAAATGTGCGCACGTTCTAACGTGGTTTCATTTGAACACTCACTTTGGTTTATTATTTTGCCCAACTCTGCAACACATTGGAACATTTCATGTCCATTCCAACAACTGGTGAACGATTGTTCTACGAACACGAATGACGAAGATAAAGTTCCGTAGCAACGACTTGGTTGTAAGTGAAAAACATCAAATATTTTCGTAACACAATATTTTGTGACAAATTTTGTTACTAGTTTTGTGACTTTTTTTGTTCATGTGCCAAAGTAAAAAATAAATTGTCAAAATATTAAAGCGATAGGTCGACCTGCATTTTTCTTGCCGAGGTTTTATGGACGTCGATTTCTACCAGACGAGGAACGCTAACATACGAGTACCTGTAGAATCTACAGGAGGAATCTGATTCCTCCTCATCGCTGAGAAGATTAGAGGTGTGTCGGTCAGGAGTGAACGTATTGAAAAGACCTTATCTTCAAAATGACCTCGTCAGAACTGGAAGGTTGTCAAAATGAACACGGTCATCCGTTCATCAACCCACCAATCGAGTTTTCCGGTTAAATTACGATAACAACGGCAGAAGGCCAACAAAATAAATTAATTGCCCGCAATATGGATGTATAATGTATATTTATATACATGCATGTTTGTACATGGATCATTAATGTGTGAAAATGATAAGGTAGTATCAACAGAAAGAAGTAATGGAAGTGGTTTTCTAAGCAAAACCTTCCATCATCCAAGTGAAGAATGGACTGAGGACTAAAACGCTGCAAATTATTACACAATGGTTTATTATTTTAACACAGAATGTGTTTTTGCGATGACCAACCGAAAACTCGGCGCTTTGCGCCTCGGCGGGGGGCTCCGCCCCCCTGCACCCCCCGGTTTATTTCTTTTTCCATACTCTGTATGAAATCATAGGAACACGGAATGTGTTTTTGCGATGCTAGTCATCCGTTACATAAAAAACAACAATAATAAATGTGGAGTCTCTGGCAATAATAAAATAAATAATTGTTAGACATTTAATTTGGTCTAAAACCCTATAAATGTTATATAAATAAATATGTAACTACAAGAAAAATACTATATAAATTGAGAGCTTTCCAACGAATGGTGAACAATTTCTGTGCAATGAACACTGCGGGAGTTCTATTTCCTTACCAACGGCTTGGTTGCATGTGAAAATCATTATAAAAGGCGCGTAACGGTTTTTTCTGTCGCTTTTTCGTGACGATTTTTTTTCGGTAGGTCATCGCAAAAACACATTCTGTGTTAAAAAATCGTCACGAAAAAGCGACAGAAAACTCGGCGCTTTGCGCCTCGGCGGGGGGCTCCGCCCCCCTGCACCCCCCGGTTTATTTCTTTTTCCATACTCTGTATGAAATCATAGGAACACAGAATGTGTTTTTGCGATACTAGTCATCCGTTAAATAAAAAACAACAATAATAAATGTGGAGTTGACATTAACATGACAACCAATAAACATATCACCAGATGTTTTTTCTGTCGCTTTTTCGTGACGATTTTTTTTCGGTAGGTCATCGCAAAAACACATTCTGTGTTAAAACCGTTACGCGCCTTTTATAATGATTTTCACGTGCAACCAAGCCGTTGGTAAGGAAATAGAACTCCCGCAGTGTTCATTACACAGAAATTGTTCACCATTCGTTGGAAAGCTCTCAATTTATATAGTATTTTTCTTGTAGTTACATATTTATTAATATCACATTTATAGGGTTTTAGACCAAATTAAATGTCTAACAATTATTTATTTTATTATTGCCAAAGACTCCACATTTATTATTGTTGTTTTTTATTTAACGGATGACTAGCATCGCAAAAACACATTCTGTGTTCCTATGATTTCATACAGAGTATGGAAAAAGAAATAAACCGGGGGGTGCAGGGGGGCGGAGCCCCCCGCCGAGGCGCAAAGCGCCGAGTTTCTATATAGATCACTCGTCTACAAAATCACCAACCATCCAATATGAAGAGAAGAAAAAAAACGCTGCAAATCATTGCTCAAAGGTTTATTATTTTCTGTATAGATCACCCTTCTGTATAGATCACTGGTTCTCCATCAATAGCACCTACCACCATCTGTATTCTCCCTTGACCTTCCCTCTCGAATTTCAGCTTCCTGCGTTCAATAGGATTGAAAATGGCTTCGGAGCTCACTCAGCTGATCAGTGATCTGAAGAGTGAAGAAGATCTCCTCGAATGCTGGAGACGCCTGGAAGAGCACTTCCATTCAATAGGAGTAAAAATGGTTTTGGAGCTCACTCAGCTGATCAGTGATCTGAAGAGTGAAGCAGATCTTCTCGAATGCTGGAGACGCCTGGAAGAGCACTTCCATTCAATAGGAGTAAAAATGGCTTTGGAGCTCACTCAGCTGATCAGTGATCTGAAGAGTGAAGAAGATCTCCTCGAATGCTGGAGACGCCTGGAAGAGCACTTCCATTCAATAGGATTGAAAATGGCTTCGGAGATCACTCAGCTGATCAGTGATCTGAAGAGTGAAGAAGCCTTTGAGCAATGATTTGCTGCGTTTTTTACCCACCAACATTTTTTTTACCAACCAACTTTTTTTTACCTACCAGCTAGGTACTACCTACCACACCATACTGGCTTCACACCTTCACAATCAAGTTTATTAGAAAGAACTAAACGCTTCACACTCGATTGGAAAAATAGAAAGCTTCATAAGGAAATTTGATTACTGGTTACGCAGAAGGCAAAACTGTATACAAATCGAAGAAATGAACAGCGATTGCATTTTAGTCCGATAAAATTTGAATGAAGATTAGACCTCTTTTGCGATTCACACTCATGATTCTGTTTTATCGAAGGAAAACCTTCAAATACTCGTAGGGACCGAACGGTTTGTCCTACAGAGCTCCGGGTGGTCTCAAAAATTTTTAAAAATTCAATACTATTTAAAATTGGTGAAAAAACGATACCTTTATTTCGAGAGTTTTCGAGCTAGGGCACTCTTGAAAATTTCAACCCTTAATTTTCACCCCTTAGAAGTGACCTACATCAACCAAAAGCTTCGCGGCACAACTAGACCCCAAATGGTTTACAGACTCGCTCGTTTTTGTGGCTTCTGACCGGTTGGTTGTTTGTCTTGTGAGTGAACGGGTGAACGGATTCAAAAGACATGGTCTCTGTAATGAGTGACCGTTTGGGATTCGAATCCGCCAAATGACCTTGTCTTACACACCTCTAGAGAAGATGGACTGTTTCACGTGGTTGAGGAGGGCTAGTGAAGAAGGGAAGGGGGGGATTTATATCCGAGGGGGCTGAGGGGCCAAGAGTCGGATGGAGGGGGCTCCGACCCTCACGAGGGGCTCACTGGCTACAAATTACCTAACGAAGGTCAGCCGTCTCTGAAATACAGCAGCCTCTCGTACAAACAGAGAATATTTTAAACGTGCAGTAAAGTAAATCGTCGCTTAAAAACCAGCATATCATACCTAAATATTTTCAAAATTCAGGTTTTCATTTGTTATTCAAATTTTTGCGCCGAATGAAGTAGGTTTCTTGATAGGGCCTCAAGTCTTCATCTCACAACAAGAATCATCTGTCACCATCACTAATCAATGCAGCGATAATAGATAAACCACACAATTCAATCCCCCCACCCCCTAACTCACCATAACATTAAATGTTATGAATGGTGGAAATTTTCCAGCGGTATGGGAGCCTCGAAATTGAACAGAATTTTATAAACCAAGAGCTTCGATACCCAACATGCGAATTCGAGTCCCCCCCCCCCCACCAATGGTACCAGTCTGGCACCAAACCGGAAATACGTCGTAATGTTGAACTTTCATCTATTAGTTTTAGTAGGCAGTCCGAAGAAGTTCACATCCGTAATCATGGTGAAACCATGGAATAAGTATTGATTAAATTAAATTTTAAGTTAATTAATAAGTAGTATTACATATTATGTAATATGTAGTATTACATATTATGTAATACTGCTTCCATGGTGAAACATAGGGAAACCCACGGAATATGCGATTTCTGGTATCCAGGCACCATGATAGCACCACTATTAGTTCCATGGTGGTACAGAGAATAATTCATGAAAATCCAAAGGTATAATGAGAATTTTCCCTCAATTCCAAAGCTTGGGTACTATTAGTAAGCTATAAAGGACCGAAATATTGAAAAATCTTATATTTTGTGAATTTTATCCCCCCACTCACCCCCTCCCGGTGCTAATTTTGATACTCTGCTGAAATAGTGGGCAACTCGGAAGATTTAAATCCTCGTAACAGCCATAACTTTTACATTTCGGTTTATTATTTTATACAATGAACCTTTGGAATCGATCAAGAAAAATTTTTTTTACACCCTCTCAAAATTTGTTGGTTCACGTAAGGTACGTAGAATCCAAAAATCGAATAAAAAGTTGGCCGTCCGCCCGCCGTAAGCGGCACTTTCCCCACTTAGCATTGAGCGATTTTAATGAAATTTGGTATGAGGCTCCTTTTGGGGTCTAGTTGTGCCCCGAAGATTTTGGTTGATGTAGGTCACTTCTAAGGGTCCAAAAATGAATTTTGAAATTTTGAAAACGCCCTTACTCAAAAAATTTCGATATCAAGGTATTGTTTTTCCATCAATTTAAAATAGTACAGAATTTTTAGAATTTTTTGAGACCACCCGGAGCTTTGTAGGACAAACCGTTCGCTCCCTACGAGAATTTAAGGGTTCTAATACAACTTGTTACACAGTGGTTTATTATTTTTTATTTTTCTATATAGATCACTCGTCTGCAAAGCCACCAACCATCCAACATGAAGAAAAACATCGATCGCTAAGAAGTGACTGACATCAACCAAAATCTTCGGGGCACAACTAGACCCCAAATGGAGCCTACATACCAAATTTCATCAAAATCGGACAATGCTAAGTGGCAAAAGTGCCGCGTACGGCGGACGGACGGCCAAATTTTTATTCGTTTTTTGGATTCTACGTACCTTGAAACGTAAACCATCAAATTTTGAGGGGGTGTTAAACATTTTTTTTTTCTTGGTCGATTCCAAAGGTTCGTTATTGAAAATAATAAACTAAAAGTGGATAAGTATACCTTATTATGGAAAGATTTCTGACAAATTTGGCAAAATGTTTCAAATTAGGTTTTAAAAATAAAAATAATCTAAAAGCTTCGTTGGGTTCTGTTAAAGATAAAATTAGCGTTCAAGATAAAAGTGGGGTTTATAAGCTGAAATGTTCTTGTGGGCTTGAGTATTGTGGTCAAACTGGCAGGAAATTTAGGGAAAGAATAAAGAATAAAGAGCATGAGAAAGATTTCAGGGATAGCAAGGGTGATTCAGCTTTTGCGAATCACCTAAGAGAATCCAATCATAACTTTAGTTTTGACCTAACAAACGGACGGTATATAGAATTTCCTCATTTTTGCCCGAAGGGAGGTATGTTGGATGTGCTTGAAAAGTTCGAGATTCTTAGGAGTGATAGGTCTGGTAAATGTCTGAGTGAGGGGTCCCTCAACATGTTTCACCGTTGATGGGTTCCTTCCTACAATAGCTTGGTCTCCCCTTCTCCCCTTCACAATGTTACCCTCACCAATGTTTGAGCTTCCTTTCACTTTGTCTGCCTTGATTGGCATTTGATGATCCTCCCAGGTCCCTTCACTTCTCTGAGCCAATAGGATTCTCCTTTCACTTATCTGATTGCGTATGACTTTCACTTCCTCGACCAATGGAATTCAAGCTCCCTTTCACTTGTGACTATATATGCTATGCTCTTTGCCTTCAGTTATTGTTTCTTACTGATGATGACGTAACCGTTGAAATCGATTTAACTTGTAACTCATTATTTTCGTGGAAATTGACAACGTTCTACTCAACTCCGTTTTTAGGACGTCCCACAGTAAGACTTGGGCGTCCTTATGCGATCGATCTGGGGTGAAGTTGGACAACACTCAACAGAAAAAAAAAATAACCACACAGTAATCCGTTTTAGACCATTCTGAATCCAAATCCGCGAAAAAAACCATAGGTGTATGTCTGTGTGTGTGTGTGTGTATGTGTGTGTGTAACAAAATCTTGTGTACTCTGCCCAGGCCTTAGTTCTCAACCGATTTTCCTGGTTCTTTTTTTGTTCGTCGCGGAAAACTATCTAGTTGTGCACTACGGCGCCGGAATTTCGAATTTTGCCTTTTAAGGGGAGGAAAGGGGGGGTTAATGCTTAAAAACGTGCGTTTGCGTGCATAATCTTGTAAACTCTGCCCAGGCCTCAATTTCCAACCGATTTGCGTGTTTCTTTTTTTGTTTGACTCAAATAACTTCCGAGCTGTACATGATTTTACTAGAGTACCAAAATTCGCAAGGGGAGGGGGTGAGTGGGGGGATAATATTCACAAAATATCCGATTTTTCAATATTTCGGTTCCTTTACTGCTTACTAATGGTACCCAAGCTTTGAAATTGAGGAAAAATTCTCATTATACCTCCGGATTTTCACGAATTATTCTCTGTACCACCATGGAACTAATAGTGGTGCTCCATGGTGCCATGATGCCATAAACCGCTTATTTCGTGTTTTTTTTTTTGTGTTTCACCATGAATACGGATGTGAACTTCGACGGTCTGCCAACCAATACTAACAGATGAAAGTTCAATGTTACGACGTATTTCCGAATTGGTGCCAGACCGGCACCATTGGTGGTGGTGGCGATGGGGGGGGGGGGGGGGGGTGAACTCGAATTCGCATGTTGGGTATCGTAGATCATGGATTTTAAAATGCTCTTCAGATTCGAGGCTCTCATGATGCTAGAAATGTTAAGATGGATAATGGTGGGGGGGGGTTAGTATTTCTTGCCTAAAGTAATAAATAAATTACATCGAGTGAAACAGTTTTATCACTTAACAACTGATTAAACTGATCTAATACTTATCCAATGGGACGTCCCCTGGAATGCATGCATTACTAAACAATATGTTTTTATCCTATGAGGGTAGTGGAAGGTACTTAGAGATTGGTGTTTTGAGATTAACTATACTCATCTATACAGTCGGGTTATGGATACGAGGAAGCTATGTGCCACACCCACTTGGCAGACGTTGGTTCCTCCGCTGTGAACTTCATTTTTTCCGGATAAGGAGATGGAAAAACACATTTCCAGAGATTTCTCACCAAACTATGGAAAGTTGATGGTGGGTGAAGGTTTACTGTGATCGTGGAGGGGGGGGAGGTGATAAGGAGGGGCGGAAATGTGGTGAACAGACAGACGACGATGATCTACAATCCTCAGATAAGTTGAGTTTGTTTGAGGTTCACTCACATGCGCCTGCATCGTCGCTGGTGGCCTCGTCGTCGTTGGGTTTCCTCCGTTTCACCATGAAGTGGTCCATGGACGGTCGATGAATCGTCGCAGAGTTGTAGGTCGTCGACGGTACGGGTTTGACGATGTCGATAGAATTCCGCCACTCCCGACGATGGCGAGAACGGAGAAAAATGTGCGCGAGAACGTTATTTTAATTTTAGAAGCAACGAGGCAGGGAAGCCCCTCCTGTGGATGTCGCCGGGGAGAGGGGAGGCATTGCCCCCCGTCCCCACCTCGGGGCCCCCCGCCCCTCCGCGATCCAAGGACACTCGGCCCCGAGCTCCGAGCGAGGCCCCCCGAAACCCGTCTGCTCTCATCGCTCTTCACGTCTACTCAAATATCTCCGAGACGGACCTTCGCACTACTTTCCTTACCACGTTACCCAGAGAACTGCACTTGCCTTCGACTGTCTACGAACATGGCCGAGGAGGTTCGAGTGTCCGTCCTTGGCGCTTCTCGACGTTGAGCCAATTTCGCAAATTTGTGGGCGAAAATTCGGTTTTTTAAACGAAACCGTCTGGCAAGTGGGTGTGGCACATAGCTTCCTCGTATCCTTAAGGGGGTCTCAGTCGGTCGACGTTCGTTCCTCGTTCCGAGTCAGTATTTGGCCAAATCGAAGGGGCAACAACTTGAAAATTTGTACTTAAATTGGAAATTTTAGAGAATTTTAGAAATTCGTTACTGCACAGCCCTAGGGAATTGAATAACTGAAATATTGCGGCCGTAATCATCATAATCGAATAATAATTGCCAGAGAAAAATGGGGAAAACTACTGAATAAACTGTTTTTCCCATATATCTCTGGCAATTATCGTTCGATTTAGATTATTCTAGCGGCAATCTTTCAGTTTTTCAATTCCCAAGGCCCGTGCACTACTGAATTTCTAAAAGCCTTGAATATTTAAAATTTAGCTACATTTTATGGGAAAAACATAACTGAATTAACCGTTTTTCCCATTTTACTCTGGCAATTATTGTTCGATTTTGATGATTCAAGCAGTAGGTAGATTTTGATGATTTTGATTATTCAAGCAGTAGGTAGATTCCTAGTATTATAGTTTTTCGATTCCCTAGACTGAAGATGCACTAATGAATTTCTAAAATTCTTTGAAATTTTTTTTTTAATTTTTTATTTTTTAATGCATTTATTTGTAATAAAAAGAAAATAGTAGTTACAAGAGTGAAAAAAAGAATAATTTCATATGCTGCTATAAATGAAATACAAGAATAAATTTCAAACTGGACATCATAATACAAGGTAACCAATATATTATTTTAAATGCTACTAACCCCTAAGAGTAAAACTCGTGCTAGGGTTAGGAGTCTTAAATATAAGAATTGCCTAAGTGAATCATCACAAGTATAAATGTAAATAAATGAAACATAATAATATAGAAGCATTACTTCGCATCATCATTAGTTATTAAATTATAATTTTCCTTACATAGTTTTCCTTAAATAATTTTCCTTACATAGTTACATTAAAAGTTTTCCTTACATAGATTACCAAGTTTATACGCTGTAAAACGTGATTTGAAGGTCGACCGATATTTAATGAGTTTTCCTTTCATTTTTGCTTAAAATTTCCTGAAACTTTTGGAGTTTTAATCTAAAAGTTTAATTTTTTTCTTAAAAATAGTTAGAGTGGGAGATAATTTCCAATTTAAGTACAATTTATATAATATATATATAATTGTGACAATTAATGTAGAAAATGCAAGTAATGGATCAACAAATAATAAACAATGGATAGAAATGATAAACCACAAAACAATGGAACGGTCGTGTATAACACAATGCCACTGTGTGTAATCGTGTCACTGTGTATATTGCAATGTGTGCCAGGTGTGAGGGGGCTCTTACGACTCCCCCTTGTGCCGGCTGGGGGCCATCCGACCGACCCCGGGCCCCACCCACCATGGCGGCTTCCCGATACCAGACCGCCATCGCCAGAATGAGCGGCCACAAAATAGGACCCACCCGTCCCACCGACAAAGGCCAGCAACTTCGCGAATGCGAGTTCGAGAGCCGCCCGCGGCCAACCGTAGGGATATCCCCAAAGTATCGATACACATCGATACTTTTTTCCCTGATATTGTAGAGTCCTGTAATCATAAGGACTACATCACTAATGGAAAGGGGGGGCATGAAGACGCTCCTCGCTTCTTTCCTACGCATCAGTTAGTAGAGGGCTAGATGCGGACGACCACGCACGCATCACCTCGAGTAATAAAGTTGCACTGAAGTTGAAATTTGCAAAGTTATACTTCTCAATTGTTAATTTTTGGAAGTCGTCAAATCTGCTGGCTAGTCTATCAGTTCTTGGAGGAGGGATACCACTGTTCTACTTCTACTTGTACACGCATTTCAACATTTCGGAGTTCACGACCTGTGTGAACTCCAAAAACGTAAGTGGGCCACCTATATTCCATTTTGATTAATTGAAGGACGAAATTCAAATCCAGTCTATCAGTTCTTGGAGGAGGGATACCACTGTTCTTCTTCTACTTGTACACGCATTTCAACATTTCGGAGTTCACGACCTGTGTGAACTCCAAAAACGTAAGTGGGCCACCCATATTCAATTTTGATTACTTGAAGGACGAAATTCCAGTTCAGTTTATTTGTAAAAGGCATTTTTAGAAATAAATGTGCAGAAAAAACAGCCAGCAAAAGTTATTCAGGTGTTTCATTGCTTCTTAAAGCCTAATTTTCATCTAATTAATCTCTTAATCTGATTTATTTTTTAAATTGAAATGAGTTAAAATCGCACTAAGGCTGATTGCCCCCACCCCCCGAGAAAAGGACTTTACAATATATGTCGTAGTATCGATACTTTTTTTCCAGTATCGGAGGCGATACTTTTTTATCTCTCACATTTTATCTGTTTCAACACCTACGACATGAAGGTACCTACTTGACAGTACCTCTTTACCTCTACGTATATTGTTGGGAGACCAACAAACTTCAACAAATTTAACAAAGATGATGTACCACCACCTCCAGCTCTCTACAATAACCTGCTGTCCTCCATCAAGGAAGGACCACCAAAATGTTAAACCAACCAAGTGCAATACGAAAACAAGTGCCTAAACAAAAAAAGTTTTAAATAAATGTCACACTGATAGAAAGAAACATAAACGATATTTTCACCCATTTATATGAAAGTGTCAAAAAGTATCGATACTTCTAAATATCGATACTTTTCGAAAGTATCGTATCGATACTTTTTGATACTTTCTAGTTGTATCGATACGATATTATATCGATACTTTTGAGGTATCGGACATCCCTAGCCAACCGTGCGCCCCCACACAGAGGCCAACCCAACCAAGCAATAAATATTACATCAAAATAATTCACATAAACAATTACTCAATAAATTACAGACACACGAACACACACATACAACACACAACAGCACAGTTTACAGCTAAGTAACAAAAAAAAAAGAACATTGAAGAGGGACAAAACTATATCACCGATGCATAGTAGTTAATCTAAATACCTTCCACTACCCTCATAGGAGACCATCTACCCTTCATCCCTTATAATCTCTGCATATTGTTGGAAAATGTAGAAGTTATGGCTGTTACAAGGATTTCACGTTTGCGCATGCGCACATACTTTCAATTAGGAGCCCGTGATTTTCATAGGGGACCATCTCCTCTCCACCTTAAGTCGCATACCTAATATCTGAAAATTTAATCGAAATCGGATGATAAATATGTAGAAGTTACGGCTGTGGCAAAGATTTCATGACAGACACACACAGAACCAAAATTGTTCAGGCAGGTCTGAAACGTAAAACGCGAGAGGAAATTTTGATTTTGGAGAACTTTTGGTTTGTTATTTTCACTGATGAACCTTTGGAATCGACCAAGAAGAATTTTTTTTAACCCCCCCCCCCCCCCCCTCAAAGCACAATTAGATTTAGAAAATCCTTGAAAATTTCAAATCTAGGTACAACTTTTAAAGTTTGAGCGTCTGCAATTTAGCAAAATACTGACCCAGAACGAGGAACTAACGGCGACCGACTGAGAACCCCTTCAGGGGCAACCGAATGCAATAGATTGATCAGAGTATTTCATTACTACTATTGATGGTATTGCACATAAATATCTGGCTGCTTGGTATCAGGGTCCGAGACCCGACCTCGGACATTGGGGTGAGGGACAAGGTTGAATCACCTTATCCCAGGAATGGTGAGGGAGGATTGTGCCTCTTCTGGTTATGCCATCAGCAGACGCTTCTCCTCCCCGTGGGGTTCGAGTTCAGCTCCAAGTCCCACGGAGCCCATTTGCTCAAGCCGTGGCACGCCGTCGTGTGGCCGTAGCCCCGAATTTAGACCAGATGAATGATCCTCCTGTTAGGACTCGGGTGGACACCCACTCCAGGATAAACAGTGGGTAACCAGCCCGAATCAGATCCTTGGCCAACTTGCCAAGCCATATCCCTCTCCAGGTGACAGTTGCTCCAATCACCATTGTTGGTTTTGCTGAATGTTTGCAATGCTGCTGTAGACTAGTAATGAGTCAACTTCATATTTGCTTCCGAGTCTACCAAGGTTGCGGAAGCTTCGTTTTCACTTTTCAAGGACGAAAAAAAAAGTTCTCCAAAATCAAAATTTTCACCAGCGTTTTGTGTTTTAGACCTTTCTGAACAATTTTGGTTCCGTGTCTGTCTGTCTGTGTGTCTGTCATGAAATCCTTGAAACGGGCATTACTATACGAAATTATTGTTCGTTTTCTTTGATATTTTCAGGGATGTTGCGGATTGGGTAGATGGTCCCCAATGAAGATCATCACCTCCGGACTGATAGTAGCCTCTGCGCATGCGCTAACGTAAAATCCTTGTAACAGCCGTAACACTTACACTTTTCATCCGAATTTGATGAAATTTTTTAGGATTGTCCACATTAGCGTGTAGATGGTCCCCTATGAGGGTGGTGAAAGGTACTTAGAGATTGGTGTTTTGAGATTAACTACTATGCATCGGATCATCTATACAATCGAGTTATGGATACGAGGAAGCATTGATGTCTGCGAGTGATCTCTGGCCGGAGCCAGAGGACGGCCAAATTTTTATTCGATTTTTGGATTCTAAGTACCTTGAAACGTAAACCAACAAATTTTGAGGGGGTGTTAAAAAAATGTGATCTTGGTCGATTCCAAAGGTTAATTATTGGAAATAATAAACAAACAATTCAAAATTTAATAAATTTTATGCGTGGTTATGTTAAAGAATCGCTCCCTCATGGACCAAAACTGAATAAAGTGCGAAAAATTGTAGTTTTTGAGCTGGGAATTGAGATTTTAAGCGGCAACCGGTGGCGATAGACTGATCACAGTACCCCAAGTCACCCCGAACGTCATGTCGAAAATTCGCCTCCGTCTCCATTTTTGGACGTACTTGATGCTGTACTTTTTGACTGGGCTGCAAGGTTCGTCGTTGAAAATAATAAACCGAAGGTGAAATAATGTTTCCGCTGCCTTGGTAGACTCGGAAGTCAGCCGATCCCTGTACCGGGATTCGGGGAGGTTCCTGACGCAAGTACTCGCTCTTCTTACGACTCCCTCGAGGGACCCTGATCTCGATATTTCGAAGTCTCGACTATAAAAACCTTCGGCTCAGCCCCAACGAATCAGTTCTGATCCCTCAGCACATCGCAATCATGTACAAGTTCCTCGCCGTAAGTACCAACAAATCTACCGCTAAATGATGAGAGGAGGCGAGAAAATGTTTGTAAATGAGCAAATCCTCAAAAAACAGCTATTTTTCTACATTTTTGAAATTTCGATGTTTTTCTCTCTAAATCAATTCTTAAATTATAAAACTACAAGAAACTTTTCTTTTAAATTTAAAATTTGAAGAGAAATGTATTACAAGGATCGAGCAAATTACAAAGATTTTACTATAAAATTCACGATGGGGTTTTCTTTGATATAACAATTTTTTGTGGTTTCCAATCAGTTGTATTTATGGAGAATTTTCGACAATCCCCGGTTATAATTAGCAATCCAACAGCAAGGGGACAGAATTCGCACGGGAATTCTGCTGTAGGATTGACAATAAAATTCTCCATAAATACTAGTGATTGGAAACAACAAAGGATTTTTATTGTAAAGAAAACCCCCAATTACTTGAAAGTATGAAAAAAGTCCACAACCGCAGCGTATAAAATTCTCATTAACCCTATTCGGACCATGGTATCACTAGTGTCACCAAAAACATCTCAGGAACTCCACAGATATCCCAAAGTGTCACAGGAGTAACCAAAATTAAACTGCAATTTTGAATTTATTGAACAGCAGAATTTTATGAGGGCTATTGGAAGTCTTCAAATAGAATTATGACAAAAATGTCCAAGGAAATCAATGAAAAAATTTCAAAATGTTTGTCATAACATAATTTTTTTGATTTTTAATGGCTTACAAAATAAATCAAAATGGTTCAAAAAATTCGGCTCTGTCCATTGATTTTCAAATTGCAATTTAAATCAGGTTAATTTGATGACACCTTGGGACTCCTGTGAAATTCCCAAGATGTTTTCGGGGACTCTAGTGACACCATGGTTCAATTAGGATTAACCTTATATAATGAAGAAATTTCTTCATTTTGCTTTATTATTTTCAATACCCAATAAACCTTTATAATCAAAAATAAGTTTAACTCCTCAAAATTTTATTGTTTATGTTTCACTTACGTAAAATCCAAAAATCGAATTAAAAAAAAAAAAAAAAAACGCTACGAATTTTCACACAAAGGTTTATTATTTTTCTGTATGGATCACTCGTCTGCAAAGAACACGGCTTTGTCATTGCCACTACTTACCAACCATATTTTTGTTTCACAATCAAGTTTAATTAGACAAAATAATCAGTTGTAGGAGCCTTCAATAGGAAATTTGAACACTGGTTGCTGAGAACGCAAAACCTAGTACAACTCGAAAACGCTGCAAATTATTACACAATGGTTTATTATTTTTCTATATAGATCACTCGTCTACAAAATCACCAACCATCCATAATGAAGAAAAAAAAATAAAAAAAATCAAAATCACCAACCATCGATTGCATTTCGGTCAGCCCTAATTTGAACGGAGATTAGGCCTCTTTTGCGATTCACACTCGTGTTATTGAAAATAATAAACCAAAATGAGGGCTGACATTTTTAGAACGCCCTTACTCCAAAACAATAATATCGAATTTTTAGAATCGAATGAGACCACCCAGAACTCTGTAGGACTAACCAAAAGAGCTCAATGAAAACTTGAGGGTTGGACCAACGATAAATCAGAAACACGAGTGTGAATCACTTGTTTTGAAAGTGGGCTCTTCAGTTGCAATTTGTACATTGCGGTCAGCAATTTCGTTTCCGGCGATGCCTTTGTATTCTGGAACCTGGCAGAGTATCACAGAAGACCCAAGGTTCATCAGTTGGCTCAATTTAACCAGCACATCTTTCACTTGTGAGTGGGAATCCACACCTTTCCTGATGGTTGGGATCTCACTCGGAGAATCTGAACAGATTTCGATAATGGAGTTTTTGTCGGTGGATATCTAAGTCAGGGCTTCATTTACAGTAAAAAGTTCGGCATTAACCCGCGAGAGGTGATCACCCTTAAACGAGGGTTGGAGGTGATACCAGAGTGCCGTGCTCAAGTCACGTTTTCTCGTACAATTTTTGCAATAACTCCGTTATTATTGTTCGTTTCTTATAGATAATGGGGAATTTGCCTCAATTTTAGATTCTGGAATTTCAAGGCAAACCCTATTATAGGGCCCTAGAATAACGTTTAACACTAGGAATAACCAACGGAAAAAAATTACCGTAGGAGAAAATGACTAAACAAGTGAACCTCTGTTACAAAACACCGCGAAAATCGAGGAGTATTGTTGACGTCATACGAAAAAAAAAAAAAAAAAACGACGCGAAAGCAACGACAACAGACAGAGTTCTAGCACGCCACACAAAACGATCCAGTGAAATGGCTACTCGAATAATGTGATTCAAATCTTGAAACTAAATAAGAGAAGATGAAGAATAATAATGCTTGATAAACTAGTAGATAGATTCGTATTGTAAAAAAGTGAGTAATACTGTTTCTTTTGGTCAATTTTGTGTCAGGGTTCTTCCTGCCAGATCGTGGCGCACTCTTGTGCGCACTACTCGGAAGGTAAAAGTTCGTGTATGTGCCGCTTCTGTGGTAAGCGCCACAGAACCTCCTTTGAAGTCAGATTGGTAGAATATCCGTCACGTTTCAAACATGGCTGCCTCTTACACATTGCCACCACATTTAAAATTTCCATCTTCCTTAAATTCTCTAAATTTTTTGGATGCGTTTTCGAGCAGCTCACTATGGTTTCATTCCATAAAAATAAACCCTCATTCGAAAAAAAAAAATAAAAAAATGTGAGGCAAATTCCCCATTGAGTTTCGTTTTGTACTCAATTGTGCTGTTTTCGCTACCTAAATGACTTTGCGGTTTTGTGAGAGATGAATAATTTATTGTTGTTTCGCAGGTTGTTGCCGTTATGGCTGGAGTCGCCAGCGCTGGAGTCCCCATCGGTCTCGCTCCCGTTGGAATCGCCACCTCCCAAGTCTCCAGGATCGACACTGGCTCTGGAATCCGCGTCTCCAGGATCGGCTCGCCCCTGATCGGCCAACAGATCGTCGGCTCGCCCCTGATCGGTCAACAGGTCGTCGGCTCCCCTCTGCTCGCTCGTTCTCAAATCGTCGGATCCCCCCTGATCGGCTCTTCCCTCGTCAGCCAACAGGTCGTCGGATCTCCCCTGCTCGCTCGCTCCCAGCTCGTCGGCTCTCCCCTGATCGGCCAACAGCTCGTCGGCTCTCCCCTCCTCAGCCAACAGGTCGTCGGATCCCCCCTGCTCGCCCGTTCCCAGCTCGTCGGCTCTCCCCTGATCGGCCAACAGCTCGTCGGCTCTCCACTCGTCAGCCAACAGATCGTCGGATCTCCCCTGCTCGCCCGTTCCCAGCTCGTCGGCTCACCCCTGATCGGCCAACAGCTCGTCGGCTCCCCCATTGCTGCCCACGGCATCATCGGTTAAAGACTGAATTGTATACATCTAAACTAAACTGAAATTGAAGCAATGTAAATAAGAAATAAATTATTATATATTCTTCAAAAAATCAAATTTTTTAGGTGTTCCCAGTTTTATTTTTCTCAATTTTGAAAATATGATTTAACCTCATATGAATGTTACTTCCCCAGCACTAATTGGTGTGTCAGTGAAAGTAGCCACAGTAACGTAGAATTACTAGTTTTTTGGAGTGGCTTCAGTGGTCTCTCTTCTCTATGTGGATTCTCTCAGGGTTAGATTTGGAAGGAAAAGATTTTCTGCTATCAGTCTGGGGGCCATGATTTTCATAGGGAACCATTTCCATCCCAACTCGCATAATTCCTGGAAATTTCATCGAAATCGGTTGAGAAATGTAGAAGTTATGGCTGTGGCAATGATTTCATGACAAACACAAAATTGTTCAGAAAGGTCTGAAACGTAAAACGCGAGCACAAATTACGGTTTGGAGAACATTTTTTTCCAATCTTGAAAAGTGAAAACAAAGTATAGGGGGTACTTTTCCTAAACCACTCCTATGAGATTGTTAACTTGGAAAGAAATTTTAAATTAGCAATAATCTTGACTCCGAGAGTCTCCAGAAGAGAATGAATATTTTATTGTTTAAAATTCTTAGGTAACCAGATTGATACATGGTCCACTGGTTCAAATAACTAAATGAGTAAACTAAAAACTGAAAAATAAAAACTACTGTAGGTAGGTACCCTACAGCTACTCCCCCTCCAGGGATGAGCCATCGCTGAACTCCGCTTCAATCCTGGGGAATCCGGTAACGATCGGGGAATCTTACAGTTCTTCCAGATTTTGTCTTGTTTTTCTTCTGTATGTCTGTCTTCTGATCTTCTGTCTTCCGTGTGTCGGTCTTCTGTTCTCCTGTCTTCTGTATGTCCGTCTTCTGTTCTTCTGTCATCAAATAGGCTGGCTTCAAACGGTCGATTGAGATGTTCACTTTTGCTCCTTTGATTTCTAAAGTGAAAAATTTGTCTGTCCTTTGTACAATTTTGAATGGTCCTTCGTAAGGTTGTGCTATATAATCATATAAGAAGATGGTTTCAGTTTATCAATCCTTACGAAAACATGAGTGGCATCTCCAAGATCTTTGAAGATGAAAGGAGTGAATTTGCTCTTGTTTTCAACGTTCAACGACTTCAACTCCTTCGTCTTCAGCCGCAACCTCGTTACGAAATTTTCTTCGTTTGGTTCAGCTCCCGATTCCGCGAAAAAGTCGCCAGGTATCAAAGAGACATCCCGTAGACCATCTCTGCGATTGATGAATTGGCTTCTAATTTGATAGAGCTTCGAACACACAGTAAAATTGTGGGAAGAACTTCCGTCCACTTCTTCGTTTCGTGTGCTCTGATGGCTGCTTTCATCGTTCGATGAAATCTCTCGATTTTTACTTGAGCCTGAGGATGGTATGGCGTGGTTCTATGGAGAGTGATTCCACATAGTTTTGCCAAAGAGTGAAATAGCTCGGACTGGAATTGACGACCTTGACGGTATATACACGTTTTGGTGTACCAAATCTAGCTATCTACTCATTGAAAACTTTTTTGCGACGGTTTCAGCATCAATATTTCTTAGCGGAATCACCTCAACCCAACTGGTGAATCTGTCAATACATGTCAGACAATACGAATAACCTTCTGAGACAGGTAACGGTACAACAATGTCTAAATGGACGTCAGCAAACCGCTCATCAGCTCTTGGGAATGCTCCCAAAGGTGATTTGACATATCGCAAAATTTTGCTTTTTTGACAAGACATGCATGATTTTGCCCATTCTTTGATGTCATGTTCCATTTTTGGCCAAACACTCTTAGAGGCAATCAATTTAGTTGTTACTCCTATGAGATTGTTAACTTGGAAAGAAATTTTAAATTAGCAATAATCTTGACTCCAAGAGTTCCCAGAAGAGAATGAATATTTTATTGTTTAAAATTCCTAGGTAACCAGATTGACGCATGGTCCACTAGTTCAAATAACTAAATGAGTAAATTAAAAACTGAAAAATAAGAATGACTGTACGTAGGTACCCTACACAAAGCTTCCGCTACCCTGGCAGACTTGGCAGTAAAAACCATTCATAATGAGCAAGGATGGCAGCTTCCTGGTATCTTCTCTCTGGTAGAGCTGAGCGGTCGGTTGAAGTTGACGATTCGACCAGACGTCACGACTGGGCTTACGTCTACGTAGGTGTCTGGGTCTTACTCTTGAAAATTAGGCTGTGAAGAAGGCTGACTCAATGGAAGCATGAAGGTTGCATCAGTCACTGCAGGGTGACGAGACGCAAGAATACCCGGTAATTACATCATGCAAAACTGACCGCTCAAAAACCACGAAAAAGTCTGACAAGTGGGTGTGGCACATAGCTTCCTCGTATCCATAACCCGATTGTATAGTAGTTGATCTCAAAACTTCAATGTCTAAGTACCTTCCACTACCCTCATAGGGGACCGTCTATATGTCAATCCTCATAATCTCTGAATATTGTTGGAAAATGAAGAAGTTATGGCTGTTACAAGGATTTCACGTTTGCGCATGCGCACAAAATACTTACGATTGGGGAAAATGATTTTCATTGGAAACCATTTACACGCCAACACTCAAAATTCCCAAAAATTTCGTCGAAGTCGGTAGAGAATGGTAGAGGTTATGGCCATGGCAAGGATTTCATGACAGACACACAGACAGACACGGAACCAAAATTGTTCAGGAAGGTCTAAAATGTAAAACGCGAGTGGAAATTTCGATTTTGGAGAACATTTTTTTTTTTTTCTACTTTGTAAAATGAAAAGAAAGCTTCCACTACCTTTGTAGACTCGGCAGCAATTCGTACATAAGTGTGGGGTTTTCTATCTTTGATGAATCCACAGCAGTGTGGAACACCTTTCAGTCGATTCGTCGTCCATAATTACATGGAAAACGACATCCCTCAAGACTAAATTCTATTGATGGTAGAGAATCTTACTTCTTTATAGTTCAGAGGGGAGAGGAGGAAAAAGGGCGGCGGTTCCTCAGTTTTAGAGATTTTTATTCTCGTGTCGAGCCTGCTTTCACCAATACTGCATCGTCAGGACATTTTCTAGTTCATAATTACTGTGCTGCCTTTCGCTTATACAATTATAGGGCAGCTTGTAACGTACATTTACAAGGTTCATAATTTTGGCTTATTATTTTCAATAATGAACCTATGGAATCAACCAAGCAAAATTTTTAGTACCCTCCCCTCGAAATGTGTTGGTTTACATTTCAAGGTACGTAGAATCCGAAAATCAAATAGAAAATTTTCCATACGTCCGTCGTACGCGGCACTTTTCTTAGCAACCCAGGACTGATTTGGTTGATATTTGGTATATGGGCCTCATTTGGGGTCTAGTTGTGCCGCGAAGCCCTCGATTGATGTCAGTCACTTCTAAGGGGTGTAAATTAAGGGCTGAAATTTTCAAGAGTGCCCTAGCTCGAAAACTCTCAAAATGAAGGTATTGCTTTTTCACCAATTTGAAATAGTATTGAATTTTTAGGGAGCTCTGTTTCAGTATTATGGTGCAAAAGTGCCATTATTAAACATTCTGTGAATAAATCTATAGCTAGGATGGTCCTCCAGTTGGTCTGTACATTGCTGAGGTTATCAATGCTTACATGTTTAATGGTATTCAGATATTTATAAAGGTTGTACATTCTCAAATGAGCTACAGGTAGCGGGCAATGACACCAAGTACTTAGCTACGCAGGTATTCTCTTGCAAACAACATAGAATGGGATGCTTGTGTAAGATTTTTTGAGATAATGACCCTTGAAAAAATTCTACTTCTTAAAAGTCATCATCTCAAAAAATCTTTCACTAGCATCCCATTCTATGTCGTGAACAAGAGAATACCTGAATAGCTAAGTACTGGGTGTGTTTTCCCGCTACTTACAGCTCATTTGAGAATCTACAGGGGTAGATTATTCTCATCCGGCATCAAATTTTCTCGTTAATTAACGCAATTAACCCTGATTGGACCATGGTGTCACTAGTGTCACCGAAAACTACTTAGGAAATCCACAGCTGTCCCTAGTTGTCATCAGATTAACTATATTTAAACCGCAATTTAAAACGCTGCAAATTATTACACAATGGTTTATTATTTTTCTATATACATGTAGATCACTCGTCTACAAAATCACCAACCATCCAATATGGAAAAAAAAATCAAAAAAAAAATC
Source organism: Apolygus lucorum (assembly GCA_009739505.2). NCBI lineage: Eukaryota > Metazoa > Arthropoda > Insecta > Hemiptera > Miridae > Apolygus > Apolygus lucorum. The sequence continues at coordinate 49,431,791 of CM019178.2, read as the reverse complement.
AAAATCACCAACCATCGATCGTTTTTCGGTCAGCTCTAATTTGAACGGAGATTAGGCCTCTTTTGCGATTCACACTCGTGTTTTGATTTTTATATATATATATTTCAATATAAACCCTTAAATTTTTGTAGGGAGCGAACGGTTTGTCCTACAGAGCTCCGCGTGGTCTCAAAAAATTCTAAAAATTCTATACAATCTTAAATTGAAGGAAAAACAATACCTTTATGTCAAAATTTTTTGAGTTAGGGCGTTTTCAAAATTTCAAAATTGATTCCTCATTTGGAGTCTAGTTGTGCCCCGAAGCTTCTGGTTGATGTCAGTCACTTCTAAGGGGTATAAAATGAGGGCTGACATGTTTAGAACGCCCTTTCGCCAAAAAATAATATCGAATTTTTAGAATCGAATGAGACCACCCAAAGCTCTGTAGGACTAACCAAAAGAGCTCAATGAAAACTTGAGGGTTGGACCAACGATAAATCAAAAACACGAGTGTGAATCACTTGTTTTGGAAGTGGGCTCTTCAGTTGCAATTTTGGTTTATTATTTTCAATAATGAACCTTTGGAATCGACCAAGAAAAAAAAAATTTAACACCCCCTCAAAATTTGATGGTTTCGTTTCAAGGTACGTAGAATCCAAAAATCGAATAAAACGCTGGAAATTATTACACAATGGTTTATTATTTTTCTATATAGATCACTCGTCTACAAAATCACCAACCATCCAATATGAAGGAGGAAAAAAAAATCAAAATCACTAACCATCGATTGCATTTCGGTCAGCTCTAATTTGAACGGAGATTCAAACTCGTGTTTTGATTTATATATATATATTTCAATATAAACCCTTAAATTTTCGTAGGGAGCGAACGGTTTGTCCTACAGAGCTCCGCGTGGTCTCAAAAAATTCTAAAAATTCTATACAATCTTAAATTGAAGGAAAAACAATACCTTTATGTCAAAATTTTTTGAGTTAGGGCGTTTTCAAAATTTCAAAATTGATTTTGGAACCCTTAGAAGTGACCTACATCAACCAAAAGCTTCGGGGCACAACTAGACCCCAAATGGAGCCTACAAACCAAATTTCATCAAAATCGGTCAATGCTAAGTGGCAAAAGTGCCGCGTACGGCGGACGGCGGACGGCGTACGGCGTACGGCGTACGGCGGACGGCGGACGGACGGCCAAATTTTTATTAGATTTTTGGATTCTACGTACCTTGAAACGTAAACCATCAAATTTTGAGGGGGTGTTAAAATTTATTTTTCTTGGTCGATTCCAAAAGTTCATTATTGAAAATAATAAACCAAAATTGATGAACAGAGCTGAATTTTTTAAACCATTTTGGTTTATGATTTTAAATAATAAGCCTTTGGAATCGAGCAAGAAAAAAATTTTTAACCCCCTCAAAATTTGATGTTTTACGTTTCAAGGTACGTAGAATCCGAAAATCGAATAAACAATTTTCGTCCGTCCGCCGTATGCCGTATGCGGCACTTTTCTTAGCAACACTGGACCAATTTGGTTCAAATTTGGTATATGGGCTCAATTTGAGGTCTAGTTGTGCCGCGAAGCTTTTGGTTGATGCCAGTCACTTCTAAGGGGTGGAAATTAAGGGTTTTAATTTTAATTGTATTATCCCTTGACCTTCCCTCTCAAATTTGAGCTTCCTGCGTTCAATAGGATTGAAAATGGTTTCGGAGCTCACTCAGCTGATTTGGAAAGCTGATTGGAAATGTTTGTCATACTCCTATTCCGAGACTCCCAATAGTCCACACAAAATTCAGCTGGCCATTAAATTTAAAATTGTCATTTTTGTTTGGTTACTCCGGTGACACCTTGGGACATCTGTGGAGTTCCTGAGATGTTTTTGGTGACACTACTGATACCATGGTGAATTAAAGTTAATACTGTTTCACAATCAAATAGGGCGTTTCGAAAATGAAGATTCTATTCAGTTTGAATTATTCAAGTATTGATGTTTTCATATGATGAAGCTACGAGTATTATACTGCCCACCAGACTTGGCAGACGTATTGAGCTTTTCTGATTGTACAAAAGTCGTTCCTGAGGTGCGAATCAATGAAAAAAAAGATTTCAAACTAGAAAGACAAATTTATTTTAAAATATCAAAATTCTTAACATTAAAATAACAATCGACGGTCAACAATCAGTTTTGGCGGGTGGAGAGAGGAATTCAGCCCCAGGGGTGGTAGTCGGCGGGGCGGGCGGCTGCTGCTGCTGAAGCGTGCGCTGCGGCGTGGTTGAGAGCCGCTTGCGCCGCCGCTGCTTTGGCAGCAGTCTGATGGATGGCGTGCGCTGCGGCTTTCGATCTCTGAAAATAGATTAAAAGAAATGAGATGAAATTATCTTTGTCAGGCTCCAGAACTAGAGAGGACGATAGATAAGAGGATTAAGGGTTCAAACCATCCCCGAGGCCAGAGGCGGCTACTGATAGGAGCATAGGCGCATGTGCACCCCATCCAATTGAAAAAAAAGTTTCAAAGTTCGTTCCTCTCCGTTTAAAGAGTAAGTTGACTAGTGGCAGAAGACACGATCATAGGTACTGTCCTAGTTGAATCTACGCGTGAAAACAGAGGCAGGAGCTCCCTCTTTCCTGACCAATCAGCGCGGTTGGAGCATCAATGGTTTCTGCTCCCTGTGTTTTGAGGGTGACGTTTTTCGAGAGTGACGGGCACGTGAGATTGACCAACCAGAGAGCAGGAAATTTTCTCGTGTTGAGGAGAATTGATTCATTGCTCCCCCGCCAGAGAGCTCTGTAATCCGGGTTTCCTTATCAAGTTTAAAGCAAACAAAACTGATAAGGAATTTTCGTTTTCAGCCCTCCGTTTTGTTTGCTGCCTCAACAGTCCCTGTCCCTGGCTTTTCAAAGTATTGTGAATAATTTGTGAGTGTAGGTGAATAATTGATCGATGAATAATTCGGTGCATTGTGCAGATTTGTACCGTAAGTTTAACGTTGAATATTATAAGTAGGTAGATTGGCTTTGAGGGTGTGAAGTGACTAACAAATTATTTTGCTACATTTCAGCTAGTACAATAACATGGATGCATATGTTTCCATTACAGAAAATTTTTCATGTCTACTGTACGTATTTAATATCGTTTGCAATTTTAAGATGAAAAAGTTACCAAGATTTATCCCATTTCTATATCGTTGAAATTTATATTTCACTGAGAAAAGCAGCTATTCTGTCCTTTCTCCATAGCCTCACCTAATCTCTGTGCAACCCCTGACTTTTGGGGCAGGAGCCGCCACTGCCCGAGGCTGAACTCGATGGATCGGAGAAGAGTCTGTTCATTGACTCTCGTTTGTGCGTTTTCTTCTCAGATCTATCGAGTATTCAGCTTTGTCCGTCCTCCTCGTTCTTTTCCTGGAGGAATCCGTGGATTGTTCCCACCCAGTCGAAGTCGGTGAGACTTTTATTTTTCTCAACTTGCACAAAATATCTCATCGTTATTGGAGGATTCTTTTCTTTTCAATTTTTCCTCGTTCATCTCAATTGGAGAAGAAACTGGGGTAACACCTCCACGAGCATAACATCTTTGATTTACGAAAACAAACATTTACTGTACATGGTAAATCTCTACAACAGTTGTAGAAAGCAACCACAAGTTATTACAAAAAGTTTATCAAACGTGGGGCACAATTCGATTGATTTTCAAAATGATTTGAAAATAGTCCACCTCTTTGTTTTCTCGAGGTAATAGTAATATTATCCACGGTCGCTTACATCGGTAACTTTTGAAGTAGTATGACCTCGGGTCCCGAGTTAAAAGTTACCCTACTATTACCCCTAGTATAAAGATATACTACTAGTATAACTATATAAAGTTATACTAGTATTATCCCTAAAAACGGGACCATAAACTAGTATAAAGTTATACTACTATTACCCCTAGAGACGGGACCATCAACCACCAATAGTGGGTATATAATAGGAATTTTGTGAATTCGAGATGCTGGTTGGAAACAAGAGGGTCGGATGTTATTTTGGTGTAGCTTAATATAGTTGGATAGTACCTATTTGAGTTCCATGCAGCCTCGAAGTACGACAAGTACTTTAAACGCGATTTACCAAAAGTTGATTTTCGGATTTGAACCACTCTTACCCCGGATGTGCGAGCTAACTTTTACGAATAGGTATTCATCCCATGTAAGGGCATAACCCGGGGTAGGGAGATGAATCGCCCCTGCAACCAATATGCACGTGATTAAAGAGAAATAAAATGCTCGCAAAAAATGTATAGAAACGTAAATGTTGTCGCACTTGAATTACCAATAATTTTACCTATGACGTAGTTCTGCATTGCTGTATAAACAAAGTTTTTATTTTCTATGAATATAATGTCATATTAAAGAAGAAATAGGAGCATCATATATATTTTTTAATCCAAGTGGTAGTGGCACATAGATTACTAGAAATTTCATCGAAATCGGAAGAAAATTAAAAAGTTACGCTTGGTGTAAGGATTTTACTGATGTGATGAAACTCACAGAGGTTCAAATGTAGATGTTTTCAGATATTATTCAGATTGGCATGTCGATGGTCTCCTATGAAAATCTAGGCTTTATGATTGATAGTCTCAGGGAATGCGCAAACATAAAAATCTGCTAAGAGCGGTAATTTTTGCTTTTCTCCCCCAAATTCGATGAAATTTTCAAGGATTGTGCGGTTTGCAGTGTAAGTGGTCCCCTATGAGAGTAGTGCACGGTACTAAGAAATTGATGTTTTGAGATTAGGTACTATGCATCGGATTATCTATACAATCGGGTTATGGATACGAGGAAGCTATGTGCCACACACACTTGGCAGAAGTTTTGATTTGCTACACAAAAAGCTATGTTTTGTTCATTTCGTTCATTTTTTGTGTAAAAGTTGTTTGAACATGCAAATAACTGCTGAAAAAATGTTTGAAAAATTTGTGATACTAAGGTGAGGATAGTTTGATGGTGATCACAGTTCAGTGGCGATTTCATTACCTGAATAGCAGCGGCGGCTGCGGCTGCGGCTTCCGACCGCTGGAACGAAGCGGCGGCAGCGGCGGCGGCTTCCTGCCTGTGAATGGCGGCTGCGGCGGCTTCGGACCTCTGAATGGCGGCAGCCGTGGCGGCGGCGGCTTCGGACCTCTGGATGGCGGCGGCGGCTGCGGCTTCTTTTGCGGCAGCGATCTTCTGCTGGATGATCACTTGCTCTTTGGCGGCGGCGACGCGCTGCTGAGCGGCTGATGCGGCGGCGGACGCCTCTTTGGCGGCCTGCAGAGCGGCGGCGACTTCGGCGGCGTTGATTGCGTGCGCTGACTGAATTGCGATCGTGTGAGCGGCATTCTGCGACAAATTATTTACATTTCGACAAAATAATAATATTTTATGAAAAAGCTTCGAGATTATTTTAGTAGAAAAATAAAGAAGTAATAACTAGGTACAGCCAACCATCCAAAAAAAGAATATACATATGATCCAATAAATTATGAAATAAGAGGTTGCATACCTAACAAATGTACTGAGGAATGGGGGGGTGCGTCTGATTTTTTTTTTAACGAAAGTAGATCTCAACAGCAACTATGTAGATCGACCCAACAAAACTTATTATGTCAATTGATCGGGATTGTGGTCAACTGGAAACAACACCTTCTTCGCCGAGCTTTCGGTAAATTTATTAAATAAATAAAATAAAAAATACAGAATAAAAACCTAATAATAAATTTATTATTAGGTTTTTATTTGTTGTCGATTCGTAATTTTGTTGTTTTTATACTCAAAGGATTGTTAGAGTTTATACTATTAAGGGTGAATATTGTTTTGTTTTATAGGCCTTGAAGAAGGTAATAAATTTACCGAAAGCTCGGCGAAGAAGGTGTTGTTTCCAGTTGACCACAATCCCGATCAATTGACAAAGTAGATCTCATCTTGAGAATTTTGACATCAGCCGTTCTCTTTTTGGATGAGTGATCTTACCAAGACTCCACAAGGGGCACAAGCTCGTAACAACAAGTGCAAGGTATCGAGCTCATTTGTTTTCTTATATCATAAGACTTGGTTTTCCATCCTAGTCTTTGTATCTATGATGTATTTTTGATTGTCAAATAAATAAATTCTCTTGTAGATGCTTTTCCTCACAACAATCCAGTATGTTTATGAGAGTTAGAATCGAAATTTGAAGGAATTTTATTGCTGTAAACGTCAATTATAAGTTCCATGAAACCTATTGCATATTTTTCGGGTATATCAGTAGGTATTTATGTAATTCATAATCGATTCGAGTGCAATGAAATTCATTGGGGACCATTCAAGGCGCAACAAGCACGGTCTTATGACGACCTTCACGTGGATGAAATCTGTACCTTAGCGAGAGCGACTTCCGGGGCGTTGGGGTCGCCGTAAGGAGCTCCGGCGGACAGCGCCTGCAGCTCGGCGGAGAGCGGCCACTGGCCGGCGCCCAGCGGCGAGGCTGACCAGGGGGCGCCGCTGGCGCCGAAGGGGGACCACGGCGCCGGCCAGCCGAGCGGCACACCGAGAGCGATGCCGCGTTTCGTCGAGTTGGGCTTCGATTCCGTCTCCGCCCTGCAGGCAGCCAAAACGGCCCCCAAAACGACCTGAAATTCAAATAATAAATAATTGTTTACATTTTTAAATTTAAATCAAATGAATCATTCTTATTTTTAAATAAAATTAACAAATTTTGAATTGGGTACAATTTTCTTTTGGAAGACATCTGATGACGTCCGCGAAGAGACACCAGGAATGGCTGATGGGCGAAAATTCAACCTGAGATAGTGATTTACTTTACTTAAAATTATTGGGTACAATTTAGATCCATTGTTTTCAAAAATGATCCTTTGGAATCGGGCGAGAATGAAGAATGTTTACCCACTCCCCCCCCCCCCCCTTCCATTTAATGATAGTACGTAGAATCCAACAATCGAATGAAATTAAAATTTTACACCGGCTTACATACCCAAATACAAAATTTGTATTACCAACTATTTTAAATTGATTAAAAAAATTATATTTAATATAATTTTTTTAATCAATTTAAAATAGTTGGTATTGAATGTTGAACATCGAATGAGACCACTCAGAGCCCTGCAGGACCAACAGTACACTCCGTTTGAGATCTTGAAGTTGGGAAGAATGATAAAGCAGAAACACGAGTGTTCACTGACGAAAAGGAGTCAATAAAACGCTGCAAATTATTACACAAAGGTTTATTATTTTTCTATTTAGATCACTCGTCTGCAAAGAAAAGGCTTTGCCATTGTCACTAACTACCAACCAACTAGAAGAAAAAGCTTTGGAACTGTCCGTACCTTCCAACCACATACCTACTGCAAAATCAAATTTATTTGGAAGAAATAAACGCTTCACAATCAGTTCGAAGAAACAGGGTTTATTTGGAATTATTATTATACCCTAATTATTAGGAAATTCGATTACTGGTTGCTAAGGGCGCAGAAATGAGTTCAACTCGAAGAAATTAACAACGATCGGATTTGAACGGAGATTAGGCCTCTTTTGAGATTCAAACTCGTGTTTCTGATTTATCGTAAGTCCAACCCTTAAATTCTCGTAGGGAACGAACGGATTGTCCTACAGAGCTCCGTGTGGTCTCAAAAAATTCTAAAAATTCCATAGAATCTTAAATTAAAGGAAAAACAATACCTTTATATCGAAATTTTTTGAGTTAGGGCGTTTTCAATATTTCAACCCTTAGAAGTGACCTACATCAACCAAAATCTTCGAGGCACAACTAGACCCCTAAATGGAGCCTACATACCAAATTTCATCAAAATCGGTCAACGCTAAGTGGGGAACGTGCCGCTTACGGCGGACGGACGGCCAAATTTTTATTCGATTTTTGGTTTCTAAGTACCTTGAAACGTAAACTAACAAATTTTGAGGGGGTGTTGGAATTTTTTCTTGTTCAATTCCAAAGGTTTATTATTGAAAATAATAAACCAAAATTCAGTGTTTTTCGTTTTTTTGGGCGACCTATAGTAATACTTGGGCGTCCGTTTTCCTATTGATCTGAGGAGAAGAACAACACTCACTACAAACTAAAAACCATTTGTAGTACAAATACGTATTAGATGACTCTGAATTCAAATCCCCCCCCCCCCCCCATAAAAAAACCTTAGATGAACGTCTGTATCTGTGTTTGACAAAATGTTCTGTGCTCTCCCCAGACCTTATTCGTCAACCGATATGATTGTGTTTTTTTTTTTTTTTTTTGGTTATCTAGCCCATTAGTTGTTATAAGGTTAGTTAGTATTTTCTTCTTTAAGTTTATATTTTATATTATTTGATCATCTATAATTCTTCTTAATTGGGAAATTTCAAGTATTAATTCTTTTTGCAATAATAATTTGATTTTTGATTAAATATAGTTTACATTTATAGTTTTTTTATTTCTTCAATAATTGTTTCTACGTCGGCGGAATTTTGAATTTGAAAAAAGGCTTCGAATTTTAAAGCTTTCAAAAATCCTCATTGTTCGACTAACGGCTTCACCATCAACAAGTTTTGTAATCTTCTGAAACGAAGTTCTCTACACCATAAAAAACCAAGAAGCGCCTTGTTCAGCAGTACATACATGCATACGAGTAGGACCCAGATACTGAGTCGAGACGTCGTGCAGCAATAAATAACAATTGAAAAACAAGACAAGACTGGACATTTCGCCTCCTGAAATATTAAAAAATCTACTTCTTGTCATCTCCACACCGAAATAAATAGGTTACTATATTTAAAAAAATGTTATGATAAATATTTGCAACTACCAAAAAAACTATGCGAAAATTTCATTTAAGGAGGTAAATTTTAATTTCATATTGATAGAAATTCATTTTATTAGTGTAAATCGTCAATTTTGGACCCACAACGGCAGTTAGCTGGTTTAATGAACCTGTTCCCGTGATATCACCGAAATTGCCAGTCAGCCCGGGTGATTGTCTGGATTGGTTACAGCTTGGAGGTCTTGATTATTTTTGTGGGTTGAACGTTGATGAACCCCGCTCCACTTAAGGGAGCGAGGCACTGAGAAGCCATGAGCGAAAACATCAGAAACAATTGGAAGACAGCTGATGACGTCCGCGACGCCAGGAATGAAAATTGGACCAAAATTCAACCTGAGATGGTTGTTTAATTTATTTTCATTAATTTTGATACGAAAGTCACAAAGTTAAGTTTAATTGTGTTGTTAAATTGAGTGGATTCAAATGTATAAAATTCTTGAGGTACGTACGACTTTAGCGAATGCCATGATTTCTGGTTGATGAGGTGGATTGGTGACGATGAGAGGTGATGTTGAAGAGTGGATGCCACAGCTGAGCCAGAAGTCCTTTTTTATAGTCCCTTCCCCAGACGAGGGATTTTGAGGGGGAATCCCGCTAAGGGATCTGCAGAAGTGCTTCGAGGAGTAATAGTAATTGCTTTTGTTTACTTTCGCCAGCACGTAGACAGTCTGCCGCCCTCTGATATGATTAAACCTGGGAGGTTACGTACAGCGGATTCCTGAAGGGACGATCTCGGGTTTGATCCAATATCACGCCGAGTCACGGTTTTCGACACTGGCCACCTTTTGGGGAAGAATGAATGAAGATGTTACTCTTTTGAAACGGGAAAATTCTTTTTTCGGGAGGATTTTCCTATAGGAAATTCTGAGATTCTGAATACGTCACATAGCCAGACTGAACGGATGAATTTCCCTTGTGCAGTACAAATATTAAATTGCCAACTATCGGGACTGGGGTCATCCAGAAATAAACGCCGTTATTTCCTAGCTTTCGGAAGATATATTTCCATCATCAGGGCACAATGGCAGTCAGACATGAGGTGGAGAGGGCACCAATCAACTCCATTCGGTCCTCACTCAACTAGAAATGTTCCAAAATAGGTCAAAACTTTGAAAGTAAATATAGCAGCACGCTCTCAATAAAAACAGTAGACTTAAATTTTTAGGCATATTAAAAATGATAAAAGCAGAATTTACTGTGATAAGCATTCAAAAACTATTAAAAACCCATTAATGGCAAACTGAATTTTGGAATCGAAACTAAAACGTTTTTTGAAACAAAGCTAAAACTTTTAAGTTTGTTTCCAAAATTTAGATTGCCATAAATGGTTTTGGGATCGACCAAGAAAAAAAAATTTAATCCCCCCTCAAAATTGGTTGGTTTACGTTTCAAGGTACGCAAAATCCGAAAATCGAAAAAAATTTTGCCCTCCGCTTTACGCGGCACTTTCCCCATTTAGCATTGACCGATTTTGATGAAAATTTCATCAAATTTAATTTGGTATGTAGGCTCTATTTGGGGTCTAGTTGTTCCCCGAAGATTTTGGTTGATGTAAATCACTTCTAAGGGTGGAAAAATAAGGGTTGGATTTTTAAAAACGCCCTAATTCAACAAATTTTGAAATAAATGTATTGTTTTTTCATCAATTTAAGATAGTATAGAATTTTTTGAGACCACCCGTTCTCTCTCTGTAGGACCATCCGTTCGCTCCGTATGAGAACTTAAGGTTGGACTCATGGTAAATCTTTCTAATGGAAGCACCAACAACTCTTTATTTCTTCGAATTAAACTTGATTGTGAAGCGAAAGTATGGTTGGTAGATAGTGGCAGTGGCAAAGCAGTGTTCTTTGAAGGAGATTGATCCAAAAATAAAAATAAAAAACCTTTGGGTAATAATTTGCAGCGTTTTCCGGTTCGATTCCAAAGGTTCATTATTGAAAAATTTTCATTTCTTAATCATTATTTAATAATGATTCAAAAGAAACGATTTGAGTAACTCAGTAAATTTCACGTCTTCATGGTTATAAAGGATTATCATCAAGCTTAGAATGGAAAAATTCACTCAAAAAATGGCTCAAAAAATTAGTAATCCCCAATCCGAATCAAACTGGTAAAAAAATTAAAAATCGTCTTTCAGCGAATTATCAAGAAAAATTAAGTTATTGTCAAAAAACGTCTGCCAAGTGGGTGTGGCACATAGCTTCCTCGTATCCATAACCCGATTATATAGATGATCCGATGCATAGTAGTTAATCTCAAAACACCAATCTCTAAGTACCTTCCACTACCCTCATAGGGGACCATCTACACGCTAATCTCGACAATCCTAGAAAATTTCATCAAATTCGGATGAAAAATTAAAAGAGTAGATGTATGTGATTGGATCAAAAAAATACTTAGCCTCTGCTGGGATTCGAACCCGTGACCCCTGGGGGACAGTTCTATGCGCTACCTCTGAGCTATTGAGGCCTAGTGATGTAATGAATAGTTTTTGAGATTCTCACAGGGGACCATACCTCTATGAAGAAACATTCTCTGTGATTTTCGTAGGGGACCATCTAAACACTACTCTGTAACATCCCTGAAATTGTCATTGAAATTGGGTGGAAAATGTGGAAGTTATGGCCGCTACAAGGAAATTCACGTTTCTGCATGCGCAGTCGCTTCTATCAGTCCGGGGATGATGATTTTCTTAGGGGACCATCTAAACACCAACCCGCACAATCCCTGAACATTTCATAGAAATCGGACAATAACTTCGTATAGTTATGCCCGTTACAAGGAATTCATGACAGTCACACACACACACAGACAGACAGACACGGATTTTTTTACTGCAGTATTTTTTGAACACATTAAAACAAGTTTTTCCAAAAACTTGTACATTTTTAACATTTAAAAGAATAATAATTGTCAAAAATTGTTAATATACGAGGTATGTATCGTATATCTAGAGGTATAGAACTAGTATAAGTAATGAAAACCTGCGTAAGTATGGCCGCTACAAGGAAATTCACGTTTCCGCATGCGCAGTCGCTTCTATCAGTCCGGGGATGATGATTTTCTTAGGGGACCATCTAAACACCAACCCGCACAATCCCTGAACATTACATAGAAATCGGACAATAACTTCGTATAGTTATGCCCGTTACAAGGAATTCATGACAGTCACACACACAGACAGACAGACACGGATTTTTTTACTGCAGTATTTTTTGAACACATTAAAACAAGTTTTTCCAAAAACTTGTACATTTTTAACATTTAAAAGAATAATAATTGTCAAAAATTGTTAATATACGAGGTATGTATCGTATATCTAGAGGTATAGAACTAGTATAAGTAATGAAAACCTGCGTGAGTATATTCATTGTACCCAAAAATGCAATAGCCTTGTGGGTAGTTCAGGAGTTCGTGGACACGAGAAGCACATGAATATGGACTCATACCATCTTCAAAAACATACCCTGTGCGTACAGTATGCATAAAAAATCAACAGTATAAAAATTTTGTGGATAATCAATAGGGTTTCCTCATTTCGCCAAATCAAATATTCTTCAACCATTTTTAGGGTCTCTGTGGACTTGAGAGCCGCCCTGCGCCAATTACCTGTTACGTCTTAAAGCGTAACAGGTGATCGGAGAAGCGGGAGGACGGCAATTGATCTGATAGGAAGGTGATCTGTGATGTTACGTTCGCCCATCAATCGATGGCGCTACGAGCCGATCGATAGCACAATCGCGCTACCTCTCTCTTCCAAGAGGATTTAGCGAGCGACACCGGCGAGATTCTTCAATCTATCCATCTCTCAGCTGTCTGTTGTGATTCATTTCAATCGGTTCGAAGCTGAAATCCACAACCGCCCACCCGCAATATCTGAATAACACTGCCAAGGAGGTGAGGCACATAGCATTCTCGCATCCATGATCGAATAAATGGGGAATCAAAACATCAACGCGAGATTCACGCGCGGCAGAGATTTAAATCGGCGATTAAGAAAGGAATATTTCACTATCGCGTTATCACGAATCAACTAGGTCTTATCATGATTTAAATCCCTAGGATTCGCTACCATCCATTTAGGGCTTAACTCTCTGATCTAAAGAGTATCTGTATTTAATGCAGTCGCCATATTGAAAATTCATTATTTCGGTTCTACCTTCAAGATTAAAAATTTTGTCAATCATGAAAAAACGCAGCAAATCATTGCTCAAAGGTTTATTATTTGATGTATAGATCACCCTTCTGTATAGATCCCGCCCTATCAACCGTAGGTACCTACTACCCACTTGGACATTTTTGAAAATTTCTACCCCAACCACCAATCAAATGTGTAACAATATAGGTTGAATTTTAATTTGCACAATAAATTTGAAATACACCTAATTGCCCATATATGAGACAGAGGAGGGTGTGACGACCCTACCCCTTCAAACCAGTGATTAGATTAATCAGCCGGCCTGAAGAGAATATCGATTCATATCTCTATGAATCGGATATCCCTAAAGGCGTAGCTCCAACACATCGGGAACGAACCAAATCGATTTGTCCCTTATAAAAAGTAGGATCGTCACACTCCTCTCCCTAAAACATAGGTACTTCTGGGTTTCAAACAGAAGTATGTTTGAAAACAAGTCAAAGGGACTGAAAAATAGTATGAAGCCCAGGAAAGGACGTCTGGAAGCTTCAAGGGGATTCCTCCATCGTAATGGTACTATTGCAAAAGAAGAAGAAGAAGAAGAATGCCACGAATGGGTCATTTATGCCACGAATGGGCCATTTATACATAAAAGAATAAATCAATGGAACTGAGGAGAAAGCAAACTCAATAAAGAATACGAACGACGAAACATTCAAGTGTAATGATTGAAAAGGCAAATGCAGAAAAGGCTTATATAAAAGAAAAACGAAATTGAAATTAATAAAATGCCAGATTGGCAAAGCCTAACAAGAGACTGAATTTAATTGCCGGATTGGCGAAGTTAAATGATTAAATTTAATTGCCGGGATGGCGAAGTGGAAGAAAGGAATGAATTTTATATAGAGATTCCTTCTGGATATCTCTTTGAGTAATTCCTTCTGGAATACCCAAGAAAAAGTGGAGGGGAAATGATGAAATAAATTCAGTGCATTTCCACCGAACCACGCTCTGCTACCATGTAACAATATAGGTTGAATTTCAATTTGTACGACAAATTTGAATTACACCTAATTGCCCATATATGAGACAGAGGAGGGTGTGACGACTCTACTCCTTCTAACCAGTGATTAGATTATTCAGCCGGCCTGAAGAGATAATTGATTCATATCTCTATGAATAGGATATCCCTAAAGGCGTAGCTCCAACAAATCGGGAACAAACCAAATCGATTTGTCCCTTATAAAAAAGTAGGATCGTCACAAATGGAATTGAAGCAATCGCTATCGCGATACCGTTATTCGACTAGGAAAAACAGAAATTCAATCGTATGCATCAATCGTATATTTAATCGTTATATTATTGTATATTGATAATTTACCAATAAATATCAACCACTTGTACACAAACTAGTTCTATAATTATGTTTATGATGTTCTACGTTTGGAAGCTAACTGCCCACCCGACATGGCAGGTGTGCTTTCTTCCTGTCACCCTCATCTTCATGTTGGCAGTGATTTGTGTCTGTCCGATTTCCATCCATCCTCGGAATCGCTTCGCCCGGAGAGACAGGAGGAAGCCGATTTTTAAGAACACAAAATACTCACAAAAGTAATCAGGATTATGTAACTCGGGGAACGACACCGTAGAGAATAGGAATGGCGGGTTTTAATCCAGAGTGCGGGGACGCTTTCCAAAGGATTTCGTTGCTCGAGGTTATTAGGTCAGTGGTGGTCTTCAAGGGTGGTTTTAGAACGCTGGGAGACGACACTGATTCGTACGCCTCGATATTTCATTTCACCAGAATTATAGTGGTGTGGTGGGAGGGGGGGTGAATTATGACCGTACGAGCAAATTTACGGAGTTTGAAGTGGTGGGCGGGGCGGGGGGGGGGGGGGGGTTATGACCGTACGAGCGAATTTGCGAAAATTCGCTAGTATTCCACCCCCTCCCATTACCAGACCACCGTTAATTTGGTCATACGGTCGTAGTCATATAAATTTACGAAGTTTGAAGTGAGTTGGGGGGGGGGGGGGGTGTTATGACCGTACGAGCAAATTTAAGAAGTTTGTGGCTGGCGGAGAGGGGTTAAGACCGTACGAGCGAATTTACGATGTTTCAGGTGGGGGAGAGGGCGGGTGTTATTACCGTACGAGCAAATTTACGAAGTTTGTGGCTGGGGGAGGGGGGTTAAGACCGTACGAGCGAATTTACGAAGTTTGTGGTGGGGGGGGGGGTGTTATGACCGTACGAGCAAATTTAAGAAGTTTGTGGCTGGGGGAGGGGGGTTAAGACCGTACGAGCGAATTTACGAAGTTTGTGGTGGGGGGGGGGTGTTATGACCGTACGAGCAAATTTAAGAAGTTTGTGGCTGGGGGAGGGGGGTTAAGACCGTACGAGCGAATTTACGAAGTTTGTGGTGGGGGGGGGGGGTGTTATGACCGTACGAGCAAATTTAAGAAGTTTGTGGCTGGGGGAGGGGGGTTAAGACCGTACGAGCGAATTTACGAAGTTTGATGATTGTGGGTGGGGGGGAGGTATGACTGCACGAGTGAATTTACGAAGTTTGATGTGGGGGAGGGGGTTATGACCGTATGAGCAAATTTACGAAGTTTGAAGGGCGGGGTGGGGAGGGTTATGACCGTACGAGCGAATTTACGAAGTTTGAAGGGCGGGGTGGGGAGGGTTATGACCGTACGAGCGAATTTCCGAAGTTGCAGTGGTGTTAGGAGTGGTGAAGGTACACTATGACCGCAATAATCGGTTTCCTGCTGACGCCGATTATTTCCTTTCACCTTTCATATGAGATGAGAGAAGTAAGTGAAGATTTAGTTCGATTCTAAATCAAATACCAACAACTTGGTTCGCTGTACCTTCAGACCTATCTGCATTAAAACGCAAATTACCGTAGTGTGTATATTATAACGATTGTTTTACCACTTGGTTGATTACGGCAATAAAAATCTTTTGAATTTTTGAATAATTATTGTGATGTAATGTCAGTTGTGATAATAGAGCCTCCAACCTGTCACATTTAATTGTATTAACATTACACCATTATTTGAACCGTTACAAAGGTGAACACGATATTATTGTATCATTTTCGCCTAATCTCGTTGAAATACAGCTTCCTCGGCATGCCACAATAGTTTATGTACACAAGATATCATTGTCTTGAATTGTTCAAAACGACTTAAGTGACGTCTTCATGATAGTTTCAAAAGTAGTACCAGATAGGTCACTGTTGCAGTTGTGGTGCCCAAAGTTCAGTTTCAGTGTGTTACAGTTCAAGTGAGTTGGTAATAAATACTAGTAATTGGTTATCAGACAAGTTATCATACATAGATGCATTAGTCGACGAAAATAGCATAAAAAAGGAAATAAACCCATAATGTACAGTCCTAGTCATTGTCAAGACGAATCGACTAAATTGCAATATTTAAATACCAATAATTCATGGTATAATCGTCATTTCGGTCTGTCGTGTATAAATTATTAAGGGGGGTCTCAGTCGGTCGCTTTTCGTTTTTCGGTCCGCGTTAGTATTTCTCTCAAGATCCGGTGCTCAAAGTTTAAAAATTGTACCAAAATTTGAAATTTTCAAGGATTTTTGAAATTTATAAGTGCATCTACCTGGGAATTTAAAACTAAAAGATTGCCGCTGGAATCATCAAAATCAAACAGTTCTCATTGTTCCCCACTATTCCTTTTTGGGATTTCCTCCAAGTCAATGAACTTGAGTATTACTTTGCCCGGCTATTGGTTCTGCTTTTTTGTTTGCAAAATTTATGGACGAATTATTTTAAATTGGTGATGGTGAAACCATTACAACCCCCTGTCTATGAATTATACTTCCGTGAATCTTTTTAGGAACAATGATCTTTTTAAGGGGGTCCCAGTCGATTGCCGTTCCTTCCTCGTTCCGGGTGAGAGTCTATTCTCTCACGAACCGGCCGTTTGGTAGTCTCTTCCCACACCTCCGTCTGAAGGAGCAACATTGCCATCCACCACCCCCAGTGTCTTCCTCGTCACTCAGCCTTCTCATAGCTGGTCAGCGTTCATCTACTGTTGTCCCCAGTCATCTCAGGAAATAATCGTCAAATTTCTTTTTTTTTTTTAATATAATCTCTACGCCCATGCACTTGTTTAATGCCAAAAGTTAAACTTCAAAAATAAAAAATAAGTAAAACGTATCTAAATTTGAAATTTTAAAGGATTTTCGAATTTTCTTAGAGCATCTACCTAAGCCACCTAGGGAATTGCCACAGGAATCATCAAAATCGACCAATAATTGCCAGAGAAAAGGAAGAAACCCCGTTTATTCACTGACTGAGACCTCCTGACTGAGAAATCACGGAAACTTGTCTTCACGTTTTCTCCGACATTCTACAAGTCAGAATTGTCCTCTTTGAATTTTCAGAGGATTTAATCTCCTAAAGTGGAGAATTTTTATCAAAATTAATTTTTCAACAAAATTTAAATTATTTAATATATAATTTAAATTTTAGTGAAAAATACATAATACATATAAAAATACATCGGCCCAAAAATATACATATCATGTTTTAAATTTCATTTTTGGACATTTTGGGCCGATGTATCAAGTTTTTGTGAGGAAAGAATGAAGGCTCACAAAGAAAACGTGAACGAACGGGAAACTAGTGAGTCCCTCGCCCTCAATATCAATACAATCATTAATCTATCAAATAATACAATCAAATAAATCAATGTATCTAATCATCTTAACTAATTTTTTTTATATGTTTTGAAGTGGAAAGTAAAATTAAAGATCGTTAAATCAGCATCTTACGTATTTCAGTTTCTCACGAGATTTTTTTGGCTGAAAGGTCAACGTTGTGATTTGCGTTCATGTTGCTCGAAAGCATTTTTTTTTTTTTTACTTTTCCAACCTTTTCTCAGTACAGGGACGTCGTCTGCAAACTGAGCAACGACCAAGTTCTAGGTGTCTAAGTTTGGGAAATCTAACGGTTTCCATTATTGTTTCAACAGCCCTGAATAGCTGCTGAGGGCAAGAGATTGAAGTCATGGAGATGTGGTTGAAGAGGTCTCTATGAAAGGAGTGGTAGCAAGCTGATTGACCTGAATTCTAGGAGAATCAGAGTTCTTTTCATGCTTAATACACATCATGCATTTTTGCTATTTACGTGTTTATTTAATGTGAATTATTTTGACAGAAGCGAAACATGGAGTTGTCAAGGCGCGAGTGCATGATGATGGCCAAAAGAGCGTTCAGACGAGAAGACGTTGAAGTTGTCGGTTTTGGATTTGACTCTCCAGTAGACTCGGCACGAGGTTTTATTGCAGAATCCAACATCCTCTGGATCGACGTCCGATTCGACGGGAAAACTACCAGATTGCGGTCCTTCGTGAAGACACAGCCGATCAACCAGTTCCACTTCAAGCTCGTCCAGAAAACACGGGCGTTCTACAAGGAAGCGGAGTTCTTCAATACTTTGTATCCTCTACTCAAGAGATACTTCACTCGCAAAGTCTTCCCAAAATGCTATTTTGCCAGTTCGTCCGTCACCACGTTGGAAGATCTGAAGTTCTTGGGGTACGTGAACCAGAATTCGGGAATTTTGGATGTGGAGCACTGCAAAGCTACGTTGAACACTCTGGCGTCCTTTCACGCTTCGAGTTTCCTCTATGAAAATGAGGTTGGGACGACTTTCGACAAAACTCACCAAGACATCCTTTTCGTCAGCTGGTTCAGCCATTTGCCCGACCACCCCGGCAACGTCCATCTTCGCACTGGGATTCGAGCTCTGACGGCTGTGATGGATAAGTACTTCAGCCACGAATCTGAAGACGTACGAAACAGGTTCGCCCAATCAACCACATTCGGGAATGATTTGTCTTCGCTTACTCACTATCGAGAGTAGATACGCTTTGTCCAAGAAAAATTGAGTCCTTTTGTTGGAACAACTGTAGCAAACAAGCTTTCCGAGAAAGCAAGAATTTTTCCTTATTCTCGATAATGATTAGCAAAGGAAAATATGTTGTTCTGTACTCCTGCTGTAGTTATTTTCATGGTTGTTGTGGAGAAGGAAGCAGAGGACGACAATATACTTTATTCACATTTATTTGGCAAGCGCTTTCGGGGCAAACTATGGCCCCTTTCTCAAGCAGAGTGAACATAGGCATGAGAAAGGGGCCATAGTTTGCCCCGAAAGCGCTTGCCGAATAAATGTGAATAGAGTATATTGTCGCCCTCTGCTAGCTTCTCCACAACAACCATGAAAAGGAAAATATGTATGTGCTAGATTTGTTTCAATAGAAGAACCCACTTTTTTGGACAACGATTAGATGAGCAGCTCGATTATTCGTTGTTCTCGAATTGTTATTTCGTTATTGAACTTCGTTATTCTCGTTAACGGGTAAGCAAAGTAAGCAAAGGAAGATCATTCCCAAACTTTATCTGGAATATAAATATATTTGCCATATATTATTTGAAATGATAGATGGAAAGATAGATAGATAGATAAAGCATGCTTTATTGTTAAATGAATCTCAAGATGATAAATAAGATCAAAGAGTCGTGCAACTCATCGTGGTCAAAGAATGACCGTCCGATGGATTCGCCGTCATCATAGTTTAATAATCCAAACAAATCATCCAGCCAGTGTAATAATAATAATAACAATAATTCTTTCTTGCTTATAACAGGATACAAAGAGGAAACTCAACATAATAAGTTAGAAACATCACATACCAATAATAATACAATAATAATACAAACATGATGTTCACAATAACAGTAAGGGTGATGCTTCTCTCAAGCACTGGCAAACCCATTGGGCATTGGACAATTTGAAAATATGGGGGGCTTTTTATGAACATACTCAGTGAAAAAGGGTTCGTACAAGGAAACATTCCTATTCCACGAGGCATTAGAAAATAAAACCGTGGGCTGAGGACAATCCGAAATCCTACTTGTTGTGAATTTGCCTATTGTGAATTTTGAGCAATCTATTTAGTCGAGAAATTTACTGTGTCTCTCTGACTGACTGAAGTTAAGTTGGAAGTGGTTTTTGAGAGAACATGAATTTTAAAAGGGGAAAAGGAAGGGAGTAGTCACGGAATTGATACCCTGTGAAGTACAAGGAGGTATTTGGTTTCTGGGGGACGGCCCTCAAGTGTGATTCTCATTTCAGAGAAGGCGCTCGCGTAACCTCAAAAATTTTCTCAGCCCCCACAATACATTTTTTAAATTGTAAAACGGGGATGCACTCAGATTAAGGAAATGAAGGTCGCCATCATTGAGTTTTTACATATTACCAATTTGGAGGCCATGATTTTCATACAGGCTGTAAGCCAATTCACACAATTCCAGAAAATTTCATCGGAATCGGACTATAACTTCGTATAGTTTCGCCCGTTACAAGGATTTCATGATAGGCACTCGGACAGACAGAAAACCAACATTTTTCAGGAAGGTCCAAAACGTAAAACGCAAGTGGAAATCTTGATTTTGGGGAAAATATATTTTCAACCTTGAAAAGCTTCCGCTTCCTTGGTAGGCTCGGAAGCAAAAACACGCAATTCGGTTGAAAACTCGGTTCACAACATTTTGCACACACACACACTTGTATCATATGTTATCATATTTACATTAGCCATGTATTAGCGTATATTTGGCAATAATTTTCCTTTGCCTACTCACTATCGATAATAGGAAAGCTTTGTCCAAAACAATTGGGTCTTTCTAAATACAAATTTCCACTCGAATTTTGGGTGTTGGGGGTTACTGAACCACTTCGGTTCCTGTGTCAAATTTTGATAAAATTGGGTTAGCCTCGAGACGGTCCCTTAAGAAGGTCATCAACATCGGACACACAGAAGCGTGTGCGCATGCTTACGCGATTTTACTTAAATTTTGGTGTCCTACGATCTGATAATAAGATTTTGTTGAAATTTGGAAGGAAGGTTAGCAAAACGCACATTGGTTTCATCAAACATGAGAAAAACTAACAAATCTAAATTCGCGAATGACTTCACAAAGTTTTTCTGTTTGATGACATAGACTCCCAGCAGCACGATTTATAGCATTAAATGTTGTACTGTGATTTTATTAGTAGAAGTACTCAGTGATAATAATTTTTAAACGAAATAATTCTGCATGTCCTTGTGGTTCCATTGGAGCAACACACAGCTTCACTACTCACCCAACTTGGCAGACTTTCTTGACTTGTTGTAGGACACCAAAGATTTCCCATTTTTGCTGCTGAGTAAGCAAAACAACTCGAAAACCCGAACTCAATATATTATAATAAATTGTATTCATGTACCTGACTAGTAGTGGAACTAAAATGCAATATTGTAGATTCGTATGTATGGATGCAATATTATTATAGATTCGTCGGAGTCCTGAATGACGTTGCTGGGTTGCTCCTACCGTCGAAAAACCACCGCAACGCCCTGAGCCATTGCGATCTCTGGAGCAACAACATCATGTTCAGGTATCAATTCTGTTCACGAAAACATCCTAATATCTAGTTTGCTCTAAAACTGAAAAGGAATGTGTAGGTGCTAGGGGTTTTCAACTCAGCCAATCATTGGCTTTTGTAAGTTAGGCGTATCCTTTTGACAATGAGTGAAATCCTCATGATTTAACTTGAAAATTTGAATAATTGTTTTTCATGAAAACCCGTTTTGGAACATGGCGAGAAGTGTGGTGAGGTGGAAGTGCCACGGCACTCTAAAGATGGGAAATCTGACGCCTTTTCCAACGGTGCCCTTATTTTTACATTTTCACTGTAAATTAACCCTTTCCTACATGCAGGGCGGGACGCAGTACAATTTTGGTTTATTATTTTCAATAATGAACCTTTGGAATCGATCAAGAAAAAAAATTTTAACACCCCCTCAAAATTTGTTCGTTTACGTTTCAAGGTACGTAGAATCCAAAAATCGAATAAAAATTTGGCCGTCCGTCCGCCGTACGCGGCGCTTTTCCCACTTAGCATTGACCGATTTTGATGAAATTTGGTATGTAGGCTCCATTTGGGGTCTGGTTGTGCTCCGAAGATTTTGGTTAATGTAGGTCACTTCTAAGGGTCAAAAAATGAATTTTGGAATTTTGGTTAACGCCCTAATTCAAAAAAATTTGATATAAAGGTATTGTTTTTTCATCAATTTAAGATTCTATAGAATTTTTAAAATTTTTTGAGACCACCCGGAGCTTTGTAGGACAAACCGTTTGCTCCCTACGAGAATTTAAGGGTTGGACCAACGATAAATCAGAAACACGAGTGTGAATCGCAAAAGAGGCCTAATCTCCGTTCAAATTTTAGCTGACCGAAATGCGATCGATGTTTTTCTTCATGTTGGATGGTTGGTGGCTTTGCAGACGAGTGATCAATATAAATGTGGTGAACATTACTACATCTTTTATAATCATGTGACCTTCTTAGTAACGAATTGTTTAGCGGATTTTACCTAATTACCAAAATTCATTTCTTGTCAAGTTCTTGCCGAATAAAGCCTTAAACTAGAAAGGTTTTCTTTATCAATTTATTCGGCAAGAGTAAAGATGGAAAAACTTCTCAAGCCACCCCGGTTCGACCTAGAACCCTCGGCCTCTACCGCTGATCAACACTGGACTCACTGGAGAACTACCTTCGAAAACTTTACCGCAGTTGTTCCCGACGTGACCGATGAGGGTAAGCTACATCTTCTTGCTGCTCATTTAGCCCCAAACGTATACCGTTTCATCAGCTCTTGCTCTACGTACGCTAATGCCATCGCAGCATTACAAGCATTGTACGTCAAACCTGTCAACGAAATCTTTGCTAGACATTTATTGGCCTCGAGAGTTCAGCAACCTGGAGAGTCACTCGACCAGTACCTAGAGTCTCTGAAAACGTTGAGTAAGGACTGCAACTTTATGGAGGTCAATGCAGGGAATCACAAAAAATGGTTTCATTAGGGATGCGTTTATTCGAGGGATGGTATCGCCTCACATCCGTCAAAGGCTGCTCGAAAACCTTACTCTCACTTTAGATCAAGCTCATACACAAGCTCGATCTTTAGAAATGGCTCAAGTACAATCACAGGCGTACCTACGGGCTCAGGTAAATTGCGCTAGTGCCGCTACTGACAGCAGTGACACTCAAGTCTCTGCAGCTTTCAAGTCAGCCAAAAAATGTTTCTTCTGTGGCTCCGACTACCATCCTCGCTCCGAGTGCCCTGCCAGGGATAATGTCTGTAGGAATTGCGAAAAGAGAGGCCATTTTCCAAAGGTATGTTTGTCTCGCAAACATACAAGCCCAAATAATCCGAAAATTCAAAATGCTGCCTCAGCTTTCTCATGCGTTGTAACTGCCGCCTCGCCAAGCTGCCTATCGAGGGCAGTTACTCCGCTAAAACTCAATGGTAGGAAGTTGTGTTGTCTCATCGATACTGGGAGCTCGCTGAGTTTTATCAATAAGTCTGTGGTAAAACGATGTAACCTTGTTCCGAAGCCATTCTCGGGCTCAGTATCTATGGCAGCAACTGGATTAACTGCAGGTATCCACAGTTCTTGCACTGCAAATCTGGAACTGCTAGGACATACCTATGAAGACGCACAGCTACTGATACTCGATGATTTATGTGCCGATGTCCTCATCGGCCATGATTTGCTCAACAATCACTCAGCAGTTGAAATTTCTTTTGGTGGAGAACGGCCCCCCCTTCAAGTGTCTGGTCTTGCTCACGCTGCCGTACCACCAGTTTCTTTGTTCGCCAGTCTCGCTCCAGGGATAAAACCTATTGCTACTCGCTCACGTCGACAGTCTCCGGAGGACGTGGAGTTCATTAGGGTCGATGTGGAGAAGCTCCTCACTGAAGAAATTATAGAAAAGAGCAACTCTCCTTGGCGAGCTCAAGTGTTTGTAGTCAATGGCCGCAAGCGTAGAATGGTAATTGACTACTCGCAGACCATTAACCGCTTCACCTATTTGGATGCGTATCCACTACCTCGCATCGAATGCGTTGTCGAAAAAGTTTCAAAACACGCCATCTTCAGCACTATCGACCTCAGAAGTGCCTATCATCAAATCCCCATATTGGAATCAGAGAGGCCTTTCACTGCTTTTGAGGCATGCGGGAAACTATCAATTCCGTAGAATCCCGTTTGGCGTCACGAATGGCGTTCCCTGTTTTCAAAAGACTATCGATGCAATCATTGAGACTGAGAAGTTGGAGGGTACGTACCCTTATCTTGATGATGTTACTGTGTGTGGAAAAGATCAGCAGGAACATGATCTTAACCTAAAGCGTTTCATGGATGCTGTAAAAAAGTATAACCTCATGCTGAATGAAGATAAATGCACTTTTTCTACTTCATCAATAAAACTATTAGGTTATCTGATTTCAAATGGTTCCGTACGACCTGATCCAGAACGTCTCAAGTCGTTAATAGCCCTCCCAGTCCCAGATTCTACCCAAGCACTTCAACGGGCTGTCGGTATTTTCGCCCATCACTCTCTATGGATCTCTCACTATTCAGAGAAAATCCGGCCACTGATACAGTCGAGATGTTTCCCTTTACCTATAAACGTAGTACACGCATTCGAAAACCTAAAACAGGACATTGCCAACTCAGTTGTCTCAGCCATTGATCATACCATTCCTTTCCAAGTAGAAACAGATGCCTCTGAATTTGCTATCGCTGCAACACTTACCCAAGCGGGCCAGCCAGTGGCATTCTTTTCTCGAACCCTGTCTGAGAGTGAACAGAGACACTCATCTGTTGAGAAGGAGGCATACGCCATTATAGAATCAGTAAGGCACTGGAGGCACTACCTGCTAGGAAGGCAATTTTGCATTCTCACCGATCAAAAGTCTGTGTCCTTCATGTTCGACCTACACCATTCCAGCAAAATCAAAAATGAAAAATAATGAGGTGGCGCCTCGAACTTTGTTGCTATACCTTTGATATTGTGTATCGTTCAGGAAAGGAGAATGCAGCTGCTGATACTCTATCTCGAGTCAAGCCTACAGCACAAGACCAGCAACTCCTTGGAGTAGGGGGCAGTGTTACTTTGTTAGGAGACTTGCAGACTCTGCATTCCAATCTGTGTCATCCAGGAATCACACGTATGACCCACTGGGTTCGAAGCAAAAATCTTCCATTTTCAGTGGATGACATCCGGAAAGCTACGGCTGCATGCACAACTTGTGCCGAGTTGAAGCCACGCTTTTATCAGCACAAAGGAACTCTCATCAAGGCAACGTCTCCTTTCGAACGCTTAAACGTGGATTTCAAGGGTCCATTGCCTACCTCAACAAAGGGAAAGAAGTACTTGTTAACTATTGTTGATGAATATTCGCGCTTTCCTTTTGCTTTCCCTTGCGCTGACCTGACTTCAACAACAGTAATCAAACACTTGAAAGAATTATTTTTCACATTTGGTTTACCATCCTTTGTTCACTCCGATCGAGGTACATGTTTCATGTCTGCTGAGCTCAAGGAGTTCCTACATTCAAGTGGCATTGCGACGAGCCGTACGACAGCCTACAACCCACAAGGAAATGGCCAAATTGAAAAATATAATGGCATTATATGGAAAACAGTTCAATGGCATTTACACTCCAACAAACTCAAATCCTCTTGCTGGGAATTGGTGCTAGGGGAGGCTCTTCATGCCATTCGTTCACTCCTATGCACTTCAACGAATGCCACTCCACATGAACGAATGTTCGTTCATCATCGCCGCTCTGCAAAGGGATGCTCTCTACCCAGTTGGCTCTGTACTCCAGGGAAGGTTCTTCTAAAACGCCACATACGCCACAGCAAATATGAACCAGCTGTCGATGAAGTAGATCTGATAGAGGCCAACCCCGAATATGCCTTCGTGCGATTGCCCAATGGTCAAGAAACTACCGTTTCTCTTCGACATCTGGCCCCAAGGGGAGATACCCAGGAGATTGCTCTTCAAACTCCAGAAGTAGAAGAACCTGAAGGCACGTACCCAACGGCAGATTTTGAGCCAGATATTCAAAGCCCTATTTCAACAGCCCCGGCGCTTCCACCTGCTCCTGCTCCTTCTTCATCAACACCCTCGTCATCAGTTCCTCCTGAAGTTGTAACAGAACATGAGCTTCGACGTTCCTCAAGAGTTCGTGGCCCACCGAGTTACCTAAAGGACTACGTGACCAAATAAGGGAGGGGAGAATGTGGTGAACATTACTACATCTTTTATAATCATGTGACCTTCTTAGTAACGAATTGTTTAGCGGATTTTACCTAATTACCAAAATTCATTTCTTGTCAAGTTCTTGCCGAATAAAGCCTTAAACTAGAAAGGTTTTCTTTATCAATAAAAAAAAAATAAACCATTGTGTAATAATTTGCAGCGCTTTTGAGGTTTTCGCCAAAATTTTAGGTCACATCGATATCAACCCCATGAATTTTTTCGGGTTCTTCAAGAACTTTCCGAGGCAAATGATTACTCGCGGACATACTACAGAACAATTTTGTGGTCAATATTTGTGAAAACTCCAATTCCAACATTTTCGTGTAAAGATAAAAAGGGTTCTTCCTTATTTTCGTAATAGTTCTAGTTTGAGGGAATTTTGGATGAATAAGGATTGCCTGCTGTTCGTTTTGGTGGCAGGTAAGGGGAATTTTTGGGAAAATAACAAACGATGATGATACTGATATTTAATGATAGTGTTTCAGACCTCCATGAAACAAGTATCTGGTCGATTTATAAATGATAAATTGCTCTTTCATGTGAATTTTAAAAAAATCGTTATAGTAACAGTGCACTCCTGTTATTTGATCCCTTTGTCGAAGACTAAAAGTTCTTTTTTCTGTACCTCTTATGCTTCAATTTAATGTAAATTATTAATTTTCCCGTAGTCTTTCGGGATCTGAGAGCCAGTAATTTTTTCTTGGATTGCACTAGAATTGCAGTGGTGAAAAAACACCAGGGAAGGACTGAGTCCTTCCTGCGTGTAGAATTGTTTCAGCGGAAGGCGCTTGTTAAGGGTAGCGGTTTAAGGTAGTTATGATCATTTTAGTGACAAGGTCGAACACAGAAAAAATCTTAAAATGGGAGAATCAAGAGGTTAAAACAAAACTGCTAAGAGACATTTTCTCACTTAAATTAGTTGTACAATCGACTCTCGAAGTTTTTCGGTCCTTAACATGGGACACCTTGTACATATGACTACAGGTACCCCTTCTCCCTCTCATTGTAGGCTTAGTGGGAGAGTGGTTTTTTGCCCAATGTCATTGAACTTGAATGTGCAGGTAAATGACTCCAAGTACATACTTTATTCGTAATAAGAAATGGTTTCAACTATTACGAAGATTATGATAAATCATGACAACAAAACTTAATGAATTTTATCTACCATGTTCAGGTACAGACAAGACGGCAGCGTGGAGAACGCGTGTCTGATAGATCTTCAAATCTTCGGTTACAACCCTCCAGCTCATGACGTTTACACCCTCCTACTGCTGAATGCGCTCGACGACTCATTCAAGAACAACATGAAAGACCTCGCTGATTTCTACTACCGGTCGTTCGTCGAACACGTCACTTCCTTCGGGCTCGACGCCAATCAAGTGTTATCGTACGAGGATTTCGAAAACAGCAAATCAGAATCTGTACCTCTCGCTTTGGGCTCTGCGGTGCTCTTCACGCATTTTACCACGCTTCCGGAAGAATATCTTGCAGACATCGTCAGAAGTGAGGAGCTCATGACGAAGATGATAGAGCAAGATAGAGTTGAACTTGTCTGCAACAGTATAGACAATTTTCCAGCGTACAAACGGAGACTGTATGCCACAATCTGCAATCTTTTGGACTATTTGAAGGGTGACTTAAAAATATGACTTAAAGTGAAACTCCTTCAAGGCAATTCCCTTGGGACCAGCAAATAGGGTTCGTCTAGGCCGCCTTAGAGGGTTGGCGTAGGAAATGGACCGACAAAAAATTCAACATTTTTCAGAATTTTTTTTACTGGACCGAAATTGAACCTTCATCAGACTTTTGACTTTAAATCATCTTACTTTAAAACATCTTAATCTTAAGTTTCACTCTTTTTCGAAATAATTAGTAATGAGTTTTTGGCTCATTTTTGAATTGGACATTACTCTTTTCTTTCATTCTCTTTACATTACTCTTCTACCCTCGCAAACCATTCCGCAGCACACTTGTCTACAACTTCAGTGGATCGTGTGAGCTTACGAGTTGTATCTGCGCAACTGAGCCACTGCGGTACAAGTCCAAAAGCTCATCATGATCAACCTTGTGGACCAAAGTCTCACATTTCAGTATGATGTACTTCATTTGGTATTTCACAGTCTCTATTCAACTTTAGTTGTTGGTTTTTGATGTAACTAGGTAGCAGATCTACTTGGTAGGAGATCCTTGTCGCTAGTTCCTAGGGCTTTCTAGCTCTTCTCTGATTGGCTGTAATAACGAGCCTTCCTATTGGCTCTTACCTTGTATAAATAGAGACAGAGTCGCCCTTACCTTTCAGTCTAAAATAAACTTGCATACCGGAATTACCTGCGTCTTCATCTGCCTTAGTTTTGTGCAGAAACAACGATCCTTGATTATATTAATTAAATTTTATCAATACAAATGTTTAAAACTTATCAGCGTTTGTATTGAGGTTTCCTTCTAGATACGAGATGTAGATGTTGGAATACTAGACTTAACAAATAAAGCCAAGGCAGTAGGAGGTATTTCAAGCCGACCACCTGGTGAATTACCGTACCTATGCCTCCATCCGGAGACATATCTATTAAGGTTAAAAGACACATCTATTGACGGTTCGGCATGCCGGCCAAAAGCTTCTCTATCAACGGTATCCTTTCATTATTTTCACCGGTTTAGGTTATTTAAAAAATTCAGTTTAGATAGTTTAAATTCAGCCTTTCATGTTCTACATTTATGAACGTAGGCAAAAATAGAATAGTTACAGTTCGATATTTCAAAGTTTGGAAATTATCAATTTTCCTTCCAATAATTGGAAAATCTTGTGAGAATGTTGGTCTTCAGAACAATTTTAAACCAAGTCAATGAGTGTGTGGTCAATTCCACGTGGAAATTTTTGATGAAATTGATCATGTTGATCAAATTTCAATATTGCGGACTAAAGAATTAATTTATGATGAGCTGAGTAAAGAAACGAAATATCCAAGTCTTTTTGATCGTGAGGGTCCTTCTAGGGATGAAAAAATATCACATCTTTCAACAGATAGATAGAGTAGGTCAACAGTATATTCAGTGTGTTCAGCTGTTTTCAGAATTTACTGATTTTCATTTGCACAAATTCAACACCAAGTCTTGAAAGCTCTGAAACTTTAAATGCAAGAATAAATATTAATACTCGATTCAAGAGGCAAGATCCAATATTTTGGAGCTCTGAAATTGTATTAATATTTTAGAACTCAATTAACACAAAGGCACATTGCCTGTCCTTCCTAGTAATAAGTTTGTTCCCCCAAGCTTGTCCTTCTTTAATTTTTCACTTTTCACAATTTGTATGGTTGTTTGCTTCTCTTATGCTTACCCTGAGGGAAACACTTAACCTTCAGTGCTAGATGATACATAATTTTTATGCTGAAATGGTTTGGAATTCGGGATAAAATAATAACGACATAAATTGTATTTATTTGAGTGTTGAGGTGAAACACAAGAAAGTTTTGAAAAAACACTTTCAACCTCACGCGTTTTCCTCATAACAGCTTTCGCCTGGCTTCAATCCAGTTGTACTCACGCAAAGCACGTAAGTTTTGCGGATCTCAGAATGATCGCACTTTTTCTTCACAGGCGTTGATACATTATAATAATATTATTTTGTTCTTGAAAAAAAAAAAAAAAACATGTAGGTACAGCATGTTATTGAATTTTGGTGGTGAATTGACCTTCCTAGATTTGGCTTGTTAACCTCATTTATTTTGCAACAACGATTTCAACAATAAATTAGTTTTAAACAGGCGTTTAAAAACCGGTTTTTTGGTTTTTATTTCCAATAATAAACCTTTGAAATCGACCATGAAACAATTTTTTTGAACCCTTCTTCAAAATTTGTTGGTTTACATTTCAAGGCAATTCGTAGAATCCAAAAATCAAATAAAAATTTGGCCGTCCGCCCTACTTTCCTTAGTTCCAATGGACCGATTTTGATGACATTTAGTATATGAGCTCCATTTGGGGTCTAGGAAAATGGGGTCTAATAAGGGTTGAAATTTTCAAAACGCCGTAGCTCAAAAAATTCTATATTAAAGTATTGTTTTTTCTTCAATTTAAAATATTATTGAATTTTTAGAATTGAATGAGGTCACGCGGAGCTCTGTAGGACGAACCGTTCGCTCCCTACGAGAAGGGTCGGATTTATGATAAATTAGAAACACGAGTGTGAATCGCAAAAGAGGCCTAATCTCCGTTCAAATTTTAGCTGACCAAAATGCGATCGCTGTGCGTTTCTTCGAGTTGTACTCAGTTTTGCGTCCTTAGCAACCAGTAATCATATTTCCTAATGAAGGCACCCACAACTAGTTATTACTTCGCATTGAGTGTGAAGCGTTCAAGTAGGTAAGTCTTCAAAATAAATTTGATTGTGAAGGTAAAACATGGTTGATAGGTAGTGGCAATGGCAAAGCTGTGTGATTTGCAGGCGAGTGATCTATACAGAAAAATAATGAACCTTTGTGAGATCATTTGCAGCGTTTTATAAACAAGCTTTTATTATAACATAATGTTTATAATAATATTATAATATAATACAATAACATATTATGTTAATCATCAGCTCTATGTCATAATGTTATTGCAATGTCATCCGATTCTTCAAACATGCAAGAAAAAATTCAGCTCAATCGGAAACCAGGAATTGGATTTGACTTGTAAGATTTGATTATAGACCGACTCTAAAAAAAAAAAAAGCTTGTAAAATACTTAGAAGTTTGAAACTGTGGCAACTAGTATTATATCGCCAAAAATGATGAAGCCAATAGCTTCATTTTCCTAGAAAATTTGCCAACAAGGATGGTAGAAGACTAGGGGAAACATGACTACTAGAGAGAACTTCACTTACCTACTACTGGACTACCAATGAACTTCTATCTCTTCTAGGGGGGTAGCATAACTGGAAAGAAAGGGACTTGAAGCATCATGACGCTCCTCTCAGCCCTGAACGCATCAAGAGAGGCACTTCCTCACACAAATTTGCGCTTGAGAAAGAAAGGCTCGCGTTTCTGAAAACCTCGTACCTTAAGTCCGTTTGCATAACGGAGAATATTCGTAGGGGACATCCTAACGTGGGACGTAAATCAGTGAGGTAAGAGTCCTGGAGACATGTTCGGGTCCCGATGCGGCCAAGTGCAAAACCGTGTGACAAGGCCGTGTCCGAGGGAAAGTGAAAATGAGTCCACTTTCTGAGTCCTGAGCGCCCCAGTGCAGGTACCTACTCAGGAAGACTCACATTGCGAATATTACATTCACACTAGAACTAAGAGACACGAAAGACTCCGGAGAGATCCGCAGCTTTTTCGATAGAAACCACAAAGTTCAATCTAATTCAAGACCAGATCTCTTTGGGAAATGGTTTCACTCTGTTTTCAGGACGTCCCACAGTAAGAATTGGGCGTCCTTAAGCGATTAATC
This sequence comes from Apolygus lucorum, assembly GCA_009739505.2. Classification (NCBI taxonomy): domain Eukaryota; kingdom Metazoa; phylum Arthropoda; class Insecta; order Hemiptera; family Miridae; genus Apolygus; species Apolygus lucorum. Next base: position 49,400,205 of record CM019178.2, on the reverse strand, counting down.
ACGCAACAGAAAAAAAACACACTAATCCGATTTAGACCATTCAGAATCCTAACCCACGAAAAAATCATAGGTGTATGTCTGGGTGTGTGTCTGACTAAATCTTCTGTACCCTCCCCGTCACTTATTCTCCGACCGATTTGCGAGATTCTTTCTTCTTGACGCTAAAATCTATCTTGTTGATCACTACGTCAATTTCTGAAGTACCTACTTGCGTGTTTCTTTTTTGTTCGATAGATTACTTCCCAGTTGTACATTAAGGGGGTCTCAGTCGTCCACCGTTCGTTTTTAGTATTTAGCGAAAATGAAGGCGCAAAAAAGTAAAACGTTGTGCCTAAATTTGAAATTTTAAAGGATTTTAGACATTTATTAGTGCACGGCCCTAACGAATTAAAAACCTGAAATATTGCCGCTGGAATCATCAAAATCGAACAATAATTGCCAAAGAAGATTGGGAAAACAGTTGTTGTGTTGTTTAAACAGTTTTTCCAATGTTTTTCCCATATTTCTCTAGCAATTATTGTTCGATTTTGATGATTCCAGCGCCAATCCTTCAGTTTTTCAATTCCCAAGGCCCCATGCTCTAATAAATTTCTAAAATCCTTGAAAATTTCAAATTTAGGTACAACTTTTTAAGTTTTTACGCCTTCAATTTAGTGAAATACTGACCCGGAACGAGGAACGAATGGTGACCGACTGAGACCCCCTTATTTCATCAGAGTATCAAAATTAGCATGAGAGGCATGTTGGTGGGGAATAATTTTCACAAAAACCCCCGATTTTTCAATTTTTCTGTTCCCGTTAAGGTTTACTAATGTTACCCAAGCTTTTGAATACGAGGAACATAACTTATATACCTATAAACTATTATTTGTGCCACCGTGGGTCGAATCTATGGTGCCACCATGGAGCCAGGACACCGGAAACTGCGAATAGTGAGGAATTTTGGCTGTGGTTGCTTGAATGCAGATCTTCTACGGACTGCCTATCAAAACCGATTGATAAAATGTCCAACGTTATGACGTATTACCGCAGCAGTTCCAGGCTGGCTTCGTTGGATAACCGGGGGGGGGGGGGGTCAAATTAGCATGTTGGGCATCGAAGATCATGGATTTTAAAATGTTGTTCAAATTCGAGAGTTGCTTCCCGCTCGCGCATAACGAATCATAGAAACCAAGTTTAGTAACAAATTTTATAATCTAGTATCGAATATTATACAGGGTGATTGAAGTTTTTGTTGAGTAGAAAGGTATTACTTTATGATATCTTCCATATCTACGAATAATGCGTATTTTATGTACGAAAACCGAAGGTTTTCTTCGAAAAATCCACTTTCTAGCAGTCGGAATCATTCGGAAGTATCACTATTGGATTCAGCGTAAATAATTACATAGGAAATGATACCAAAATCGTCAAGCCAATTCGAGATCGAGGGGGACCATAAACCGGCTTGAAACACTGGATTTGCTTGTAATACACACGTTTTTTTACATTCAAACTTCTTTTACTCTTTCTTTTTCGATTTGTGAACAGAAAAATTGATAGACCGTTAGAAAGGTGACAGTTTGAGCATGTTTTCCCCGAAGAGCGCCCATCGAAATGGGCAGGGATTTAGAGTGAAAACGTTGGTCGAAGAAAGTCAAGTTTCAAAAAAATGTTAAAGTTCGCTTTTTGACTTGATGTTTTTCTACTATTTTATTGCTAAAAAATTTTGATTTTGCTTTAGGTAGCTTGGTAATTTAACGCTCTTTCTAAAGGTGTAGTCAGATTTGAATTTTCAGGAGAAATAAGGGAAGTTATGACCATATCAGTGCTGTGAGGTCGAAAACGCGAAAAAAACTTTAAAGTGAAAAAAATAGAATTTTGAGTGGGTTAAAAGAAAATTGCTACGAGACATTTTTTGTTGGAAATACCTTGTAGAATCGAACCCTGAAGTTATACCCATCGAAAGTGTAGACACCCTGTAGAACCTACTTTAGTTACTTGTTACAAATTACTGCTTTTAATACCCTAAACCCCCCCCCCCCCCTAAAACCTTTTTAATTCCATATCTACGGAACTAAAATGAACTTCACGAGTTCGTTAATTTAACGAGTATAAAGAACTTAGAGACAATTTCGATTGGTTTGAAATACCGTTATCTCAGAGTACATTGGGATGAATATCTGAGTGAGTGCGATAGTTTTCAGTGATCTACACGCAATTACAAGGGACGTCCCCAAGATTGCACCCATTACTTAACAATATGTTTACCAGATGACTTCGTAGTTCTCTTGTAATAATTTTAGTCATTCCTATTGTATATTTTTACTCGAGGATTAAACGCAGGGCATATTTTGATAACATGACGAGTCGTCAGTGTCGACATTGTCGACCAACACGGTTCTAAATAATATTATGTTCTTTTTCTAGAAGGGATTTGTTGGCTTTTCATAGCTTTACTTTCTTCCAATGTAAATCGCAATTACGCTGTTTTAAAGGTAGGTAAAATTGTCGAAGGTTGGAACTCGAAAAATAAAATTAAAAATTAAGGGGATTCTCGTAATTTTACCACGATATAATTTTACCTTGATGCGGAGAGATCTGGATGGTGACGGGCAAAGACAATACACCACCTTGAACACCGTAAGTTTAGTGGTGATTCGAAACCTCGAGACAAGTAAAACTACATGTACGAAATTCGAAATCAATTCCTTGAACACCGAAGCACCATTTCTTCCTCACTTACCTACAGGGTTAAACAAACTAAAAGTCGATAGAATCTTTACAGTTTTGTGAGTTAATATCCAATGCACTAAAATGTCCAACTTATCGAAGTATTTTGAGTATCAAAATGTTCAACGTATGAGAATTTTTCCTACTTTCAAAATGTTCAACGTATGAGAATTTTTCTTATTTTCAAAATATCCAACTCATCAGATTTTCCAATGCATTAAAATGTCCAACTTGCCAAAATTTTTAGAGTATCAAAATTTTCAACGTATGAGAATTTTTCCTATTTCCAAAATGTCCAACGTTGAGAACATCTAGTGAATACTTATGTCCAACTTATTAGGATTTCCAATGCATCAAAATGTCGCTGCATCAAAATTGTGCATCAAGTGATGTCACAATCGCTCGTTACTTTAATGAACTATCTGGGATTCTAAACAAAAGATTGCTGTATCACCTATTTCAGTAATACTTTTGTTTGAGCTCTTCAAATTTGTGTTTCAATATATATTCTAATTTAAAATTTAACTCGCTAATCATGTTTGTTTACCTCCTACTAACATGTTCAACTGACTTTCCCATTTGGTTGATATCTTCTCATCAGGCCACTATTGCAAACCATCCTATTTAATTCAACTGATAACCTTTTTTTTCTAATTATATTCATCGAGTCCTTCTTCAACTCTGGCAGAATCAACTACTCCATCTTTATTTTTTCGTGCTTCTTTAACGACCTCATGTTCAAAAGTTATCAAAATACATCAGTGTGTGAGTGCCATATCAGTGCATAGGGAAGATTCTGACAAAGAAAGGACCTCTACCTACACCCAAAAATAAAGGACCTGACAACAGATCCCAGCTTCTTACATACCTGGGAGCTCCAGGACATCCTTCACATAGTGCACCAAGTAACAAGGTACCCATCTCTTCTTCTTACCCACTATTATAGAGTTCCCTGTCCAGCCTATACCTCCAATTATCCCCAATTGTCCTTGGTGGTAACCACTTTAGCATATTCATTTCCCCAAACTCAGATGTGTGTTGGAAGTCAGTATCAACAGGTAGGTAGGTAGCCAGGAAACCACAAAAATCCTGGTTGTAAACAACTTTATTGAGTTTACCTAATGGATACTTGATTTCCAAAGGTGAAAAAATAGATACCATTCGCTTAAATAATTTTTCTTTATTGAGAACAAACAACTGTACAACGCTTATAATTACTTAAACAATAAATTTAATATTACTTTACTTCAACAACAACGAAATATAATACAACCCAACAAATTTGTCGCCAAACAAAAACGCATCGACGATGAGCAAGTTGTTGATCCACTAATGTAGTGAGTATCAGTCATAGAGCTTTGGTCAAAGTCTGCACCTTTAGAGGAAGATTCCTTTCCATCATGCAATAAAAAAATAAAAATAAAAATAATTTGAAAGGAATCTCCGAAAGAAACAGAAAGTAACTAACAACTAATGTCTTTATTTACAAAGGACGAGGACAGGATGATGGAATGGCTTTAGCTATCTCACATTATTTAGAAGGAAAACATCATGGAGTTGCCGAAAATCTTTACATCATTCATTATACCCACCGATAATGTGCCTTGTCTTTATACGCAATCATAATACGTATAATTAGTAGGATATTTTCAAAAAATTATATGCAAAACAGGATAAATACCTATAATACATTATTGGTGCCCGGAAAACTGATTGGAGTAAAATCAATCTCACTAGTTTGATGATCATTATAATAAGAGAAGTTGATGGGAAAGTGTCATAAATGCTCTTAGATGGACAAAATTGCCTAGCTCAGAGTCAAATTCAAAATTATACCTCCGAAATGTTCTTTCAAATAGCAGAGATCGTCGAAACGTCGAAAATTTATGAGCAGCAAATTCTGCAGCCCCTGTAAGTTCCAATTTTTCCAAAAATAAGGATTTAAGCCTTTCCGATAGATTGTGCACATTGTGCTCTTGCGCACATTATAGTGTCGCCAAAATCGGGCTATGGCTTCTCATTTCTTTTCTGTGGTGAAATGTAATAACCTGTAAGCCAGGTTCATATGTTAAAAATGTCACAGTTTTTTTCGTCTCCTGGAAACTTGTTGGTATTGAACATACAGGGTTTTGCAGTGGGGCTGTCGAAATCTGCAGATAGAAGAAATTATTGATTTTCAAGGACATGTTGATAATTAGTTAAATTGTCAAATACTCGTAGTAACACGATTGTGAATTGTTCACGATTTTGTTGATGAGTGTGCGACTTGTACTGTGGCTCGTAACAACCATCCCAATTTGAGCGAAATCTGACAATTCGGTCGTGAGAAATTGATGTATAGCTTTTTCAGATTGAATTAAACAGTTTTCAAAATGAAGTCAACACTTATCAAAATGAACTCAACACTTTTCAAAATGAAATAAACAATTTACAATATGAATTAAACGTTTTACAAAATGAAATGAACAATTTACAAAATTAATAAAAGACTTTCTTGTATGAGTTTCAAAAGCTTGTAAACAATAATTTGAACGAGTTGACCAGTTGGGGAGAATATGGGAAAGACCGTGCATACATTATACTCTGATGATAATCTCTTCTGAGTGTGCCTTTCACGTAATAACGAGATGGAAATACCTTCTTTAATTTTGGCGTTGAACTGTCAAGGAGTTGTTCATCAGAAAAAAATTACGACAGGAACAACGAACGCCCACTTATTTGCCGAATTTTTGGAGGAGCTTCGAGACAATACAAACAGAGATGGCAGTATCTATCTGCTGGACAATGCTAGAATACATCGTTCTGTGGATGCTCGAGAGTTAGCGCGTTCTTTGAATATGAATTTAAATTTTTTGCCACCGTATTCCCCAATGCTGAACCCAGTGGAATACGCCTTCTCCAAAATAAAATCAGTTGTGAGAAACGTATTATCCAGACCTCAACACCACCTTCTTCAAGAGGCGATTCGACAAGGGGTGGCAATCACGTCCGTCGACTGTGCCAATTACGATATGCACTCTATCTTGCTCCTGTCAGCAGCAGCTGCAATGCAGCCCCTTCATTAATATTTGAAAGTATTTGAAAGACAGTGTTATTTAATTTATTTGGTATTCGTTTATTTCATTTTGTAAAATGTTTAATTCATATTGTAAATTGTTTATTTCATTTTAATATGTATTTATTTCCAGTTTTCACAACAACGTTTGATTGGAATTGTCAAAAATTAAAAACATACAACACAAGAAAGATAATAACCTAGAATAATAATGGAATCAGCCAAAGCTGGCGGAGATGATAGGAAAAAGTCTTTCACACTATAAAATTCTTCGTCTATAAAATTCTTGTTTAGTATAGTCTTAATTTTTGCAATCGGGCAGCTGAGGGCACCGTCTCCAATGTGATTGAGGATCTTGATGATGGAGAAGCTGGCACATCGCTCAAAAAACTTCATTCGGTGACGTGGGACTATCATGAGGTCGGTCCGTCGTGTCGAATAGCCATGGTCGAACCTCATGCCTTCAAACCATGGACGAAGTTTTGAAAAGTGTTGAGTTCATTTTGAAAAGTGTTGACTTCATTTTGGAAACTGTTTAATTCTATCTGAAAAAGCTATAAATCAAGTACACGCGAAATTTATAGCCAACCTTCTTTGGGTTCGCCTCGTCCCAAAACCTCTTAAATAGCTGGGGCCATCAACACAGATAGACCTACCAACAGACAGACACGGAAACTTGTTGAAAAAGCTTCTAAACGCTAAGTGCGATTAAAAATTATGATTTTGGACGACCCAAATTGTTATTAACTGCTGCACGAAAACATGGCTCAAGCAAAATAATGGTTGGCTTATTTTGGTTTCTTAGAGAATCTTTTTTTTTTTTTTTTTAATCTTTTAATTTCTGGAGAGTTGATGGAGTTTGCACTGTGACTCTTATCTTATCTAGCAGAAGTAATCACTTGGTTTTGGCAGGCTATAAAAAAAAGTACTCAACGTATTTGAAAAAATCTTTTTTTATTGGAATCAGTATACAATCCCATTTTTTTCGATAGGTTTTAAATATTAATTCAGCAAGATGGCGGCCTGCAGCAGCAATACACTGATTTAGTCGATTTCAGGGGGCGACGAGGCCCACTTCCATCTTAATGGAGCTGTTAACAAGCAAAATTTCCGCTACTGGGCCGGTGAAAACCCAAGACAACTTCACGAGAAACCTCTCCACTCACCTAAAGTGACCGTGTGGTGTGCAGTTTCACAATTGGGAGTCATTGGCCCTCATTTCTTTGAGGAGGAGGGTCACACTGTGACGGTGACTGCTGCCCGCTATGTTTCGATGCTGGAAACCTTTTTTGAACCTCAACTGGAGGAATTAAGTGAGGAAACACTTCTGGGAGACTTCTGGTTTCAACAAGACGGGGCCACAGCCCAGACAGCCCGTGCTTCCATGGTCAAATTGCGACAAATGTTTCCCGCGCGCCTGGTCTCCCTAAGAGGCAACGTCCAGTGGCCCGCTCGCTCACCTGATTTGAGCATTTGTGACTTTTTCCTGTGGGGCTACCTCAAGGAAAAAGTTTTTAAACACCGTCCTCACTCTCTCGAAGACCTCAAGGACCGAATCAGAGAAGAAATCAGGACGATACCACCTCAGATGTGCCAGAAAGCGGTCAGAAGCTTCAGAAATCGACTAAATCAGTGTATTGCTGCTGAAGGCCGCCATATTGCTGAAGTAATTTTTAAAACCTAACGAAAAAAATGGGATTGTATACTGATTCTAATAAAAAAAGATTTTTTCAAATACGTGGAGTACTTTTTTTTATAGCCTGTCAAACAGAGTAATGTGGTGCATCTCCAAAATCATCAATTATGAGATGTTTTACCTGCTATCTTGGGTATCCATAATCCATCATTGTTTATGATCGAATTTGGAGGTATTTACAATTCCATGATGATTCGTAATTCAAAAGATTTTCCTTGCTAAATAAAGAGAAATTCCACAGCAGTTATTGGGAGAAGGAATTCAGGCCTGTTGCTGGGGTGGCGGTGGCCGGAGCCCTAACGGCGTATGTCTGTGGTTTTTTCGGGACATTTCTTGGGCGAGAATCGCGTTGAGTTCGCGTTGCAGATCCCTCTTGTCGCCGTGAGAGACGGGAGAGACGACGATCGGGGAATGAAAACGCAGAACCGGACTTGAAGGCGTCTTTGGGTTTCCTGTACTTCGGAGTTCGGACTTTTTCCGGGATCGCTGGGAAGGGGTTGCTCAGGGGATGGTGGTTGATGTGGTTGTGGTGGTTGGTTTTGTAGGAGGTGCCGTGGTGTACGGAGTTGTGCTGAACTGGACTCGCGTGAGTTTGAGTCATCGGGATTGCAGGAGCGAAATGCACCGGCTGAGGCGCCGATCCAGCAACTAGGCCAGGGCCTTGGAACATCCCTTGCAGCTGCCCCCATCCCAGGTCGACGTTGGGAAGATTCTGCAGAGGAATCACTATCGCGTGAACCATCTGAGCTTCTCCTTTAGGTCCATTCGGTATCAGAACTGGGATCGGCGGCGAATAACCCATCGACTGATACAAACCCATAATATCCAAATTCCGTCCTGCTTTCGGCTTTGAGTTATACGACTGAGTTTCCGGAACTATGTTGCTGGTTAACGGCAAAGCAATCGGTGTTTGCATCGCATTACTGAAATCAAAGAAATTCGTGTGAGTCAGAGCATGATTGTGGTCAAAAGTGCTCTTACCGACTGTAGGTACATTTTCAATATCAGGACTATCATTGTTCATATAATAAACGGACGAACCACCGTTCTTCAAGACGTTAATTTTCGGACGAACTGTAGGATCAGCCACTCGGAACTGTAAAGGTTTCGCTTTATCCAAATTTTGGGACATTTCCACGCCGCTATTCAAATGTTTCCAAACGGATTTTTCTCCGTTGACGTGTATTTTCAAGCCCTGTTCCTTGGGTTTTCCAAAAACCACGTCGTCCGAAGGTGGCCCTCCGAAACCGATGCTGTACCCAACATTGAAAGCAGTCGGATTGTCTCCACCGGCAGACTTGAACTTCTTCTTGGACGGGTAGCTCTTTACGGATTTCTCTCCATCACTGAATGTTTGCGGTTCTTGTTGAAGTAATGTTTCCATTAGTTCTTCGCTCATTCCAGGAGGAGGAGTGGGGGTGTTCAGTCTCGGAGTAGAGCTCTTGAAAATGGACGAGTAGTCGTTGATTTTGTGACCTGGAGCGTCGCTGTAGTGTTTGTAGTTGCCCCCATGAAGAGCTGGTTTCTTGTAATCATCACTGTAAGAGGGTTTGCTGTACTCGTCACTGTGTAGAATGGTTTGTTGAACTCGTCATGCTGAGGCTTTTTGTACTCTTCAATATGAATGGGTTTCCTGTAATCTCCACTGTTGTAAGGCTTCCTGTACCCGCTATCCCCAAACGATGCGCCATGTTTCTTTTCGTCCTTGAACCCTTTTCTGAATCTTGGGATGACGTCTTCAGCAGAGTGATACTGCTCAGAAGAGTGAGCTTCGCCAGAATGGTCATAATCTCGATATTTAGGTTCTTTCCTGAATATCTCCTGGCTGGAAGCAAAACTGGTACTTACGTCATCTTCTTCACTACTTTCATGGTGGTGAGGATTGTAGTGGTGGTTTACTAAGCGTTGAGGTCGTCGAGGCTCTTCCGTTGTTGGCCCTTCGATCGGCCTGAAATCTCCTTCAAAATGCTTGATTTTGGGGAAAGACTTGAGATTGTCTGCAGAAACATCTCTGAGTTTGGTTCTATAAGGTTCAGCTCGGCTTTTTGGTTCTTCGGATCTCAAAGGCGACGTCGATGCTGGGGACAGTGCTGAAGATCCGCTGGATGAGGATACCGAGGAAGATGTGCTGAACGATGGCCTCCTGTGGGATTTTTCGTCTCTGCTCCGAGTCAAGCTCGACTTCCCAGCCGGCGTTGCTGATCTTGAAGTAGCTTTCCGACCTGGAAGCCTGTTTTTCCTGATCTTCGGGGGCATCGCTCGACTTACTCTTGCCCGGCGTGTGGTGAATGACGATGGAGCTGTACGACGTGACGCTGCTGTCAGCAACGTTGTCTTCCATCGGGTCTGGCTTGCTGCTGATGGCATCGTCCGCCTCCAATTTGTTGGCGGACCGCTCTGTGGAGGACAATGCGCCCAACGCCTCCACCGCCAAACATAATATCTGTGAACATACCACATTCTTTATTATTTATTTGACAAATTTATCAAACAAAAAACATTTCATGTAAATATCATCTTGAATTAGTATCTAGTGAGGTGAATGACCTGAAGGAAAGCTGAATGTATCAATAATAAACTGCTTCATAACTCCCAAAATAAATAGTTACGTACCAAGGCTACAATTATCAAGTACTGGTTTCCTGATTTTATATCAAGTTACTGGCACCTTTCCCAATAGGTACTACTGTTCTCAATATTATCTCTCTCAATTATCTCAGTAATTATACATAGAGTGTATACACTATAGCTGAGCAAAAATCCAGGGTACGATTCTACAAGGTATTTAAAACAAAAGTGTCTCCTAGCTGTTCTGTTTTAACCTCTTGCTTTCTCGTTTTTTTTTTTTTTTTTGCAAATTTTAAGATTTGTCTCGTGTTTTTTACCGTATGCTAATTAAACTACAATAACTCCAGGTATTTACCATGTACGAGTAAATTCAAATTTAAGGTTGCCTTAGAGAGAGCGTTAAAGTTTCAAGATGCAACACGAAAATCATCTTGAATAGAATATTTTGGAAAAATCAAAACAGAATGCGAAGTTTACATTTTTTTTCGAAATTAGACTTTTTTCACTGAATCGTTAACTTTGAATCTTTGCTCATTTCGGTGGGCGCTCTTCGCAATAAATCATGCCCAAATCATTCCAAATGACAATATTTTTTAGGTTTACTACAAAATTTGAGGGGGAAATGGTGTTCGAATGCGAAAAAACTTGTTAATTTAACAGAAATTGAGGTTTTTTCTTTCAAATTGCTATTTAGGGTATTCCAAAACCAATCAGCTTTAAGAATCAATTCTACAACTAATTTGCAACAACTTTTCTCTCATAGGACTTTCTCACACCACTTAAAACTCAACTTTATCCACTTTGAAATTGTGAAAAAAATTCTAAGTTTATCCATAAACATGATGAACCTCCATTATGCTGACAATCAGGGTAGTTTTTTTTTTTTTTTTTTTTTGAAGAGTGCTATCGAAATGAGCAGAGCTTCACAGTGAAAACTTCAACAAGAAAAAGTCAAATTTTGAAGAAAAAAAATTAAACTGCATTTTAATTTGATTTTTAGATGTTTTATTTCTGAAAGATATTGGTTTTGAAAGAGGTAGCTTGGAAAAGTAACGCTCTCTCTAACGATATCCTAAAATTTTAATTTATTTTGTAATAAAGGGAATTACGGCAGTTTCACATGAGGTCAAAAAACACGAAGACAATCTTGAAATTGAAAAAACATGAAAAAGACAAGGGTTAAAATAGAATTGCTACGAGACAATTTTGTTGGAAATTCCTTATTTAATCGAACTCCAGATTTTTCCAAGGTTTAGTGTGAACACCCCGTCCCAGAAGTTATGGTCCACCCTCCGGCATTTCCGTATTTAATTACGTAAAAAAAATAGTCCAACGCAATTTTTCATATTTTTTGTAAAAAATTCAGGAAAAATACTTTTGCGCGCAAGTGCGCGCAATAGACACTAACTTTGTTTTTTCAAATGGGAACTCCCATTTTTTTATTGCAGATTCAGAATCTACGTCAAATTTCATGAGAAATTCATACCCGAACCGACTTTATTCATTGCTCGCAACTGGTACTTTTCGCGTTCAAAGTGGCCAGGGTGCGCAAAAGTGCATTTTTTTTAAACCCCAAGTGTGGCACATGTTTTGTCATTATTTTTTGACGCGGAATCACGTGGTGAGGCCCTTTATTCGATTTCATCGTTATTTTTCCAAATTTAGGAGGAAAAATTATGTTTTTGGGCTTTGTTTTCCCTCCCCCTTCCTGTTTGAAAAGTAGGAAAGTAGTAAGTACCTACTTAACCAACATTTTCCTACTTTTCAAACAGGAAGGGGGAGGGAAAACAAAGCCCAAAAACATAATTTTTCCTTCTAAATTTAGAAAAATAACGATGAAATCGAATAAAGGGCCTCACCACGTGATTCAGCGTCAAAAAATAATGACAAAACATGTGCCACACTTGGGGTTTAAAAAAAAAATGCACTTTTGCGCACCCTGGCCACTTTGCACGCGAAAAGTACCAGTTGCGAGCAATGAAAAAAGTCGGTTCGGGTATGAATTTCTCATGAAATTTGACGTAGATTCTGAATCTGCAATAAAAAAATGGGGGTTCCCATTTGAAAAAACAAAGTTAGTGTCGATTGCGCGCACTTGCGCGCAATTTTTTTGCGCGAAAGTATTTTTCCTGAATTTTTTACAAAAAAATATGAAAAATGGCGTTGGACCCATTTTTTTACGCAATTAATTACGGAAATGCCGGAGGGTGGACCATAACTTCTGGGACACCCTGTATAATCATGTATCTGTAATTACGAAAGGTTTCATATGAAAAGAAGAAAAGAAAAGGAGAAATTAAGAAAAAAGTAGACAACGAAGAAATGGATAGCGATGCTCTAATTTTGAGGTGAAGTGGTGTTTTCGGTATTGAGCAAGCAAACTTTTAACATTCATCCGCCTTCGCTTTATCAGGAGAAGGAAGTTCTGAGTGGAGCAGAGTCGTCAGACACCTCAGGTGACGGATCTCCTGAGCGGTAAACGCCTCCAAGACGGTGAATCTCCTCATTACAAAATCGCCGCCTCTCAGGACGTTATCAGGAAGTTCCGTCTCGCCGGAACCAGGAAAAAACCCGGTGCCAGAAGCGTGAAGAAGTGAAAACAATGGACTTCGAAGGGGAGACAACGAGCTGAGAGGAGCCCACAATGAGCCGCTAAAGACGAACTGCCTCGGTCGTTACAGATTCGACGAGGTGGTCCTTCGGCGAGCACTTGGACGATAACGATGATTGAATGCTCAGTCGATAACTTTTGACCGTTTCCCGATCGACTCCCCATTTTCATCTGTAACGATTGCCATCGGACTTGCTTTCTCATCGATTTAAAGCCAGAAAAAGTCTTCCAAACAGGTGTGGCACATAGCTTCTTCGTATCCAAAACCCAATTATAGAGGCAAAGCAGCTAATTTTATGATGATATCACTTCTTCAGGTTTTGGCTGTTACAAAGTTTCCATGACAGACAGACACATAGCTAGGAAACCAAAATTGTTCAGGAAGATCTTAAACGTAAACGTGAGTACCTAAAAATTTTGATTTCGGGGAATTTTTATCCTAGTAAAGTTAACAATGCTTCCTCTACCCTGGTAGACTAAGAAAACAAAAACGTGTAACAAAGAAGTTTTCTTTTCCATATAAATCCGCTAGCAACATAATTTTCCTTAATTTTTCGAATTTATTAAGTTTTACTTGAATGAAAATGCAGTGGAAGCAAAAAAGGTAATGAAAACATTGTTTTCACTTTTTAAGATAAAAAACTTCTCCAAAATCAAAATTTCCACTCGCTATGTAGGTACCTTCGTTTTAGAACGTCCTGAACAATTTTGATTTTGTGTCTGTCTGTCTGACTGCCTGTCATACAGTTTGTATGTCCGCACATTCTAGAACGGGCAAAACGATTCGATGAAGTTTTCAGGGATTGTGCGGTTTGGCGTGTAGAAGGTCCCCTATGAGGGCAGTGAAAGGTACTTAAGGCCCACTTTCACCAAAAGTTGTTCTAAACTTGCTTAGCTAAACGCGTTAATATTTAATCTGAAGGAATAAACCCGGCAAGATGGCGAACGTCTTTCACCAATCCAAATCATCGTTAAACGTCGTTTAAGACAATCGAGTTTGTCTAAACTTGAAATGTTGAGCGAAACGAATGAAAGTTGGACATTATGACGTATTTGGGCAATAGAAACGTTGAACAACAACCACTACCGCGCTTGCTATCAGCAGATTGCCGCCATGTGAATCTATATCAGTGTCAGTTTTTCGAATTCCTTGTTTTTATTATTTGCTGATTCCTGCGGTTTGTTTCGAGTTTTCCGGTTCCCTTCGTTTTATTTTGCTGAATATTTTCATCACCTACCTATTGAGTTATTACACATCATCACTTTGAGCCACAACGAGCGCAATAACTCCAGTATTTCTCCAGACTCAAGTACCTTCCTTGATGTATCCTAGTGAAACACAGTGGCCACCGCCTTGTTCTGAACGGTAGGAATTTACTTCGATAATTTGAATGATTACCGATGGATGTAAACTCGAAGATGAAGGCCCCCGATTTCACCTCAATAGAAATTTATTTTGGTCGAACTGGTCTTTTATGATGGTCAATTTGTATAATTGGTCCGAATAGAAACAACCAAGGAATGTAGGTTGCACTATTATGTTATTGAAAAAACCATTATTCATTTTAAATTAACGTGTTGAACTTATTTGTATGACGGGAACTCGAGGCGAGTGTCAATCTAGTCGAGCACTTGGACGATTTGGGGCTTGGAAAGGCGGAAATTCAGTAACGTCCATAATCTCGGAATGTGGAATCCGATCCAGGATTCGACTCGGACGTCGTTGTCATCGTCAGACGAGTCAAAAATAATTCGAAATGCAAAAATAATTCGCAATTTCATTTCGAAAACAATCACAAATCAATGCGCGGCCATATTGAATTGGTAGTTAAACGAGGTTTCCTAGTTTATTCGGCCGATTTTCGACCGTTTAAACTCGAACCCCCCAAGATGGTGTTTAAACTCGTAAATCGCTCTGGTGAAAGACGATTTTCACTGAACGTCGTTTATCTCTCGCCTCGTTTGGTTTAAACTCGTCTTGAATGTTTGGTGAAAGTGGGTGAGATTGATGTTTCGAGATTATCTACTATGCATCGAATAAACTATACAGCCGGGTTATGGATACGAAGACGCTATGAGCCACACCCACTTGGCAGACATTTTTATAGTTTTTTGGGTATGTTTCTCTTCAAAAATTCCAAATTTTCAGGTATGATTGGCCTCACTCAGCAGAAAACACCAAAAATAAACAATTAATTTGTGTTCTTATTTGATGAATTAAAGAAGAATTTTTTATAGATTACTACTGTTGAACAGTTTCAACTTAAAATGAATATTAAAAACAATTTTTTTTTTAATTTGAAACTTTTCTGAAACATTTTGGTTTTGAGTTTGTCTGTAATGATTCCTCTTGCTGGTCATATAAGAAATTTTGGTGTGATTTTGATGACATTTTTATGTTTGTGATGGTCATTCTTTTGACAGTTTTAAATTACCATCAATTTTCCAAGATCAAAGGAACAGATTGGGTGGTTTAGGATAAAATTTAGGAAGATCGATTAATAATTTCATCGATCATCATTTCAATATTCGTTTTTCTTTGTAACCAGTTTTCTTTTCGTTCTTGTTGAGCTTTTTCATAGTTTAATACTGTTTCTACCTTCAATATTATATTAATTACTATAGCTATCACTGTTAATATGATAATTGTATTTCGTTAATATTGGGCTACGATAAAATACCTCATGTGACATGTGAAAATTGTATATTGAACTATGTAACACACTTGATAGAGATTTATCACAATAAAGTTCCATATAACATAAGGCTGCCAAGTGGGTGTGCCACATAGCTTCATCGTATCCATAACCCGATTGTATAGATGATCCGATGATTTGCGTAGCTTAACTCGTAACATCAATCTCTAAGTACCTTCCACTACCCTCACAGGAGACTCTACATGCTAACCGGCACAATCTCTGAAAATCGGATGAAAAATGCAGAAATTATGGCTGTTACAAGGATTTCACGTTTGCGCATAAGCATGAAATACTTTCAATTTGGAGGCTATGATTTTCATAGGGGACCATCTACACGCCAACCCGCACAATTCCTGAAAATTTTATCGAAATCGGATGAGAATTGTAGAAGTTATGGCTGTGGCAAGGATTTCATGACATTCAGACAGATATGGAACCAAAATTGTTAACGAAGGTCTGAAACGTAAAACGCGAGAGGAAATTTTGATTTTGGAGAACTTTTTTTTTCAACCTTGAAAAGTGAAAACAAAGCTTCCGCTACGTTGGTAGACACGGAAGCAAAAACCAATCAACATTTCATAGAATCATCGTGTAGATCTTCGTCGTTTGAATTCACCTACATCAACAAATTTTATTCTTTTGCTATAACAAGTGAGGACGCTGTCGTTAATCAAAAGCGTTTTCTCTGGCTCAATAAGCACATTTTTGTTATTATTCAGGTATACGGTTTCACCTCCACTAATTGTAGTACTTCAATGTTACTGGACGATATCAGGTATATTATGATAAGATCCTGGAATCCCACAATACCCTTCAGTCTAACAGAACGCGAGACGCTCCGTCAGACCGCCCTCAGATCCTGATCACGAAATCTCCATCGTTGTCCACCTTTACCCACATACTCGTACCTCCACCGTCACTCATCAGAGCTAATCGCACAATTACAGAGATTGTACTATAATAAATTAGAGAAACCTCTCGTACCCATCTATTATACGAGGAGAGGATGAGCCTCTAAAGACCGAAGCGTCCTGTAATTCCTCTTGGAAATTATTATCATTATTCTATTAAAAACTATCGAATGTTTCTATCGACCGAGAGAATCAGTGAAGTCAACCCTCTTCAGAGAAAGTACACGGATTTTTTAATAATTTGTAAAAGACTGTCCGAAACGTTTCGTGTAAGAGAGAAAGAAAAACCAAATAAAATACAACTCAGTGTCTTGAAAATAATACACTGAAGCCAACATAAGACGAAACAGAGACTCCACATACAGAAATCAGCAAAATAAACGCAGATTCGCAGATTCAAAAATATCGGATGAATTTAGTCTCAAGCACTGAATCTTGACAGAACATGAAACACGTTTTTGCATCCATTGAAAATCTTAACTGCAGAGATTTAATTGGTTTTTACACACAACTACGTGGTTGTAAATAATTCATGTGTTACAATATAATGAAAACCTGTGTATATTCGTTGTACCCAAACATGCAATAGCCGAGTGGGTACTCTGTGAGTTTGTGGAGAGAAGAACGTGCATATGGACAAACGAAATTTTTAAAACACGAAGGGTATGGTATAGCAAAAATTGAAAAAAATCCACAGCTAACGCGTGGGTACTTTATGAGTCACCCTGAGATCAAAAGTATTTTTCGAGAATTTCGAAGTCGAAAAATTCTTTCGTTTGTTAGTCGCTAAATATTCAAGTGAATTCACAGACTTCATAAACAATATTAATTTTATTTATTTTAGAAATTGTATACAATTTCATTGTTTTATTTATTTATTTTATTTAATACTTTATTTACTTGAACCAGTCAAGTTATTATTACATGGATAAAAGCTGTAAATATCATAAATAGCTTGTGTAAATTGCCTGTAGTCAGCAATGGGAGCAGGCATTCGTAATGAAAATTTATTTTTAAAAAAATGTCATAAAATGGGAACATTGATTATTTTTTTGTCAACTCAATATGAATTTTTGTGATCCACGAATAGGATTTTTGACAAGGATATGTCTTTAGTTCATGTCACTTTTAAGCGATAACAGTAAACAAACGCTGCAAATTATTACACAAGAGTTTATTGTTTTTCTACATAGATCACTCATCTGCAAAGAACACGGCTTTGACATCGTTATCACCAACCAACTAGAAGAAAAACATCGATCGCATTTCGGTCAGCTAACATTTGAACGGAGATTAGGCCTCTTTTGCGATTTACACTCGTGTTTCTGATTTATCGTACGTCCAACCCTTAAATTCTCGTAGGGAGCGAAGGGCTCCCTCTAGGGCTTCCTAGAGGGCTCCTCGTGGTCTCAAAAAATTCTAAAAATTCAAAACTATCTTAAATTGATGGAAAAACAATACTTTTATATCAAAATTTTTTTGAGTTAGGGCGTTTTCAAAATTTCAAACCTTATTTTTCAACCCTTAGAAGTGACTTACATCAACCAAAATCTTCGGGGCACAACTAGACCCCAAATGGAGCCTACATACTAAAATTCATCAAAATCGGTCAATGCTAAGTAGGGAAAGTGCCGCGGACGGACGGCCAAATTTTTATTCGATTTTTGTATTCTATGTAACTTGAAACGTAAACCAACAAATTTTGAGGGGGGTTAAACAAATTTTTTCCTGGTCGATTCCTAAGGTTCATTATTGAAAATAATAAACCAAAATCATAGCTACATATCGGTAGCTGAAGCAAGGAACGTGAAACATTCAATCTAGAGTTAAATAGTGATCCTGCTGTCCCTACAACCATACATAATACAGTCATTGATGCTGTATTCACACGATATGTAGATGATATCGATACCTTAAAGCAGAAAGGCGCTATTTCCATCCATCTTCCAAATTTTCATTTCTTTTTTTTTTTTAATTTCAGAAAAATTCATATTCAACAAAACTATCACTGACCTTCTTGACGATTGTAGCTTCAAAATTTGTTGAAGAAATTAATGATTTTTGTGTAATAAGCAATCTTTTTAGGAATTGTGCGCTGTTGAAAACTTCTTTTGAATGGTGAAAACTCCATTTTTGGACAAATCGCCTTTGTGCTTTAAGGTATCGATAGGGAAACAAGAAATAATTTTTCATACTTTTCGTACCATAAAACATTGTTGAGCATTACTAACGCTAATGCTAATGTTTCATCATTTTGACAATTCTTTCTAACTGAGATGTATCAACCTACTTCATGATAATACATTATTGATAAAATATATTGTGTGTATTTTATTTCATAATTTTAATTTTCAAATTATGCCTACAACAATGGAGATATCTATGATCTATAGTTGTTCCTCTAAGGGAGAAATTGATAGCCTCTTGAGATTTGATTTGCTTTCGAGTTTACCGTTTACACTCATGAAGGGTGTTTTACTTTCAAGGTTTCTTTCGTGCTTTGGACTTTCCCTCACTAAAACGGCCACAACTCCCTTAATTTACAAAATAAACTCAAATATGATGATACCTTTGAAAACAGCAATAGATTTCGTATCCGTTTAGTGGGATTTGTTTACTAAATCAATCAATCAACGATTGACTAATTTTCATTACGAAAATCTCACACTAGCATATCAATGGAGATTAGGCCTCTTTGGTGATTCACACTCGCGATTCTGATTTATCGTAGGTCCGACCGTTAAGTTCTCATGGGGAGCGAACGGTTGGTCCTACAGAGCTCTGGGTGGTCTCAAAAAATTCTAAAAATTCTATAGAATCTTAAATTGAAGGAAAAACAATACCTTTATATCAAAATTTTTTTAGTTAGGGTGTTTTGAACATTTTTACGATTATTGTCGCATGTGTTTTCTAGCGCGCATTCGCCAGTAAGATGGTCTACCTGCCATCGAGTACATTGAAATCTCCAAACGGACTTACAAGGGCTTTTCTCGTCCTCGAAGACACGCGGTCAGGCTGACAAACATACAGACGAGAAAACTCCTTTCAATTCGTCACCTTAAAAGTAAGAAGAAAAATCTCACGACTTGCCACGGTCACTGAATCGAATCGTTCTGACATGACAGCTGCGCTCACATATCTCAGAGTCCGGATGGTGTGAAACCGGGAAATTATGTTTTCTCAGCGTTTCCAGTTTCTTCTTGGCGACCAAAAACCAACGTTGAAAAACTGACTTTCCTGAATATCGTGGATAACTTCCGCTTCTGGAAAAATAGTCAACTGCTAACAGTCCCGAACTTCTTTAAGTCATGAATAAATAGTGATTTCTTCATTTAGTGGCCGTTTATTTTTGCTCCAAAGAGGCCGCATGATTCGATCAAGGACTACCAAGTAGATTGGCTGCTCATCATTGAAGACTAGCAAAACACACAATGTAAACTGATTGGATATGGGGCCCACCGCAATAAACTCCTTCTTTGACGATATTTCGGTAAATTTAGTACCTTCTTCAAGACGCGAAGCACGTGTTACTCAGTGAGCACACTTAAAAACGATAAAAAATAAGCTGGTGGAGTTGCCACCATAAATATGGCTTGGAGAGAATCGACAAAATTTTTTTCATTTGTTCAGTTGTTCTGACTTCAAGTTTTCCGAAAGCAAAAAAAAAATCTACCCAAAGCATGGAGAAAATATTTTCTTTTTGGTTTATTATTTTCAATAATGAACCTTTGGATTCGACCAAGAAAAAAAAATGTTAATACCCCCTCAAAATTTTATGGTTTACGTTTCAAGGTATGTAGAATCCAAAAATCGAATAAAAATTTGGCCGTCCGTCCGCCGTCCGCCGTACGCGGCACTTTTGCCACTTAGCATTGATCGATTTTGATGAAATTTGGTATGTAGGCTCCAATTGGGGTCTAGTTGTGCCCCGAAGATTTTGGTTGATGTAGGTCACTTCTAAGGGTTCCAAAATCAATTTTGAAAACGCTCTAACTCAAAACAATTTGATATAAAGGTATTGTTTTTCCTTCAATTTAAGATTCTGTAGAATTTTTTGAGACCACCCGGAGCTCTGTAGGACAAACCATTCGCTCACTACAAGAATTTGAAGTTTGAACGTACAATAAATCAGAAACACGAGTGTGAATCGCAAAAGAGGCCTAATCTCCGTTCAAATGTTAGCTGACCGAAATTCGATCGATGTTTTTCTTCATGTTGGATGGTTGGTGGCTTTGCAGAAGAGTGATCAATATAGAAAAATAAAAAATAATAAACCATTGGGTAATAATTTGCAGCATTTTTTCATTTACTTGGGAGACATTCTTAGGAACAGCATAATATGAATTATGAATGAATTATGAATTATGAATTATGAATTATGAAATGAATTATGAATATTATTCATAATTCATTTTGTCTGCTCTTTGCTGAGACAGCGTTTTTTTTCTTTTTCTTTTTTCACGATTGAGGAACAATAATTGTTTATAATTTGTTTATAATTATTATAAACTGATCAGATAGTCTTGTGGGAATAAACCTCTAGATAAATATATGCCTTTGAATAATATAAACCTATGATAAATATATGCCTTTTTGTAACTTTGAACTTTAGAGTCAAATTTCCGGTTTAAATGTTAATATGGAACATGTTTTTATGATCATAACCAGCCCAAACATGAGACTAAATTTCGTTACGAGACGAAATTAACATTTTTGCTAAACACCCAAACAGCAATGTGGTGTATGTAACTTACTATGGTATTACTGGTTACACCACTAATGGAAAAACTTCGGTATTCGTTTTGGAATGCTCTAAAACGGGTTTGGTGCACACACAAAAATCGCTGCAAATTATTACACAATGGTTTATTATTTTCCTATAGATCACTCGTCTTCAAAGCTACCAACCATCCAACATGAAGAAAAACATCGATCGTATTTCGGTCAGCTATAATTTGAACGGAGATTAAGCCTCTTTTGCGATTCACACTCGTGTTTCTGATTTATCGTACGTCCAAACCTTAAATTCTTGTAGCGAGCGAACGGTTTGTCCTACAGAGCTCCGAGTGGTTTCAAAAAATTCTAAAAATTCTATAGAATCATAAATTGAAGGAAAAACAATACCTTTATATCAAAATTTTTTGTGTTTGGGCGTTTTCAAAATTTCAAAATTCATTTTGGAACCCTTAGAACTGACCTACATCAACCAAAATCTTCGGGGCACAACAAGACCCCAAAGGGAGCCTAAATCTCTCTCTCCTACCTAAAATCGGTCAATGCTAAGTGGCAAAAGCGCCGCGTACGGCGGACGGCGGACGGACGGCCAAATTTTTATTCGATTTTTGGATTCTACGTACCTTGAAACGTAAACCATCAAATTTTGAGGGGGTGTTAAAATTTTTTTTTTTTTTTTTGGTCGATTCCAAAGGTTCATTATTGAAAATAATAAACCAAAATCAAAGCAAGGCTGTGCTAAATTTAAAACCTATTGCAATAGCTAATTTTTTTTCTAAAATTCGCTAAAGCGACCCAAAATATGACATAACAGTTCGTTATTCATGTAATCTTCACCCATCTTTCATACGCGAATATTACAATTTTTGCGATTCAGAATCGCGTATTCAAAACGGCAAAACTGAAAATATAATATTTCGGAATTTTTGGGTCTTGTCATTTGAGATTTCGTTTACTTTGACGGCCCTTCGACGAATTGTGGTTTGTGGCTCGACCGCATCATCTCGGCACATGTTTTTTTTTAAATTTTTTTTTCCATTCGCATTCGAATTACCGTTGTTCGAGTCCGTTATTTTTGATTCGTAGATTCGAGACAAAAAGGTGCCGTCGAGGTCCTTCTAATTGGTTGAAAGCGTTCGGATCCTCCGCGCGGAGATATAGCGCTCTACATAGCAAGTAAACCTCCAGTGCTCGCCCACTGTTGAAATCACTGACCAGCTTTCTCGTTTTCCAAGTTCTCGAGATATCGATTGATATCCCACTGCGCTTTTCCATCAGATCCACTCCAATATCATCGAAGGCAATGATTTGAACACGTCTGCCTAGTTGGGAAGGTTTGAAGAAATAATTGGTATAAATGCTATGACCGACCACTTGATTTCTCACTATTATGTTTTCTGTTCTCTGATTCGATAAACAGCAACACGATTATAATGTTCGTCTTGGTTTATTATTTTGAATAATGAAACTTTGGAATCGAGCAAACAAATTTTAACACCCCCCCCCCCCCTCAAAATTTGTTGGTTTACGTTTCAAGGTATGTAGAATCCGAAAATCTAATTTTAAAAAATCCGTCCGTCGGCCGTCCGAGGCACTTTTAGACTACCATGGACTGATTTTGATGATAACATCATTGGTATCTCCAATTATTATTTGGTATCTCCATTTGGGTTCTAGTTGTGCCAGGGTGCCCCGAAGCTTTTGGTTCATGCCAGTCACATCTGAGGGGTGAAAGCATTGATTTACACTAGAATGATAAGCAAAAGCAATCATCAACAACAAATAACAACAGCCAAGATGATGTGGGTCCACTGTAAACATTTACGACGATGGGTTTCAACTATTACTGCTTCTATCAGGCTGAAAAAACCGGCTGAGTTGCGCATACCTACTAAGGAGACTCCATTAAATAATTTCCCGAAAAAAAATGGTTCCACCACAACAAACACAATATTTTTTTAAAGCGTATTTCCGCTAACGGTCACCGGGATCAAGGAGTGCCTTGTTGTGGAACTCGAAACGTATAATTGACACTCAAGGCAAATACATGATTATACATCTATCTATTATCTGTTTTGAGTGATTTCACTACTTCGATTTCCTATAAAGATTGGTCCGACTTTTTGAACAATTGAATTGAACATGTCACTGTAAAAATCAAGAGAGAGAGAGCGAGAATCCAACAAAAACACAATACACGGCGAAATCACAACAAAAATCGCTTGCATACGAGTCTGCAAAACATTGGGACTTTTCATGTCTTTACTTTTTCTCGCCTCCCTTTTGCCGCCCCCTTCACCCGTCTACCTGCCTGTACCTTCGCTACCTACCTATAATAATAATATTATGCTTTCTCAATAATTTTTTTTTTTTTGACGCTAGACCAAATTAATTTCGCATCAATTTGACAAAATTCGACCTCCAGCCTTTGAATGGTAGGTACGTAAGTTGCAATAAGTAAATTATGAAGTTTATCAATGTTAAAGTTGTGATATGCTGACGTGAGAACACTGCGCTTTTTCTATTCCCAAAGATCCGAACAGTATTTTTCATAATTGTATTTTTTTACCTTCAAACAATCAATTTATTTCGCATAACAAAATTTTTCTGAAAGAATAATTGTCTGGAAAATTTTTTGAAAACAATCTAACGGTGTTTTGAATTTAGATTAGGACATAATTGATGACTTGTAATGTTGTTTGTTGACTTGTAACAAATGCTTACTGCAAAAAATGTTGTTTACAGTTCTTTCAACTCAGCGGTATATCTCAGTTTCTTCCATAATTATAGCGGTTTTGGCAGCATGTAATTTTATTCATTAATTTAGGGTTTTCCAACAAATGGTGAACGATCTTTCTACGAACACGAATGACGAAGATAAAGTTCCGTAGCTACGACTTGGTTGTAAGTGGATATCATTAGTAATTTTCGTGACGAGTTTGGTATATTATTTTCAATAATGAACCTTTGGAATCGACCAACAAAAAAAAATCACCCCCCCCCCCCCCCCCAACAAAAATTTGTTGGTTTATGTTTCAAGGTACCTAGAATCCGAAAATCGAATAAAAATGTTGCCGTCCGTCCGCCGTACGCGGCACTTTCCTTAGCCTACCATGGACCGATTTTGATGAAATTTGGTATATGGGCTCTAATCGGGGTCCAGTTGTGCCTTGTGCCCCGAAGCTTTTGGTTAATGTCGGTCACTTCTGTGGGTAAAAATTTTGAAAACGCTCTAGCTCAAAAAATTTTGATATCAAGGTACCTATTGTTTTCCCATCAATTTATGATAGTATTGAATTTTTAGAGACCACGCGGAGCTCTGTAGGACAAACTGTTCGCTTCCTATGAGAACTTAAGGGTTGGACGGTAAATCAGAAACACGAGCGTGAATCGCAAAAGAGGCCTAATCTCCGTTGAAATTTTATCTGATTAAAATGCGATCGCTGTAGGTACGTGGTAGGTAGGTACATAGTATCTATGGTTGGTAGGTGGTGACAATGGCAAAGCCGAGTTCTTTGCAGACGAGTGATCTATATAGAAAAATAACCTTTGTGTAATAATTTGCAGCGTTTTTCGTTTATGTGCCAAAGTAAAGACATTAAATGTCAAAAAAGGTTATGAACCCGGTTGTGAGTGGAAACTATGCTTGTGTAACTCTGATTCACCGACAAAGACGTGACGGGGTCCTCCAATGAGGTCTTCCAATGAAAGAAACAAACCGATCCGTCGGAATGCTGGTTTCTAAAACCAGAATCGGATTACGGACGTCCGACGTTTGGCACGTGAACGCATTGTCGTTTCAAGTTCGCCAGTGAAAACACATCTAGGCGACAGTCGCCGGCGGCCACGCGAATCTGCAATTAGTGAAAAGGAAAACCTCTTTTGAGCACGTGTGCCAGCGATAGAAACGCAGGAGTCGGCTGAACTATTGATAAGGTGGTATCTGAGTATGACTGGTACTAAGGCTGTCTTTCGTACGCAAATGGCCGCGAATCCTATCAACATTTCACCACATAATCATCTATTCAGCAGCCGCGTATCCTCCAACTTTCAGTTTCGACTTAGCATTCGAAGTGTGAGATCGGTTATGTCGTTGAAAGTGAATATTTTATCCTTCTTTGATATTTTTGGAATGTTTGAAACGCCTCTTCTACACAAGTTCTGTGTAGAAAACAGCAAGTGTCTTCACGATCAGTATCAGTAGGTATGTTCAGTTTGCTCCACAAGCAGTACAACATTCTTCTCGAACATCTCACTGATATTAACAGCTCAACCATCCTGAGTTAGACACGTCTGGTCTAGTGGATAGAGCGGACTACAATTCTCAATATCACGGATTCAGTTTCTCGAAATGTCACCATAATTTTGGCCTCAACATCAGCTGATTCTTTCTACAGAACCCTATTCAATCTCTCATCATATTCATTTTCTTTGAACTTTCTTTCTTAAACTAAGATTTAATTCAGTTTCACTTTTCTTATATCCTTTCTTTTCTTTGAAATGAGATGATTAAGTTACCAAATTAGTGGAAATCAGATCTCATTTTTGACCGATTTCAACTTTTTTCAACCGATTTTCAAAAAGGAGGTACTTAATTCGGGTTGTCGTGGGACGACGATTTTTTTTCTTTTTTCTTTGTATGTCCGAACACCTTGCATTTCTTTTTAACCAGTGGTTCTTACTTTTACTTTCCTCTACGTACAGCAGCAACTCAAAGTTTAAGTTTATAGTTTGATTAAATTTTATCGGAATCGGACAGCATCTAACTTCGTATAGTTTTGCCCGTTACAAGGATTTCCGAACAGACACAAAGGCCAATAGACACAGACACGGAGCCAAAATTGTTCAAGAACAGTACGTAAAACACGTGTGAAAATTTTGATTTTGGAGAACTCCAACCTAATTCTTCTACTTCTGCTTCTACTGTCAAATTTGGATACCTAGTTGGATTTGGATTTGGTCATAGTGGGAAGACTTCGGTTACGAGCCAGCCATGAAAGAGGCAAATTATTTTCCTTAGAGGATCGACGAAGGGAGGCCTATGTTATGTTGCTACACGGGTTCGTCTCAGGTAAAGTTGACAGCCTGAATGTTCCCCAATATGCCACAAAACAGTCGCAGCCGTTTTACCTACAAACTTCAGCCACCAACTATTTACGAAACAATCCACTTAAGACGTATGCGAGAGGAGTCGAACCGCCTTTCCGGATTCGTGGACTTATTTACGTGCTCTGCAACGACATTAAAATCAGTTTTTCGTTGAAACTTAGATTAATCTATTATAAACATATCATCTCTGTCTTTCTCTTGTTTTTGTTTAATATTTTTGCAAAGTTGCTAGTGAACTACAATTTGGTATCTACATATTGGGTAAGAAGTACAGCTTGTTATTATGTTACAATTGAGCTTGTCCCGTATCATTTGAAATAAATAAATAAACTCTTGCTCGTCACCGCTGGTTTGCCTACGACGAGCAATATTATTTATTCAAAATCGGCATGATGTGCCACTTGTAAAAATAATTTTTCAGATTATTAAAATTTCCCTCTCTCTCTCTCTCTCTCTCTCTCTCTCTCTCTCTCTCTCTCTCTCTCTCTCTCTCTCTCTCTCTCTCTCTCTCTTCTCTTTCTGAATTTTCGGTGGTTCGGTTCGACTCCTTGATGCACTCGTAACCCCATATTTCGACAAACTCGGCCGGTTCAAGATTCGCGAAAGAAAAAAACTGCAAACTTCTTAAATACAAAAAACCAAAATATTTATTTCCGAAGTATAATTTCAGGAGTGACATCCATGGTGTTCCAACCCGACGCGCCTCCTCTACCCTCCAAATCCCCCCGCATAACACCAATCTGTACAGCAGGTCTTTTCTGGACCAATCTAAGAAACTGTACAACGATGAGGACTACAATTTTGATCTAGGCGTATCAGTCAGGGAGTTCAGGAATAAGTCGAAAGAAACTTTTCAAGAAACGTACAGATGGTAGGTACGAAATAAAATACATAAAGGAAGATATATATCGACAGCCCCACTGCAAAACCCTGTATGTTCAATACCAAAAAGTTTCCAGGAGACGAGAAAAACCGTGACATTTTAAACATAATATGTTTAAAATGTCACGGTTTTTCTCGTGGTTTTTTCTCGTTCATATTATGAACCTGGCTTACAGGTTATTACATTTCACCACAGAAAAGAAATGAGAAGCCATAGCCCGATTTTGGCGACACTACAATGTGCGCAAGAGCACAATCTATCGGAAAGGCTCAAATCCTTATTTTTGGAAAAATTGGAACTTACAGGGTTTTGCAGTGGGGATGTCGATATATATAATGTAATACTAATATAAAATACTAATAAAAGAAACTAATATAAAAATAAAAAATAGTAGGAAGACCTATCTTATGTATATTTAAGTATTATAGGTAGTGATATTGTGAGTACGAGTATATTGTTATTTTTGTTAATACTATAATCAAAGTTAAGGTAAATTATTGTTTGGGGAATTGAGAACTAATTTGTACAGGAGGGATGTAAGAGAGGACTCTCATGGTCCTAACCCATTTAAATAAATAGGTACCATCAATCAATCAATCTCTCTCTCTCTCTCTCTCTCTCTGCTTTCAAATTCATCATGAACTCGAAATTTGACGACGGAATTCACAATAAATTTAAACAACTCAAGATTTCGAAAATGGACAAATTAATCAAATTTAGCGTATTGACAAACATGCATAGAATTATTGTGACCGTACAAAACCCTTATAATTGACAACCATCTTCTTAAAATTTGCAGCTATCCACGATTCAAATACTAGAAATAGATTCACTTATTGTTTGCCACCATGTAAAACCACAGTTTTTCACAATTCTTTCATTAATAGGTACAAGTACTTTGCTTTATAATAGTCTGAATTCCGAGCTCAATGAAATAAAGAATTCCATTACGTTCAAAAATAAATTAAAAATGATTTCCTTTCAAAATATTAAGATATCTATGTGTTTAGCACTGCACTTTTATTGCATTTAATGTTGGTCATGTTCATTAATCGATCATTTTTAAATAGCCTTTCGCACCATCACTATCATTTGCATAATTTTTCCACATGTAGACTAATTTGATCAAATTTTGTATTATTCATGTGTAAGTCTGATTAGATGTAAGAATGGTGGACTTCGACCAAATCTTGCCAGATTTTGTAAATAAAGCGATATCAATCAATCAATCAGTGATAGTGAACTAATTTTTATAGGAGGGGTGTAAGAGAGGACCCTCATGGTCCATGTCCTGTTTATGTATATAAAATCTCAATCAATCAAGCAATCTCTTTCTCTTTTATCGGGAGTTTTCGAGAGATTACAACCCTAATTTTTTGCAAAAAGCTTCGTGGCACAACTAGACCCCAAATGGAACCCAAATTTCATCAAAATCTGTGCATGTTAACTTAGGAAAGTGCCTCTAGAGGCGGGAGGACGGACATTTTTTTTCTCGATTTTTGGATTCTTCCTTTCTTGAAACGCAGAATTAATCAATGGCAGTCAAGTGCGGCGCAAAGAATGAAAACTTATCAAAGTCACAACGTGAAATTTGTTTGGCTCGTCTTACTTGTTCTGACAGGAGAAATTCAAGGGTACTTCGTATCAGTTCCGCCTTTGTTTCCACCGTTAGTTGTTACCTATGGCTATAGGCAGACATGCCGGTCTCAACTTCCGCCTGTTATTATTATAGCCTGTTATTATTGTAGTTATAAAGGCCCGACAAATAGCTACTCAACTCCCCGGGTAGATCGATGGTCAGAATGAGGCGCGTAGTCGGCTAAATGAGGCGGACAACGGAAGTTCATTGAAAGACTTCAAGTAAGAAAGAACGTGCTCCGCGGGCGAGAAAGTGAGAAATACTTCGGGTGAGTCACTCCCAGGATCCAAAAGTTATCCAGAAGGAACAATTACCAAAAAGCTCATCCAAAATTTACCAAATTCATAAAATTTATGCTGACAGATTCAAAGATCCTATTTATTTTACTGCATCATGAGACATCTCGTTTTATCGAGACCTTTTCGAATTATTATTTTCAATAATAATTTCGCTGACGGAAATAGGCCTTATATACATTCAAATTATGACCGATAAAACGCTGAAAATTATTACAAAATCGTTTATTATTATACAGTAGGTACAGATCACCCTTCTGCATAGAACACGGCTTTTCCATTAATACTACCTACAAGCAAAAACATCGCTATCTGAAATCAGCTGAAATTTGAAGTCTTTTGCGATTCACACTCGTATTTTTGGTTTATTATGAGTACAACCCTCTCATGGGGAGCGAACGGTTGGTCCTAAAGAACTTTGCGTGGTCTCATTCGATTCTTAAAACTCAATTCTTTTTTAACCCTTGATATCAAAAGTTTTTGAGCTAGGTCGTTTTGATGACTTTGGTCCTTATTTGTCACCCGTTAGACTGGTACTAACCAAAAGCGTATAGACCCAACTAAACCCAAATTTCATCAAAATCACAATACAGGGTGTCTACACTTTCGATGGGCATAACATCAGGGTTCAATTCTACAAGGTATTTCCAACAAAAAATATCTCGTAGCAATTTTCTTTTAACCCACTCAAAATTCCTTTTTTTCTAACTTTAAAGTTTTTCTTCGCGTTTTCGACCTTACGGCACTGAAGGGGTCATAACTCCCTTATTTCTCCTGAAAATTCGATTCTGACTACACCGTTAGAAAGAGCGTTAAATTCCTAAGCTACCTAGTGCAAAATCAAAATATTTCAGCAATAAAATAGTTTCAAAAAATCACGTCAAAAAGCCAACTTTACAAAATTTTCTAAACTTGACTTTCTTCTACCAAAGTTTTCCCTCTAAATCCCTGCCCATTTCGATGGGCGCTTTTCGGAAAAAACATGCTCAAATTGTCAGCTTTTCAACGGTCTATCAATTTTTCTTTTTAACAATCAAATTGGAAGAGTAAATGAAGTTTGAATGTCAAAAAACGTGTGTTTTACAAGCAAATCCAGTGTTTCAAGCGGTTTATGGTCTCCCTCGATCTCAGGACGGCTTAGCTAGTTTGGTATCATTTTCTATGTAATTGTTTACGCTGAATCCAATAGTGATACTTCCGAATGAATCTGACGGCTAGAAAGTGGATTTTTCGAAGAAAACCTTCGTTTTTCGTACATAAAATACCCATTATTCGTAGATATGGTAGTGAGCATAAAGTTACACCTTTCTACTCAACAAAAACTTCAATCAGCTAGAAATTCGGTGTTTTTATTGAGTAAAACGAAGGTTTTCTTCGAAAAATTCACTTTCTAGCAGTCTGAATCATTCGGAAGTATCACCATTGGATTCAGCGTAAAAAATTACATAGGAAATGATACCAAACTAGCTAAGCCGTCCAATAAAAACACCGAATTTCTAGCTGATTGAAGTTTTTGTTGAGTAGAAAGGTGTAACTTTATGCTCACTACCATATCTACGAATAATGGGTATTTTATGTACGAAAAACGAAGGTTTTCTTCGAAAAATCCACTTTCTAGCCGTCAGATTCATTCGGGAGTATCACTATTGGATTCAGCGTAAACAATTACATAGAAAATGATACCAAACTAGCTAAGCCGTCCTGAGATCGAGGGAGACCATAAACCGCTTGAAACACTGGATTTGCTTGTAAAACACACGTTTTTTGACATTCAAACTTCATTTACTCTTCCAATTTGATTGTTAAAAAGAAAAATTGATAGACCGTTGAAAAGCTGACAATTTGAGCATGTTTTTTCCGAAAAGCGCCAATCGAAATGGGCAGGGATTTAGAGGGAAAACTTTGGTCGAAGAAAGTCAAGTTTAGAAAATTTTGTAAAGTTGGCTTTTTGACGTGATTTTTTGAAACTATTTTATTGCTGAAATATTTTGATTTTGCACTAGGTACCTTAGGAATTTAACGCTCTTTCTAACGGTGTAGTCAGAATTGAATTTTCAGGAGAAATAAGGGAGTTATGACCATATCAGTACCGTAAGGTCGAAAACGCGAAGAAAAACTTTAAAAGTGAAAAAAAAAGGAATTTTGAGTGGGTTAAAAGAAAATTGCTGAGACATTTTTTGTTGGAAATACCTTGTAGAATCGAACCCTGAAGTTATGCCCATCCAAAGTGTAGACACCCTGTATAATAGTAACTAAGGCATATGCCACGTAAGGCGGATGAACAACATCTTTTATTCGATTTTTGGGTTCCCCTTTCCTTGAAACGTAACCATCAAATTTTGAGGGGGCTTAAAAAAAATGTTTCTTGTCCGATTCCAAAAGTTTATTATTGAAGATAATGAAAACCAGAATGAAGAGGGCAGGGGAAAACCCCCGTCATTGGCTCAAAGCTTCTTTCGAGAAAAATTAGTTTAAAAGTTTACCAACTAATGGAAACTTCAAACATAACTTAGACTGAGGTAGGTACTACCTACCACACCATTCTTCCTTCACACCTTCACTATCAAGTTTATTAGAAAGAACTACCTATATGCTTCACACTCGATTCGAAAAATAGAAAGCTTCATATGGAAATTTGATTACTGGTTACTAAGGAAGCAAAACTGAATACAGCTTGAAGTAACGAACAGCGATCGAGTTTTGGATAGCTAAAAATTCAACGGAGATTAGTCCTCTTTTGTGATTCACACTCGTGATTCTGTTTTGTAGAAGGAAACCCCTTAAGTACTCGTAGGGATCGAACGGTTTGCCCTGCAGAGCTCCGAGTGGTCTCAAATTTATTTTTTTTAAATTCAATACTATTTAAAATTGGTGAAAAAACAATACCTTTATTTCGAGAGGTTTCGAGCTAAGACACCCTTGAACATTTCAACCCTCGATTATCACCCCTTAGAAGTGACTCACATCAACCAAAAGCTTCGCGGCACAACTAAACCCCAAATAGAGCCCATATACCAAATTTGAACCAAATCGGTCCAGGGTTGCTAAGAAAAGTTCCTACTTACGGCGGACGGACGGAAAATTTTTTATTCGATTTTCGGATTCTACGTACCTTGAAACGTAAAATATCAAATTTTGAGGGGGGGGGGGGGTTAACTTTTTTCTTGCTCGATTCAATGTTGCTCAATACCAAAATACAAAAAATGTTGTATTTGAACCATCAACTATCCAGATTCAACAAATGTTTCCCAGATAACAGTTTTTCAAACTATTGATTCATATTTTATTCAAAATTAATACTTAACTAGCGAATTTCAACCCTCTTTTACCCCTAAACCCAACAATGGCAAGAATAAAGTAGGTATTTTATAGAATGAAAAATGTAGTTCATTATTCATAAAATAAGTTTTAAAACGAAATTCCCCTTGCACAATTTTTAGTTAAATTTTACAAAACATAAGCCTAACATTTTCCAAAATGAGCGATTTTTTACTTAAGGAAAAACAGTTTTTAAATTTTTATTGTGAAATTTTCAGGTTTTTCCAAAAATTGTGAGACGGGAAATCCGAGTTTGCTGGTTTTAATAGGGAGTGTACCATCGTATGGTTTCTTCAGTTCCACGACTACATTCGGTTACCTATTTTCGAAGTTTCCAATGTCTTCTTTAAAGTTTTTGTAGGCGGCAGGGGAACCATAATGGAGGACTTGTATACGCGCCAGAATACGTTGCTTTGTGGTAAACCAATTTTACCAAGAATTTTAAGCATTCTTATTGTTCTGGTGGGAAAAAGACACGTCTTTTTGATGTGGATGGATGAATTTCACCACAATTGTTCGCGAAACGCAATTAAAAGGTTGAAAAACAGATTAAAACGCTGCAAATCATTGCTCAAAGGTTTATTATTTTCTGTATAGATCGCCCCTCTGTATAGATCACAGGTTCTCCGTCAATAGCACCTACCACCATCTGTATTCTCCCTTGACCTTCCCTCTCAAATTTCAGCTTCCTGCGTTCAATAGGATTGAAAATGGCTCCGGAGCTCACTCAGCTGATCAGTGATCTGAAGAGTGAAGAAGATCTCCTCGAATGATGGAGACGCCTGGAAGAGCACTTCCATTCAATAGGACTGAAAATGGCTTCGGAGCTCACTCAGCTGATCAGTGATCTGAAGAGTGAAGAAGATCTCCTCGAATGCTGGAGACGCCTGGAAGAGCACTTCCATTCAATAGGATTGAAAATGGCTTCGGAGCTCACTCAGCTGATCAGTGATCTGAGGAGTGAAGAAGATTTCCTCGAATGCTGGAGACGCCTGGAAGAGCACTTCCATTCAACAGGATTGAAAATGGCTTCGGAGTTCACTCAGCTGATCAGTGATCTGAAGAGTGAAGAAGCCTTTGAGCAATGATTTGCAGCGTTTTTTACCTACCAACTTCTTTTTACCTACCAGCTAGGTACTACCTACCACACCATACTGGCTTCACACCTTCACAATCAAGTTTATTAGAAAGAACTAAACGCTTCACACTCGATTGGAAAAATAGAAACCTTCACGTGGAAATTTGATTACTGGTTACGCAGAAGGCAAAACTGTATACAAATCGAAGAAATGAACAGCGATCGCATTTTAGTCCGATAAAATTTGAATCGAGATTAGACCTCTTTTGCGATTAACACTCATGATTCTGTTTTATCGAAGGAAAACCTTCAAGTAGTCGTAGGGACCGAACGGTTTGTCCTACACAGCTCCGGGTGGTCTCAAAAATTTTTAAAAATTCAATACTATTTAAAATTGGTGAAAAAACGATACCTTTATTTCGGGAGTTTTCGAGCTAGGGCACTCTTGAAAATTTCAACCCTTAATTTTCACCCCTTAGAAGTGACCTACATCAACCAAAAGCTTCGCGGCACAACTAGACCCCAAATGGAGCCCATATACCAAATTTGAACCAAATCGGTCCAGTGTTGCTAAGAAAAGTGCCGCGTACGGCGTACGGCGGACGGACGGAAATTTTTTTATTCGATTTTCGTATTCTACGTACCTTGAAATGTAAAACATCAAATTTTTGGGGGGGGGGGGTTAAAATTTTTTTTTCTTGCTCGATTCCAAAGGCTTATTATTGAAAATAATAAACCAAAAAATAAAATAAAAAAAGCTTAAAAGGTTAAAAAATAGATATATAGCCCAGAAAATACTATGAAATACTGTTTTTCCCCAGTACAGTCAAATTTCAACCTCCATATTCGGTAAGATGATGGGGTTTCCTCCTAAACCGAGTGCATCGTTGGATTCAACTCCTTGAGATCATTTAGAAACTTAAATCTGATTCAACATAGAATGTCGATTACGGGATTTTCCCCAGGAGTCTTCAAATGCGATCGCCGTATGTTTCTAATAGAGTTTTGCGTCACTCAATTTTGCATCCTTAGTGACCAAGAAAAATATTATTTCGTAATGAAGGCACCCACAACTCGTGGAGTTCAATGTTATTTCTAGTAAGTAGTTTTCATAGAAAAGCCGTGTTCTATGCAGAGGAGGGGGGGGGGGGGTCTGTACAGTAAAATAACAACCCATTGAGTAATAATTTGCAGAATTTTTGGTCGATTTCAATTCTTGCTTTTCCACCCACTTTGGAAGTGAGTGAAGGGAAGTAACCGATTATGGGCCGTTGTGTAATAATTTGCTGTGTTCTTGGTCGATTTCAATTCTTACTTTTCTTCCCAATTTGGAAGTGGGTGAAGGAAAGTAACCGATTATGGGCCATTGTGTAATAATTTGCAGCGCTGATTCTTACTTTTCTTCTCACTCTGGAAGTGGGTGAAGGAAAGTAACCGATTATGAGCCATTAGGTAATAATTTGCAGCGTTTTTGGTCGATTTCAATTCTTGCTTTTCCACCCACTTTGGAAGTGAGTGAAGGGAAGTAACCGATTATGGGCCGTTGTGTAATAATTTTCTGTGTTCTTGGTCGATTTCAATTCTTACTTTTCGTCCCACTTTGGAAGTGGGTGAAGGAAAGTAACCGATTATGGGCCATTGTGTAATAATTTGCAGCATTCTTGGTCGATTTCAATTCTTACTTTTCTTCCCAATTTGGAAGTGGGTGAAGGAAAGTGACCGATTATGGGCCATT
This sequence comes from Apolygus lucorum, assembly GCA_009739505.2. Taxonomy (NCBI): domain Eukaryota; kingdom Metazoa; phylum Arthropoda; class Insecta; order Hemiptera; family Miridae; genus Apolygus; species Apolygus lucorum. The sequence goes on along the minus strand of CM019178.2, from coordinate 49,365,161 downwards.
GTGTAATAATTTGCAGCGCTGATTCTTACTTTTCTTCTCACTCTGGAAGTGGGTGAAGGAAAGTAACCGATTATGAGCCATTAGGTAATAATTTGCAGCGGTTTTGGTCGATTTCAATTCTTGCTTTTCCACCCACTTTGGAAGTGAGTGAAGGGAAGTAACCGATTATGGGCCGTTGTGTAATAATTTTCTGTGTTCTTGGTCGATTTCAATTCTTACTTTTCGTCCCACTTTGGAAGTGGGTGAAGGAAAGTAACCGATTATGGGCCATTGTGTAATAATTTGCAGCATTCTTGGTCGATTTCAATTCTTACTTTTCTTCTCACTCTGGAAGTGGGTGAAGGGAAGTAACCGATTATGAGCCGTTAGGTAATAATTTGCAGCGTTTTTGGTCGATTTCAATTCTTACTTTTCTTCCCAATTTGGAAGTGGGTGAAGGAAAGTAACCGATTATGGGCCGTTGTGTAATAATTGTTCGCGTTTTCGAGGATTCCCAGAAAGCGGGGAAAAAGTGAAGTGCGAGGAGGGAAGCGAGTCGGAACCGCCGCGTCGACGAGGCGAAACGGACGGACGTCTCGCGCGCCTCCTAGTTCCACCGGCTATTTGCATTCGAGGTAACGACGGTGGACCACCCAAACGGTCGGTGGAGGAGGAGCGGACTCGCGCGGAATCGGAGGCGGCCGGAGAGCTCCCGCGCCGGTCAAATGCTCCTTCGAGGTCGCCACGGTTCGCTCCTCCGGACGTCTTTCTTCCCCGCTCTTCGTCGCCCTCAGCGATTAGAAAGGAGCGAGCGGGAAGTGCGATTAATTTTGTTACCTCCGTCACTTCATCGAGGTATGAAGTCCTACGAATGACCTTTCACAACTAAAAACGCTGCAAATTATTACATAATGGTTTATTACTAAACTACACACTTCAAAAAAAGTTTTGCATCGCCCTGATTCATTCAGAAACCAACACAGGAAAAACTTGGTGTTTTAATTTTTGAAAAGTGTATCTAACCACCGAATAGAAACAACGGAAAAACGTTATTTTGATAATTGTCTTTATTTTGTTTATTATTTTCAATAATAAGCCTTTGGAATCGAGCAAGAAAAAAAAATCAAAAATTTTTGAGTCCACCCGGAGCTCTGCAGGACAAGCCGTTCGCTCCCTACGAGAAACAAAATCACGAGTGTGAATCACAAAAGAGGTTAATCTCCGTTCAAATTGTATCGGACTGAAATGCGATCGCTATTCATTTCTTAGATTTGTATTCAGTTTTATCTTCTGAGCAACCAGTAATCAAATTTCCATATAAAGCTTTCTATTTTTCGAATCGAGTGTGAAGCGTTTAGTTCTTTTTAATAAACTTGATAGTGAAGGTGTGAAGCCAGTATGGTAAAAACAAAACGATTTTCCGCTACCTTGGTAGTTTCGGAAGAAATATAGTAAATCAAGAATGGGAAAAGCGCTACGTCTACAACTATTCAAATTTTTTTAGTCCGAATATACTCGTTGAGAAGATTTAGGAATCATAGAAAATAAAAGGTAACAATAATAGATACTCAGATAGGTAAATTAAAATCGTATTTATTTTAAGCGAAGCTTAGGGTTGAAATTTTAAAAAATGCCCGAGCTGTAAATCTCTCGGAGGAAGGAGGAGAGGTACCAATGGTAAAACGAAGGAGGTTCCTATGGTTGGTAGGTAAAATAAATAAATAGTGACTACGGCAAAGCTGTGGTATTTGCAGTTGAGTGATCTACATAGAAAAAAATAACCTTTGTGTAATAATTTGCAGCGTTTTTGTAAATTGAACTTACATCAAAAATTTAATGCTGAATCATTATTTGGTTACTGGTTGCTGAGGAAGCACAACTGGGTGATACAAAACTTAATTTGAAGAAATAAATCGTCGCTTAAGATGCATCATGGCACATCTAACATTGTGTCGAAATTGAGGTTAGAACGGTTTCTTATAATATAAGAAACTAAGTCCACCAATCACTCAGGCGCAAAAATTCATATTATGAATTTTTGCGCCTGAGTGATTGGTGGACTTAGTTTTTTGATTGCTCCACTTGAAACGGTGTAATTTCTGATTTAGTTATCATAGCACAACTAAAATCATCTGACATCTTGGCACATCTAGAATCTTTAACATGGCGGAAGGCTACAGCCCAGATGATGAGCTGGGTTTTGTTTGACTACCTGAATGATTAGGGAGTTTTTCCTGAAAAATTATTTTGTAATCTATTCTCCACTAAATAAACTTCAATAAAAACAAAATACCATGTCCCAAGCTATCTGGAATGACAACTAATTCTTCATTGAAAGTTGCAGATTTACTTGTGCTATGATGGTGTGTTCTGAGAAAGTTTGATGTGCCATGATGTTTCATGTTTTTCTAGCAGCTTTCCTATAGAAAAGTCATTTTCAATTTCAAGGGGAAGAAACGCCCTAAGTCTTCCTTGCTGCACGATTGCCTGCATGAAAATGTTTAAAAATACCAAAAAAAAACTGATTTTTATTTACGATGTATGACAAATTGTTAGGAGGAAGGCTCTAACCACAGTGAAGACACACCTTTCACTCATGACCTTCCTTATAAAAAGCAAAACAGGCCCAACTCTGGCATTCTAGTTTACCGACCAAAAAGATACTCTCTCCAATTTGTATTACTCTATGGCTGTATTCTCTAAATCACAAAACTGAGTTCTATAAACTTCTTTCTTAAAGTTTTTGGGGCCTTACAGCTAAAATTTAATTTCTTATAGTCCCAAGTTGTAAGCCAGAAAGTAAGGCGCCAGTAAGTGTCTCCGTCACTTTACAAATCTCTCTATTTAGAAATTGGAAATTAGCTAAAACTAAACTACTTATCATAGGTCGAAAATTTAAGTGCTTGCTGTGCTTTGTACCTAATGATAGAAAAAAATCTAAAAATAGAAAAATTTCAATACCCGTGTTAGTACTACTAAAGTCATATTAGGCAATCTTGGTTCTTGACTTGAGATTGTGCCTTGGGAAAACTAAAAACGTGATTTTATTGGTGGTCTACGATCTCACAAACGAAACCTTGAAACTTCTTAACTCTCTTCTGAAGATAAAGTTGCATTAAAATTGTGACTTCTCCATAATATTATACCTATTACATTTTGCTTCCGAGTCTACCAAGCTAGCAGAAGCATTGTTTTACTTTTCATGGTTGAAAAAAAAAGTTCTCCAAAATCAGAATTTCCACTCGTGTTTTACGTTTCTAGCCTTCCCGAACAATTTTGGTTCCGTGTCTGTCTGACATAAAACTATCGAAGTTATTGTCCGATTCCGATGAAATTTTCAGAGATTGTGCGGATTTGCTGAATTGCAATGATTTCTCTTATTTAATTCTCGAACTCGTACTTTTACTTGGAGAAGGATGAATTTCATAGTTTTCCAGTAAACTACATAACTGCCAGCTAATGCTGCTGCTGCTAATGCTTTCACCATGAAAAACAGAGAAAATGTGGTACATCATAGCACAAGTGAGAAGAAAAATTTCAACAGCATGGCACATCTATAAGATTTTTTGACATATGATGTTTAGTGTACTATTAAATGCAATTCAAGTTAGCAGACTGTAAATAAAGGCAGACCGATGAATAAAAATGTAAAAAACTATAAAATTTATCGACCAAATCGGTTTTTTTGCTCTCCTGAAAAGTAGGCAAAAGTTAGATGTGCCATGATGCATCTTAAGCGACGAAATAATCGAACATCAATTTGAAGATTCGGTCAATGTCCGTCAGCAAATACGATCTTTTGCGACTCACGCTCGTGTTTCATTCCAAGTTCAACTCTTGAGTCCTCATAGGAAGCGAATGGTGGAAGCGAGCCCTGGGTGGTCTCATTCGATTCTAAATATTCAATTCTATATTGAAATCATGAAAAATCGATATTTTCGTTATTTGTTCAGTTGTGTATTTTGACTCTAGAAAAAATGCCTTGCCTCCCAAACAACGAGGTAGAAATCTGTTATCTAAGTGGACTTCCAGACTTGTCTTTCCCTTCATTGCTGCACATCGTCTGTTTCTATGATAGTCGGAAGGATTCGGGAAGCAAACGAAAGTCACACCTGCTTGTGACAACAAGAGGTGGCCGTCGAAGCTCAGAAGCGAGATTGTGCGACAACGTCAATAGACCTACTTGAAACGTGGGAAAGTCTCCGTTGGATCGTCGGCTTTCTGTCACTTCTGAGGACCGCAAGCTGCGTCCGAGGGCTACACAGAGCTCATGAAAATACTCGGAACCGTCATGGTCGTGAATGTCGACACCACCGACTGAAGATCTCAGGAAAAGAACCTGTTACTGTGTCGAACTTGTCGACGGTTACTGACTGGTCACCACAATGGTGTCACTCCTCGCTATATGACCCGTCTGGAGATTACATGATCGCTGATTGGACGTCTTCAACAAAATATTAGGAAAAGTGAGTTTTTACGTTTTTATGGGAATTCTTACTTAATCGCTTCGAATGGTGGATCTAACTCACTCTTACCCCACGCCCGGAAACAAGATGAAGATTTGTTCAGCTTTATCGCCAATTCGTTTTTACTTACATTATCCATCTCCTGTTTCACACATTTCCAGCTACTACAGACCGACCCATCGTATCGCACCTATTGGTAAAGCTCTATGTTCGCACTAGATTCGGAGACATCAAAAAATCCCATTCGTGCAGCATGAGTGAACGAACGAATTTTCAAAATTCCATTTATACTCTTCAAAATTCTCAAAAAATACTCTACTCTCCTCCCCGGACTCATAAATTATTGATTTGTTCGATTTTCTGTTAACTATATACTAACTGCACGCACAAGGTATGGACTGGAGTGAGAGTGAAAAAAGTCTGCCAAGAGGGTGTGGCACATAGCTACCTCGTATCCATAACCCGATTGTACAGATGATCCGATGCATAGTAGTTAATCTCAACACATCAGTCTCTCAGAACCTTGCACTACACTCATACGTCAACCCGCACAATCTCTGAATATATTGTAAAAATGTTGGTACAGAGGAACAACAACTATCGAATTTGCAAATAAACTATACAATTTATTCAGACATGAATCTCCCACACAACACAAAACTTTAACATTTGATCGTTGCTCTAAAAACTAGTGATGCGACATCGACATCGATGTTTTTCAATAAACATCGATGTTTTGATGGCGATGTTTTCACAACATCGATGTTTCTTACCGATGTTTCAATCGATGTCGTACTTCCCCTGATTTGTTGTTCCCATTGGTTTTCTCAATAGTTTACACATTAAAATAATGAATGAAACAAGCGTTAAAATACCAATCGTGATGAATTATTACATTCTTATCTCTTGGAGGAATAAAAATAATAGCTAATTTTCCTACCGATTTTGTAACTGCTTTAAACATTCATTTGGCGAATGTACTGGGGTAGAAATTGACCTAGTGGCTAGAAATTGATTCATCAGATGAAAAAAAAAAGTATATTCGAGTAGGTACCTACAAGCAAACGATCTCGAATATTTGTATAATTATGATCGGGCACATCGATGTTAAGAAACATCAATGTTGAGAAACATCGATGTTTTTGGTCGATGTTTCCACTCGACATCGATGGTGGATTTCAAAAACATCGATGTTGAGAAACCGATGTTTTCTATCGATGTCGCATCACTACTAAAAACCATAATATGTTGGATCCAACACCTGCTCATTAGGTACTCCTGAAATAAGTATTGGAGAACTTTCCAACAATATCATCGAATTCGGGTAGAAAATGCAGAAGTTATGGCGAAGACGAAGCGTAGTGGCTACTATCAGTTCGGGGGCCATGATTTTCATAGGGAGCCATCTACACTCTAATCCGTACAATCCCAGAAAATTTCATCAAAATCGGATGGCAAATGTAGAAGTTATGGCAGTTACAACGAAATTCATGTTTGCGCAGGCGCGCTGACTACTATCAGTCCAGGAGTGATAATTTTCATAGGGGACCGTCTACACTCTAACCCGCACAATCCCTGCAAATTTCATCGAAATCGGACAACAACTTCGTGTAATTTCGTGCGTTACAGGGATTTCATGACAGACAGACACGAAACAAAAATTATTCAGGAAGGCCTGAAATGTGAAACGCAACTGGAAATTGAAATTTTGGAGAACATTTTTTTCAAACCTTGAAAAGTGAAAACAAAGCTTCCGCTACCTTGGTAGACTCGGAAGCAAAACAGGATATTTCAAAACAAGTGTTATTTCTGATTTTCTGTCCATGTGAATGTCTGTATGTGTCCAACGGTATGTAAATCCTCGTAACAGATCTAGATGGTCCTCTATCATTGTCATGACCACAGATGTCATGAACAGAGCTGCCTCTGCATAGTACGAAAGAAATCCTACAAGAAGCTATGTGCTACACTCACTTGCGTCTTAAACGTTAGTTTTCCATTGAGTTTCGCTTTTGGTTTTATTTTCAATAATAAACCATTGAACTCGACCAATTGAAATTAAAATTGACCCCCTCCCTCAAAATTCGATGCTTTACATTTCAAGAAAGGTACTTAGAATCCGAAAATCGAACAAAACGCTGCAAATTATTACACAACGGTTTATTATTTTCATATAGATCACTCGTCTACAAAATCACCAACCATCCAATATGAAGAAAAAAACGCTGCAAATTATTACACAACGGTTTATTATTTTTATATAGATCACTCGTCTACAAAATCACCAACCATCCAATATAAAGAGAAAAAGAAAAAAAAAATCAAAAAAAAAATAAAAAAAAAATAAAAAAAAAAATCAAAAAATCAAAATCACAAACCATCGATCGCATTTCGGTCAGCTCTAATTTGAACGGAGATTAGGCCTCTTTTGCGATTCACACTCGTGTTTTGATTTATATATATATATATTTCAATATAAACCTTTAAATTTTCGTAGGGAGCGAACGGTTTGTCCTACAGAGCTCCGCGTGGTCTCAAAAAATTCTAAAAATTCTATAGAATCATAAATTGAAGGAAAAACAATACCTTCGTATCGAAATTTTTTGAGTTAGGGCGTTTTCAAAATTTCAAAATTGATTTTGGAACCCTTAGGAGTGACCTACATCAACCAAAAGCTTCGGGGCATAACTAGACCCCAAATGGAGCCTACATACCAAATTTCATCAAAATCGGTCAATGCTAAGTGGCAAAAGTGCCGCGTACGGCGTACGGCGTACGGCGGATGGACGGCCAAATTTTTATTCGATTTTTGGATTCTACGTACCTTGAAACGTAAACCATCAAATTTTGAGGGGGTGTTAAAATTTTTTTTTTCTTGGTCGATTCCAAAGGTTCATTATTGAAAATAATAAACCAAAATGCGGCACTTTCCTTACCATGAAGCGATTTTGATGAAAGTTAGTATATGGACTCCATTTGGGGTCTAGTTGTGCCCCGGATCTTTCGGTTGATGTCAGTCACTTCTAAGGGGCGAAATAAAAAGGTTGAAATTTTCAATGAATTTTAGATTTTCTAGAGACCACGCTGAGCTTTGCAGGACAAACCTAGGGGGTTAAAAAAATGTTTTTCTTGTTCGATTCCAAAGGTTCGTCATTGAAAATAATCAACCAAAATCGAATAAATATTGTGGTGAAATTTGGTTATGGGCTCCATTTGGGGTCTAGTTGTGCCGCAAATTGGTTGATGTCAGTCACTTCTAAGGGTTGAAAACTTGGGGTTGAAAATTTCAAAAAGCCTTTCTCAAAAACTTTCAATATAAAGGTATTGTTTTTTCACCAAATTTAAATAGTATTGAATTTTTAGAGACCATCCGGACCTTTGTAGGACAAAGTTCGCTTCCTACGAGAAGTCAGACTTACGATAAATCAGAAACACGAGTGTGAATCGCAAAAGAGGCCTAATCTCCGTTCAAATTTCAGCTGATCAAAATGCGATCGCTGTTCGTTTCTTTGAGTTGTACTAAGTTTTGCGTCCTTAGCAACCAGTAATCAAATTTCTTAATATTTTCAACTGTTTCAACGAACTGAGTGTGAAGCGTTTATTTCATAGTTATGTGGCAGGTAGGTAGTATCTATGGTGACAATGGCAAAGCCGTGTTCTTTGCATACAAGTGATCTATATAGAAAAATGATAAACCTTTGCGTAATAATTTTCAGCGTTTTTAAGTAGGGAGCCGTAAGTTTGGCAGATTCTTGAGTCGCTCTCCTGTGAAGCCACATGTCTCAGTGAGGGTTTCGATGGCCCACCTCAAGTCTACAAACGCTTGCTGCTGACCAGAAGTAGGATGGCCTCTAAGAACCACGACAGCTGACCTGGTCCTCTCCACATAATTCCCGTGTGAGGGAGGGACATTCCCCGAACGAAATCATCCGACCTCCCCGAACAGGTCTTCCCTTCTTTCCACGTTCCTCGCATTCCGGGGATAAAAACCCGACGGAAATAACAGGATGCACCAGTGACCGCCTCAACGAGCCGGTTCCCGCCACTTCTGAATCTTGCTGTTCCTTCGTGGTCCGCACAACTCGTCACATTCGAGAATGATTATCGCTTCTATGAATAATCTAAACGCTTTCTCGATATTAATAATTTCCAGCATTTTCTCTGGTGTTCTACGATTGACTTCTCTACTTTTGGATTCCAGGCCATTAGATGGTAAAAGTCCCCTTTGTGCAACATACTGATGAGATTTGTCTGCAAAATCCACGTTTTCACTGATTTTTAGCTCTTTTTGAAAATAATGGATTTGTACTCGTGTTATATTTCAAAGGCCAACAACATCAAAATTATTCAATCTTATAGCTTTTTCTAGACTCGGATGTAATGTCTCATTTACTCGTATATGTTAGTTCTCCAATAAAGGACACAAGGGGAACCCCTGAGTGACTCACTGCCCCAGGTAGGTAGAGTGAGGTATGGGGGTAAAACACGTCATCTGACGTCACCCTCCTCCACCCTCCCTTTACCTTGTTGAAGTACTATAAAAGGAGGACTCAGGGCTTCACCTTCATGCATTTGTCTACAACAATTCGACTTGATTATTTCTTGCTCTCCTTCGTCACCTCTTGGAAGCCCAAGTTCCTCGGAGGTATCGGTAGCTCACCGCGCCGGCCTCCGCTCTCATTTCACCTAGGAGTTGTCTTCCCCAACTAGGCACTAGGTAAATGTACCTCCCTTCGGTCGGTGAATATCGCGCCGAGGATCGCGGCCGAGCTACCTCTCTATGCACTCCTGTAAACAGTAGGCGGAAACGCACCGGGCAGACAGTGCATCTCCATCCTTCACCCTTGTTGAGTAGGGACCAATAAAAACCATCAAGCCATCCACGCGCGGACATAACATCGAAAAACCAACACAATTTTCATGAAAATCAAGTTTTGTGTTGAATTATTACAATAAAAATACTAATCAAGATCAATTATACAATCAAGCGTTTGTAAACAAACTATTCTTGTACCTACATGTGATTTCTTTAATTGTTATGTAAAATACTACTGCCCACCCTAGTTGACGAGAAATTTCTACTCCAAATATAATACATGATATTATCATAATTCCTGTTGTACAAATTGATTTCCATCAATATAATATATGATATATGTTATGTATGATATATGATATATGTTATGTTATGATATATGTTATGTTATGATATATGATATATGTTATGTAAAATACTACTGCCCACCCTATTTGACGAGAAATTTCTACTCCAAATATAATATATGATATTATCATAATTCCTGTTTTACAAATTGATTTCCATCAAAATCTTTAAAAACCTATAAAAGACATTTTTGACGACTGGGCTTTTTTCCAAAGTTGACCCTTTGTTTGTTTAGAAAATCAAGGCCAAAGGATGAACACGCATAGCTTTTACAGATTATATCTGATTTCGACGAAATTTGCTGGTATTGTGTAATTATACTACAAATGGGTTGCTATGAATTTCATTTTGATCGGATACTTGGTAGGCAAAAGCATGGCAATCAGAAAATCCTTGTAACGAGCATAACTTCAACAGTTTTTATCTGATTTCGGTGACAGTTGAATCTGATTCTTGCCTGCTCGCAAGACTTGCATGATCACAAGACATCAGAACTCGGAAGCAAGTGAGTTTTAAGCGATACGGTATTCATGCGGTTTTATTAGGTTAGGAAGTTGGAAGTCACGTTGAACTGCACTTCCTCGTCGATCGGCCTCTTGCATCCGACAATCGACGAGTCATCGCCCTCCTAGTCATCTCATGACTGAGAGCTCAGAGCGATCAACCGCGCGTTTCCACGGACTACACCTGATCCTGTAACCGACCTCCTAACATCCCTGGAATCAGGTTAGTCACCAGCGAATTTAGGGAAAATAAATGTCTAGCCAGATTTCTTCAAAGAGGTTTTTCAATCAATTCCTGAAGTTTAAAGCATAATTTTTATCATTTTCTGCACATTTTCAAACACAGTACAACAGAACTAGGTGAAAACTCATCTTGAGGTTTTGACAATAAAATACTGGTTAATTTTGATAACGGTCCGTCTAAATTTTTAAATATCTTCAGGGCTTCGGAGACCAGATTTTGAGGCCATTTTACAGAACATGTTTCATCAATAGCAAATTTCGAAAAAAAAAAAAAAAAAAAAAAAGATTCTATTTGGACCTTAAAGGGAGCAAATTTTAAAAAACATTCTTCAGCCAATTTGCTGGCTGTCACCTTGTTGCTGGCTGTCACCTCGCAGCAAGCTTGCTTTTGGAACGACGACTTTTGTAGTTATTTGTTATCAAAATAAAACTTTGTTTTACTTTCTTCAGCCAATTTATTATATCAACACTTTATTTTTGATATTATCCAAACATACTCGGCTACTCTGTACAGTAGGACTGGATTGAGATTCATCTTAAAGTTTGGACATTATACTGGATTGATTTTGTCTACATTTCTTCTGATTTGTTAGATAAATATTAAGGGTTTCTTCTTTATTGATTAAATCAATTGGGTGACGATCATTTTCATAAGGGACCATCTATACGCCAACCCGCACAATCCTTGAAAATGTCACCAAAACCAAACGGCAACTTTTCATAGTTATGTCCGTTACAAGGACTTGCTGGGACACAGTCACTAAACCAAAATTGTTCTCGAAGGTCTAAAAAATGACAAAATGCTTCCACTACTCTGATAAACCCGGAAGCAAAGGACGTAAGTTTGGCCCTCTATCGTTTCTTTGATTTTTTTATTATTTTTCTCTCAACTAGGTATTGTATTACTGACGAATTTCCCTGACACAGAATCACTATAGTTTGACATATAAACCCTCCTGGGGAGTGGAAAAATTGGGTGAGGATGTCCACAACGCGTAATCAGGGTATTAGTGGCGAAATTTGAGTGTAAAGAACACCCGGATATTGCTTCCGAGTATACCAATGTTTTCACATTTTAAGGTTGAAGAAAAATTTTTCTCCAAAATCAAAATTTAGCGTTTTACATTTTAGCCTCCCTGAACAATTTTTGTTTCGCGTCTGTCAGTCTGTGAAGTTATTGTCCGATTTTGAAAAAGTTTTAAGAGATTGTACGGATTAGATGTTGATGGTCCCCAATGAAAATCATCGACCTCGGACTGATAGTAGCCAGTGCGCATACCTGAATTTCCTAGTAACAGTCATATTTTCTCCCTAAATTAGGTAAAATCTTCAGGGATCAGGGTGTAGATGGTCCCCTATGAGGGTAGTGCAAGGTACTTGGAGATTAGCTACTATGCATCATATCATCTACTCCACCGGATTGTGGGTATGAGGAATTTTTACACGTTTTTGAAATGTAAGCAAACTTTCGTCAGATGTAACGCAACTAGTGGACCCATTTTTTGAAACTCGATAAAATTTTCCATCTTCTGGGAAATCTCTAAGTGGGTTTTGTTGAACCCCTTTAAAAAAATGTGTGTCAAAACCTCTTCATTTACCCAATAATGGCAACTCCATCAAACTACACCTCATCTAAGTCGACGTGATCTACGTCTAGGACAGGTTCCAGAGGGTACATGACACCAACCTGTACAATGAGGGTCGTTATCTGCCCCGTAAAGAGTTACAAATGCGATCAGGGTAATTGGCTTCAGGGAGTAAGTCCACGTACACCAAACGTGCCAAATTCGGTTACGTGGAGCAGCACCGTCACGGGCCTAGGAAGCATCGGATTAGCGTATTTCTTAGGTCGAGATAGACCTTCGGATGCTGAGGAACAACAAGAGCCGTCACGGATAACACGATCATTGTTTGCGTTCTTCAATATCGGTGTTATGCCGAGGTGGCCCTCAACAACGAGCTTTTTGAGTAAGTAAACAACTTTTAAATCTTAACAAACGATTCGACTCAATTCAGGCTAGCCAAATATGGTACCATGATAAATTCTCATTGAGTCGCATTACTACATTATTTTTGTCCTACATTATTTTTAATCGTCTACTGAATATTGGCCCAAATGATTCAGGTTTTATATTTCATAAGAGAAGAATATTATGTATTTATCGAAAATTGAGATAGTCGATATGAATTTTCGATATGAAATCTTTATGCTTCCTAATCATTTCGATATGAATCTTTATGCTTCCTAATCATTTCAATGTTCCAAAATTCTCACTCAAGTGTGGTCTTTTCCTCCACCTCTCCTCCCATTGATCGTCCATCCATGTATCCCTCCCCCCCCCCCCAACAAAATTGAACTAAGTTTAAAAAATTCACGTTTTTCCGCATTTAAACACAAATTTCTCTCCTAAATTTGATTCTACATTTTTTTATTATAGCGTTGAAAACAGAGTTTTTGGTGTTAAGGTACATAAGAAACCGTGTGGAAGTAAAACGTTAACAACCCAAAAAAAAAAGAAAATTTTACCAATTTGGCAAAAGTTACTGTACAAGTTGATTTTTCACCCATAATTTACCGAAAAAATTTAAACATATGGGCACCGATGGAAAGAACGTCAAATTTGTCTTCCTTATAGTGCCTACCTACAATTAGTTTTTGTAGGCACTATAAGGAAGGGAAATTTGAAGTTCCTTCCATCGGTGCCCTTATGTTTTCATTTTTTCGGTAAATTAGGGTAGTTATGGTAATTTTAGTGACATTAGGTCAAAAACGCTGCAAATTATTACACAATGGTTTATTATTTTTCTATACAGATCACTCGTCTAAAAAATCACCAACCATCCAATATGAAAAAAAAAAATCAAAAAAAAAAAAATAATAATAAAAAAAAATAAAAAAAAAAATCACCAGCCATCAGCTCTAATTTGTACGGAGATTAGGCCTTTTTTGCGATTCACACTCGTGTTTTGATTTATATATATATATGTCAACATAAACCCTCAAATTTTTGTAGGGAGCGAACGGTTTGTCCTACAGAGCTCCGGGTGGTCTCAAAATATTCTAAAAATTCTATAAAATCCAAAATTGAAGGAAAAACAATACTTTTATATCGAAATTTTCTGAGTAAGGGCGTTTTCAAAATTTCAAAATTGATTTTGGAACCCTTAGAAGTGACCTACATCAACCAAAAGCTTCGGGGCACAACTAGACCCCAAATGGAGCCTACATACCAAATTTCATCAAAATCGGTCAATGCTAAGTGGCAAAAGTGCCGCGTACGGCGTACGGCGGACGGACGGCCAAATTTTTATTCGATTTTTGGATTCTACGTACCTTGAAACGTAAACCATCAAATTTTGAGGGGGTGTTAAAATTTTTTTTTTCTTGGTCGATTCCAAAGGTTCATTATTGAAAATAATAAACCAAAACACGAAAAAAAAATCTTTGAAAAAACCAAGGACTTTGGTTTTACTGTCAGATCTTTTAATAATGATGCATTTTACGCCATTTTATTCCACCAACAATTTTTTTGAATGTGTATTTTGCGAGAAATTGCACATATTTTTTAAAAATGAACATGTAAATCTTTCACGAGTCATGACGTGACGATCGGTCGCGATATCAACCTTGACAATCATAAGTGACGGTAGGAAAAATAATGGAAACCTTCTATTAATCATTATTAAATGATAAAACGAGGGGTTAAAACAAAATTGGAAAGAGACATTTTCTTACTGAAATTATTTGTATAATCGACTCCAGAAGTTTTGTGGTAATTAACATGGGACACATCTTGTATAAGGGCAGCTCGAGGGGCCACCTTTTCCCGCTCTGGTCAACAAACTCGCCTTGTCCAGAACTGACGCCTTCCCACCAACCTTATATGATCTTTATCGATTATGAGCCACGATATCATCCCAACAACCACACCTACATCCATTAACGGTTCTGCATGCCGGTTTGATCAACTGACCTTGGGTTGACCGACGAACTCATCTCTAAAATTAATTTCCTCAACTTTCCCGATTCGATTAAATTTTTGTAAAAGTCAATCAATTCACAGTTTTATAAATTTACACGTTTGTCCAAATAGTGGAAAATTTTGGTAGTCAGTCAAAAATAGCCGAACAGTATAATGAATATTCGAGCATAGACATATCGACATAGTATGTCGAATGTAAATGATTTATTTATTATTATAATACGATTTATGTTGTATTCATTATTATATTATGATTCATTTTGTTTTTATTATAACATCATGTATTATAATTATTATTGTTCTTCTTGCACATTGAAAGACACGCTTTATATTTCAGTAAAATACTGCATTTGATACCAAAAAAATAATTTTAGGCCACGCAAAACAATTTTTAGTGAATTTTTGGAACTATTTAAAAGTAGGTATTCATACATAATATTCACACAATGAAGATGTGGAGTGGCGCTAGAATTTTATTTATATCAAGAGAAGAATGAAATTCTTCATCTGAATCATTAAAATAAGTACTACCTGTGGATTTTTTGGTTAATTATTTTCGATATTTCAACTTTGGAATCTAGCATGAAAAAAATGTTAACCCTTTTTCAAATTTTGATGGTCTATGATCTGTAAAATCCTAAAAAGCTGCAATTTATTACAGAACGGTGTATTTTTTCTGCGACCTCATAAGGACAAGGCTGATACGATTCACCTGAGTCCGCCATGTGAAAACAAAATTGGACCGAAAAATTCGTGACTTGGTAGTTAAATAGATCACCTGCCGACCAAAAGGGCCGAAAACCGAACTGCCAAAATAGAAAGGAGGGCTCCCGAAAAAAGGAAGAAAAAATTCGGGCTTTCGTGACTCTTGTGGTCGCTGGAAAAGTCGGCCCAGCTGGGCGAACCTCGAAACACGAAATATATTACGGGCTAGCTTGTCTCCAATATAGGTAAGCAGGATGGCCAGGCATCTGGGAGGCCTCAGGAATGTTGACCTCCCGAAAAATGATTGTCGGAGAGCATAACTTGAATCTCACGCGTGAAACGAGATGTCCTGCTGAGCTGCGTATGAAAACCCCTTCCGAGGAGGTCCAGAAGAAGAAAGTGCTCTCGAAGAGTCGTGACAAAGTGGTCATATTTACGATGTTTACGAATGGGATGTTCGCTCGCCTCGCTCGTACATCCAAGTGAGTGTATAGATGGGCTTGCGCGCCAAGACTAGATGGTTGTGACTCTCAAAACGGAAGTATCCGCAGGATCACGGGTGGGTTTGTTCTTGGCCGTGTTTATTCAGCCAAACTCTTTGGCAGTATTTATATTTTTACATTCCCAGAAGCATTTATACTGCCCTCCTTCTTGGCAGTTTTTATACAGCCATTTTCTTGGAAGTCTATAGTTCCCACAATCTTTTCAGTCTTTACACTGTCCACCATCTTTGAAGTCTGTACCTGTCTTGGGACCCTTCCAACTACTTAGGGAGTCGTTATGGTCCTCACACCCTTGGCAATTTTATTTAGTCAATTTTTAAAATTAAAGATGATCATTTTGAAGTTAATCATTCAAAATGCTGCAAATTATTACACCAAGGTTAATTATATTTCTGTAAAGATCACCCGTTTGAGAAGAACACAGTTTTTTCCTACCCTTCTAGGGACCAGAGGTAGGTAGTTGTCCACGAATAAAATCACTCGCGATGAGATTGTGGAAAACCATTTTAATAAAAACGGAGTTGAGTAGAATGTTGTCTATTTCCACGAAAATAATGAGTTACAAGTTAAATCGATTTCGACGGTTAGGTCATCATCAGTAACAAACAATAACTGAAGGTACATCACAAAGAGCATAGCTTATATAGGTACAAGTGAAAGGGAGCTTGAATCCCATTGGTCGTGAAAGTGAAAGTCATACCCAATCAGATAAGTGAAAGAAGAATCCTATTGGCTCAGAGAAGTGAAGGGACCTGGGAGGATCATCAAATGCCAATCAAGGCAGACAAAGTGAAAGGGGGCTCAAACATTGGTGAGGGTTACATTGTGAAGGGGAGACCAAGCTATTGCAAGAAGGAACCTATCAATGGTGAAACATGTTGAGGGACCACCTCATTCAGACATTTACCAGACCTATCACTCTTAAGAATCTCGAACTTTTCAAGCACATCCAACATACCTCCCTTCGGGCAAAAATGAGGAAATTCTATGTACCGTCCGTTTGTTAGATCAAAACTGAAGTTATGATTGGATTCTCTCAGGTGATTCGCAAAAGCAGAATCACCCTTGCTATCCCTGAAATCCTTCTCATGCTCTTTTATTCTTTCCTTAAATTTCCTACCAGTTTGACCACAATACTCAAGCCCACAAGAACATTTCAGCTTATAAACCCCACTTTTATCTTGAACGCTAATTTTATCTTTAACAGAACCCAACGAAGCTTTAAGATTATTTTTATTTTTAAACCCTACTTTGAAACCTCTAGATGATAACATTTTGCCAATTTTGTCAGAAATCTTTCCATAATAAGGTATACTTATCCACTTTTTCTCTTCTAATACAACTTCTCTAGCCAAATTAGAAACCCCGTCTCTACACTTTTTCCTAAGAACCTTGTTCCATATGGAATCAATGAGACATCCTCCATATCCATTGCTTGCGGCTATACTCTTGATAATTGTTTTTTCTTTAGATACATTTTGATCACTCATTGGTATTGACAAAGCTCTATTGATCATACTATGGAAAGCAGCATGTTTATGAACTAAGGGATGATTTGATGTACTATGAATAGTGATATCACTGTAGGTATCTTTTCTATAAATGGAGAAATCATGTTTTCTGTTAATCAATGAGATGGACAGATCAAGAAAATTAAGCTTATTTCCACCTAGTTCAAGAGTGAATTTAACAAAAGGATCTAGTGTATTGATTTTTTCATGAAAAGAATTTAGTTGCCTTTCAGTTCCTGTCCATAGAATTATTATATCATCAACGTACCTATACCAATATAAAAGGTTGTTTGATTTACACTTTTCAAAGATTCGTTTTTCAAGATGATCCATATAAATGATAAAGACAATGGGATTCAAGCTCCCTTTCACTTGTACCTATATAAGCTATGCTCTTTGTGATGTACCTTCAGTTATTGTTTGTTACTGATGATGACCTAACCGTCGAAATCGATTTAACTTGTAACTCATTATTTTCGTGGAAATAGACAACATTCTACTCAACTCCGTTTTTATTGGTAGTTGTCCAGTTGAAATCTCGATGATTTAACGATCAACTCTAGTCTAAACATGGTTCATCATCATTCATACCTTTGAGTGGTTTCATTCGTTTCTAAAACTTAAACGCTATCCGAAATTAATGAAAATACAGCCGTATTACGCAGGGTTGACAGTCAAGTTTAACGCCAGAGGCTGTTGTCAGCAGGATGCTGGAAGGTGAAAGGAGCTGGACTGCTGTGGCAGAGTACACAGAAAGCATCCTGACAAGGAAGATACTCTTAGAACGAGAAAGAGAGAGTAAAGAGCATCTGGTCCACCCCTCACCCAGAAATGATTAAACGCCCCAGGACTCAGCCCGAAGTAATGTGTCAAACGGTTCCGGGCTGAGTTCCAACGTGGGAGAAAAGCAGGTGTTTTTGAGTGGGTTTGAATCCCACATAATCTTAAAGGATCTTGAAGATTTTCTCACCTGCCTGCCGAAAAAAAGCAAAAAAACATTCAAGTTCATTTTGACAGAAAGCTCCTACCAGCTAAACATCGCTGTCTCAAAGTGGTGGGTGCCTTCAATTGATTTGATTCCTAATTGTCTTTTGCGATTCACACTCGTGCTTCTGATTTATTTTAAGTTCAACCCTTTCATCAAGAGCGAACGGTTTGTCTTACTGAGCTCTGATTGGTCTCATTCGATTCTAAAAATTCAAGAATTGATGAAAAAACAATACTTTTACATCATGAGTTTTCGAGCTAGAGCGTTTTGAAAACCAAACTTGATCTCTTACGGTGAAATCGCCCGGTTTTACTCCAATTTAGAGAGTAGATAGTGCGTTGTCGTTCGTCTTTTGACAAAGAAACAATACGGTTTGATATCGCCTCGAAAAAGGCAAACACCGCCGCGACCAGAGCTCATCATTCGCCGGGTTTTGTCACCCAGAGGGAGCAATTTTGCAAAGATCCTACCCCACAACAAGCCTAACGACGGGTAGAAAATCAGAGCAAATCGCATTCCTTTATGCATTTTTCTTCTTTTACAAATTGGAGCCAATAAACAAATATCTATCTATCTAGATAGATGTTGGTTCTGAAATAGTTGATGCTTTCATAGCAATCCCAAAGCAGAAGAATTCGGAGAGGGTAGCACAATTGGAATGAGTTCTCAAGCTTCATTATTGCTAAACGTAAAAAACCAGTTCATTGGTGATATGATCAACCCTCGGGGAGTGATCCAATTCATGGACGTAAACCTTGTGTTTTTGTTGTAGGAGAGCTGCACTGCCCATCCACTTGGCAGACGGTTTTCTCATTATGTCTTCCGTCATAAGGATTGAAGGTGTCCCCTTGAAAAAAAGATAACCTGTACGGTGTACAGTTATAAAATCACAGAATACAAGAGAAAATTTCGATTTTGAAGGGCAAAATTCTCTTGAATACTGAGTATTTCACAGATTTTTGATTGTTGCCGATGGTGCCGAGAATATGTAATGGGAAAAATTAATTTGATAATAAATGCTAAATAAAAATTATTTTAATCGGAGACCGGTTTCGGGTCGGAACCCCATCATCAGTCCAAAGACTATATTGTATTCAATCAGAACCGCCACGTTCAAGACTGTAGCAGTTCAGCTCTTGAACGTGGCAGTTCTGATTGAACATAAAATAGTCTCTGGACTGATGATGGGGTTCTGATCCAAAGCCGGTCTGCGATAAAGAGAATTTTCATTTAGCCGAGGAGTCTCGAATTATTTTTCTCTATGACAGCATAAGTCTGTCTTCTGTCGTGAGGAAGCAAAACTCCCTGAGCCCACGAGCATATTCAAGCAGTGTAATGTCACAGGAAGAGCCAGAGAGGCAGAAAGCAGGCAGACATGGAGGATCGCAAGGCGGCCAGACACTGAGCCTCTTCCTCGGGCCGCACGTCACGGTTTCAGGTCCCTTCTTATGGGAAGACTTCAAAATCATCTATTATAATGGACTTTCGTCGCTGTATGTAATATTAAGTGCCTTCAGAGATGTGGCGTCTGTGTTATAATATGTGCCTAGGGAGATGTGGCTCCTATGTAACGCCTTTCCGACGTCATAACAGGCCATTTAGATACGGGTCATAGACCTGGTAAGTTCCCGGCGAGAACTAGGCAAATCCGCTCACAGGGCCACGCGCGGTTGACTCTTCAACCAACGTCCATACTAGATTTTACGGTATTGTTCTTTACATACACGTAGACTCACACGGACGTACAACATAATAGGTGTAAACGTGTTAATAATAGGTACATTTCCCAAATGTAAATTTCACAATCATGTTACAGGATTTCTTGAGGATGACAATCAGCAACACGATAGTTGATAATTTTCCACTTTCCCACATGTCGAATTAGTTGAACAATTTCATTTATTTATTTTTTGACATGGATACATCTAAAGCGTGGGGTCTACCTGTGAAAATTTAACGCCAGAAAAATGCAACGTTTATATTTCGGTCGATTTTCGCGTACAATTTCCGCTCTTGGAAAGCACTTGATTTAAGTCAAAAATCTACACCTCTTGAGCCAAATTTCCCCAAAATTTTTCTAAACTGATTTGATCGGACTGTAAACGAAATTTTCGTCTGGCCGAAACGTAAATGCATTATTCTATCAATTATTTCCAACAAAACTGAATGACTCTGTGAAAATTAGAAAATACGTGACAGTAGCGCTCCTTGATTCGCGTGAGACGAGCCCTCCTATCACAGTTTTGATTCTTACAATTTATTACTTAGTTTCATTTCGTTTTTGTATGTTTTCGTTTGTACAGGAAGAATTCCAACCCCGCTGAAAATATCTAGGGACGCCTCCCAAGCTCAGTTTCATCCGAGTGTTTAGGTTTGTACAGTCCGAAAAAGACTGGAATTGAACCTCTAAAAACTCCTGTACAAAACTAAACACTTCAAAAGAACTCATTTGACCCGAGTGTTTATTTTTGTACAGGATGCCACTACTGATACCTGTACAGGTACTAGATGTTATTTTCAATATTGAGAGGGTCTCAGTCGGTCGCCTTTTATACCTAGTTGCGGGTTAGTCTAATCTCTTTCGAATCGGCGCTCGGTAGCCTCCCCCCCCCCCCCCCCCGTACAACCCGTCTGAAGGAGCAACATTGCCATCCACCATCCCCAGTGCCTCCCCCATTCCTCAGCCTACTCTTATCTGGTCAGTTTTCATCAACATTTTTTCAAATTCTAGAGTGGGTCAAACTGAGGAGTCGATGAAGAGCGATGTAAGCAGCTCATACCACTACAAGAAGTCTGACCCAAATGTTATTGCTTGACAAATTCGCACCAAACTAGGTCATCTCCGACAAGATTCGCAAATGAAAATCCAGTGTGCTCAGAGACAAGAACACTGGACCTTGGATGCTGAAGTGCAACTTTAATGTAGTGAAAGTCATTGGACTAACACTTGCATGAGAAATGCGTAAATGTGAAGTAAATATCTAGATAGTTACCTGATGTACAATATAACCTCAAATGTAACTAGTTGATATATTGACAATTAAACGCTCTTAAAAAAAAATTACGTTCACACACAAGGCAAACAACCGAACGAGTCGAAACGTTGGAACCAAACAAACAACGTCCATAAGGATCCAAGTCGTGACTCCAAAAAACGCTGAGTCTAAAAACCGAATGAGTCGGAATTGATTACAATGAGTAGGTGAGGAGGCGATTTGGATGAATTGAATGTGCTAAAAGACAAAAAATAATGAAAAATCGATGAGTCTTTGAGTGTTTTTAGGACGAATGATTTTAGGATCGAACCACAACTAACAAATGAGATGGTGGAAATCGAAGGTGTAGAGGATTTATAAACGGGGCTAGAACCTCGAGAAGGTGAGAAGAAAGAGCACCATCGGAAGGTTGAGGGAAGAAGAAAAGAGGAAGAAAGTATAGAAAAAGATATTACAGTACTCAAAGATATGTCTGAAGATCTGATCAGAAATGAAGAGCCACAAGATAGAGGACTAGTGTCACAAATGGAGAATATCAAAGGAAAACTACACAAGGTAATAGCAGTCATGTCTGAACCAAACATTGTAGCGAGAAAACCTGAAATTCTTACTGATGGTTGGAGTTGGCCGCGCTTTGAAGACTCAGAGTACGGGAAGAACTTGAAAGTGAAGGATCCCAAACTCTACAAACAGATTCTGGACCGGAGAAAATGGTACGTAGATAAAGATGGAAAAGTCGCTCCAAAGAACTCCGAATCGTCCGTCTTGCAGAATGGTTGGACCAGGGTCTCTTGAAAATGCGTTGAATTTTTGGTATCATTGAAGACAAGAATTGTTAGTAAGCATGGCTGTTCACAAAACTGGCCTACAGGTGGATACCCAATCCAAAAACAGAAGAAGAGGGGGAATAGTGTTAGGGATTGAGATACATCCAAATGTTATTGTAATTATGATGAGAGATCCAAGGTGATCTAAGATTGTTTAGGATCATCATTAAAAGCTTTAGTTCTGTGTTTGACTCCGATTGTCTTGTTCACTGTAGAACATTTGTATTTTACTATATTCATAACAATACCTAGACATATCCAAGAACTATTTTTTCCCCATCAAGAAGAAATTAGATTTGAAGGTTGTTCCTAGGAGTCATAATCATTTATTCTTTATTTTGTCAGTTGACAAGTTTAGTTTAAGTTGTGCGCGGCGTGATTGTGATGAGCAAACATTCGACTCTAGACTTGGATCAGAGATTGGCAGGATTGCTGGTGGGGGTTCGCTGGGCTTTCGGCGCTGATGATCGGCGACTCTCAACAGGTCCCAGAATCCTATCAAGATTGACGATTCCTCGGGGCGTACCAGGCAATCGGGTCTCAGCATCCTACTGAAAGTGCCAACAACCTTCTCACAGCAGCGCTTAGCTTTATTCTTGCTGATTTGGGTAAGTCTGGACACCAGACATGAAGATGAGGACCTGACCCTGTTTGTTCGTTTCAAATAGGTACTTATGGCAATTGTCCCTTTACAGGTGTCAAGAAGCAGTTCCTTGATTGTCCTTCTATGCGATCTACACCGTACTAGCCTCACATCCACAACCAGCATTTACTTAGAGCAGCCCTGCACGTATTCATCTACCAGCCGCTAACAGTCACCGGTTCGAGTCCCGGTCAGATCATTTAATTTTATTCTTTAATTTTAACAACTTTTCTTTCCTAGGAGCTCCTATATCAACCATAAATTTCTAATAATTTTTTTTTCTAATAAATTTTATGTTTAAGCATTATATCTGTGAGTACGTTTTCCACTTTATTCTACACCCGCTCACAGGTATGCTACAATAAAGGTGACTAATGACGTCATGACCCTGCGAGACCAAAGCACGCGCTCAGCGCAAAGTTTTGAATACGTTTATGATGAAAGTGGCGTGAAGACTAACACAAGACATAATCCTCCGTTTCCTGAATCGTTTTCAAAGTTGAACACCCTTTTCTCGATATGCAAATGAACGCTCTGCGTTTCGCTTTCTTCAACACGCGTTCGAAGTTACTCTTTTGAATGATGATCACGACTGATGAAGACGATAACTCGGTCCCGAAACCGATGGAAAACGCTAACGATCGAAGGCGGAAGGAAAAACTGGCTCAGAACCGTGAAACGTCTTTCCTCGTCGCAACATGTTAAACTCCCAAAGGACGAACTTGGGTCGTTGGAAAGTCAAACAGTTTTTTTCCTCTAAACGGACAGAGCAAACCTTTAGATTTTTGCAGGTTTCTGGTGTTGTGCAACTCTCGGACCCCGTTACCGATGAGCACTCGAGGTTTTTATCTCCGCGACTTCCCAAAGTCGCAAAAAAACTTGTCATTGTTGATTAAGTAAGGCGCGGGCGTATCTTCCACAGCGTTTTCCGTATTTTTGTTCTCCGTTGTCAGGGTGACCCAGTTCGGACCTTTCTCACACGAAAGTAAGGGCACAGTTGGTTTGTGGAGCCAGGCGTGACGTCATTGTCTGCGATTTTACAAAACTCGGGTCATAAGGGAAGTGAGTAGATGAGTACAAATTGAGAATCTCTATTCAGGGAGTACTTCAGGGTGATATTTGCTATCCACT
Organism: Apolygus lucorum; assembly: GCA_009739505.2. Taxonomy (NCBI): domain Eukaryota; kingdom Metazoa; phylum Arthropoda; class Insecta; order Hemiptera; family Miridae; genus Apolygus; species Apolygus lucorum. The sequence continues at coordinate 49,341,519 of CM019178.2, read as the reverse complement.
TCTCTTTCCAATGTACTTAACGGGGTCTCAGTCGGTCGCCGTTTGTTCCTCGTTCCGGGTTAGTATATCTCTCAAGCACCGGCGCTCGAAGTTTAAAAGTTACACCTAAATTTGAAATATCCAAGTATTTTCGAAATTCATTATTGCATCTACCCAGAGAATTGAAATACTAAAAGATTGCCGCTAGAATCATCAAAATCGAACAAAAATTGCCGAGGAAAGGTGGGGAAAACTTTTTATTCACTAACGGTTTTTCCCACTTTTCGCCACTTTTCGCACTTTTCTTAACTTGATGGATAAATATGAGAAAATTAATGTGCTGAAGGCGTACTGCGAGGAAAATGGTTTCATGGCCATGACGGGAATTATCAGAACCAATAATTTGATCTTCTCTTTGGAAGAGAAATGGCAACCGGACGAAAATTTGACCTGAACGTATTTAAATTTATTTTACATTTTCGAATTACACAGATCGAAAGCATAAGTACGTCCTCGAGTATCTGAAGGAGGTCCTAAAAAGATACTGAAGGAGTGAGAGCTGTCAGCTGATCATCTCACTAATAACTTCGACGCACCTCGTGGAAAATCAGTGTGTCTAGCCAACTCGGAGCAGATCAAAATCAACCTCGTCTAATAGGGCTGCATGTCATAATTATCGTTTTCGACTCTCTTTTCCGCTCAACCCTCCCGTAAACTGCCTTGTTAAAAAAATCCGCGAGACATGCATCCGTTTTCACCTTTTGTGCGACAAGAATATTGTTACCTCATAACATCGTGCCTGAATCCACCACGTTTGACCACCGAATCCTTAGCCGTTTACTGCATTTCTTCTGTAATGTCCGAGCCGAATGAATATTAATTTATATTGACGGGGTTTCTAGCTGTTGGGCGAAACACGTAGGCGTAATTAACTCAAAGTGCACTGAATTCATCAGAATGATTGTTTTTAGTATCACATTCCATTGACTTTTTTCATTAACAAAATTTTTCAAGCTTGCCCCCATGTCTGACTCTTCTTTTTTTTCCCCCTTTCTGACTTTTAATGAGCACATATATAATTTACAAATTGTTATATAGATAATGCTACGCTGTAGATGACTGTCCATGAAAGTTATTCAAAGTACATCAAAATATTCACATTCATCAGAATGTGCTGTCGATAATCGGAATGTTAGACGGATCCGAGGGAAATACCTGGGAGTTTGAATTGAAAAGAAGAAGCTCCCAGTGAATTTGAACGAGGAATATTCTTCAGTGAAGGAAGCAGCGTCAAAGTCAGGTAGTAATTTCGATACTAGAGAAACATTCGTGTTTCTTTTGGTTTATTAATTTCAATAATGAATTTGGAATCGACCAAGAAAAAATGTTTTTTTACAACCCCCTCAAAATTTGTTGGTTTACGTTTCAAGGTACGTAGAATCCAAAAATCGAATAAAAATGTGGCCGTCCGTCCGCCGTACGCGGCACTTTCCCCACTTAGCATTGACTGATTTGATGAAATTTGGTATGTAGGCTCCATTTGGGGTCTAGTTGTGCCCTGAAGATTTTGGTTGATGTGGGTCAATTCTAAGGGTCAAAAAATAAATTTTGAAATTTTGAAAACGCCCTAACGAAAAAACGTCTGCCAAGTTGGGTGGGCAGTATAGCTTCCTCACTCATTGTAACATGGACGTATAGAATCAGTTGGCGAAAAAATTATGATTCAAAGAGTTATTGAATACCAAAATATTGGCGATAATATGCGGGATAGGGTTGCAGGTATTAATGTTTATAATAGTGTTGTAAATAGTTGTGGTATATAAACCACTGAAATAAAAGAACGAAAGAGTGTAGGTATAAAATAAAACTACGAAGTTATGACGATAATGATTATTATTATTCAATACTAAAACTATAATAGGTGTACGTATTAGGATTATGGGGGCCTGCTAACCAAGGCATGCGAGTGCTCTATGCCAAAGAGGAAAGCCATGCGGGATCGTCGCCCTGTTTATTGGTGGAACCAGGAGATTGCTGACCTGAGGAAGAACTGTTTTCGACTCCGGAGACTAGCTCAAAGAGCCAGGCCGAGGGACTATTATGATTTCCAGCAAAAGACCGAGCAGTACAGGGCAGCAAGACACGCACTAAAAGTGGTTATTGCCAAAAGTAAAGCCCAGAAATGGAAGGATCTGTGTGATGAGGTCGAGAACGACCCCTGGGGACTTGGGTATAAGATTGTGCTGAAGAAACTCAGGGGGATGGACTTAACCTCGACAATGGCACCGGAAGTGAAGGACAGAATTGTGGGGGAATTGTTCCCTGAACACGAGGTTGAAGACCGTCCACCGGTCGAGGTCACCGGAGAGATCCCTCTCTTCACTAAAAACGAGGTGCTGTGTGCAGCAAAATCTATGCGCAACAAAAAGGCTCCAGGTCCAGATAGGATCCCTGTAGAGATACTGAAGATTGTTGTCGATGAACAGCCAGAAATATTGTTGGACATGTATAATGCATGTTTGAAGGAGGGCATCTTCCCGAGTCAGTGGAAAATTGCAAGACTAGTCCTCATTGGAAAAGGGAAAGGTGATCCCAACACTGCGTCAGCACACAGACCTCTGTGTATGCTGGACACTGCAGGGAAGTTGTATGAGAAGATGGTGAGGCTCAGAACGCTGGCTGCGATCGCAGAGGCTGGGGGCTTGTCCCCGAAGCAGTATGGTTTCACAGCGGGAAGATCAACTGTCGATGCAGTCTGTGAGGTGGTCTCTGCAGCCCAGGCTACGCAGACGGGTAACCACCGGAGCAGAGACATCTGCATGGCAGTTACTCTAGATGTAAAGAACGCCTTCAATTCGGCAAAATGGAGTGACATCCTGGCGGCTCTCAGGGACTTTAGCATCCCAGGGTATCTTTACCGGGTCCTTCAGGACTACCTGACAGATCGGTGGTTGGAGTACGACACTGTGGAAGGAACGAGGAGGAAACGAGTCACCTCGGGAGCTGCCCAAGGCTCAGTCCTAGGGCCAGACCTCTGGAATGTCAGCTATGATGGGATCCTTCACATAGAAATGCCAGAAGACGTCTTCCTTGTGGGGTACGCTGATGATATAGTGGCGGTTATGAAGGCTCGAACCACCGAAGCCTTGCAGCTCAAGCTGAATCAGACCATGAGAAGAATACTGGAATGGATGGGATCCCGATCCCTGTCACTGGCTATTCAAAAAACGGAGATTGTCCTTCTAACCCGGAAGAGAATAGACAGAAATATCCAGATGCTTGTCGACGGCCAGAGCATTATCACGTCTGACGTAATAAGGTATCTGGGTGTCATGCTGGATGTGAAACTGAGCTTCTGGGCGCACATATGTAAGGCAGCTGATAGGGCGGCTGCAGTGGTGGGGAGGCTGGGCCGTCTTATGGCTAACATGGGTGGCCCATCCTCCTCCAAACGCAGGCTGCTCATGAGAACAACCGATGCCATCTTGTTGTACGGTGCTGAAGTATGGGCAGACGCTCTGAAGTTTCAAAAATACAGGACGCGTATTGAATCGGTGCAGCGACGTGGTGCACTAAGGATATGCAGCGGCTACAGGACGGTTTCAGCCCCTGCAGTGCAGGTTGTTGCCGGGGTCACACCAATTGACCTACTGGCAGACGAGCGCAGGAGGATCCACCTGAGGAAAGCGGAGAATGCGCCAATGGTGGTTAAGAAGGAAGAACGAGAAGAGACCATGAGGAGGTGGCAAAATAGGTGGAGGTCTGAGAGTCGAGGACGATGGACTGCAAGGCTGATTCATGGTGTCAAGGAATGGACAGAGAGAGTGCACGGGGAAGTGAATTATTATCTTACACAATTCCTTACCGGGCACGGTTATTTTCGGTCCTTCCTGAAAAAGATTGGGCGGACCACGGATTCGCGGTGTCTGTACTGCCAGCAGCAGCGTGACCGCATCACAGACGACGAGCAACAGGATCAAGATGGAGTCGCAGAAGGCCTGGAGATCGAGGAAGACGATGTGTACCACACATTCTTCCAGTGTCCTAGATGGGAGAGAATGCGGAGTAACCTGATTGACGAAGTCGGTGAACTTCAGCCAGAGACCATCGTTAATAAGATGATGGAGACAAAGGAGAACTGGGATGCCATCAATACCTACGTCATCGCAGTTCTCAAAGAGAAGGAAAGAAATAGGGATTGGGAAGGCCTAACATCATAAACGCCCCATCCCCTATCGAAGCCAAGGAGGAGCCTAAAGACATTAGGCCTCACGAAGAGGAAGCCCAGCAACAGCCGGGCTGAAAAAGGGGCTGTCCCGAAGTAATGCATCAACTGTAGTCCCGGGGCAGTCCAGACGAACAGAGGAGGTTTTAGTGGGTAACCAGTTGCTTATAGCGGCCGGACCCCCACATAAAGGGCGGTGAGACAAACATCCCTCTCCCGCTGTCAACCAATAAACGGTTTCCTCCTCTATAAAAAAAAAAAAAAAAAAAAAAAAAAAAAAAAAAAAAAAATTAGGATTATGGGTACTATATACCACAACTATTTACAACACTATTATAAACATTAATAGAGTACTATCGAGTACTATCTACTCTGTGCTCCGTAGAGCAGTATTTTGTGCTGAAAATTTAATCGAAATTGGTTGAATAGTTGCGGAGTTTTGGTTGTAACAATAAATTTAAAGTTCGCGCATGCGCAGCGGCTATTGCTTGACCAATTTTATTGAAACTTATAGGTGTCTCTTAGAAGTTAGTCCCTAACTAACCTCCAAATTTGAGCAAAATCGGTTCATTAGAAACCAAGAAACCGAGGTTCCAGGAAATTCACGTTTGCGCATGCGCACTCGCTCCTATTAGTCCGAAGGTGCTGAAATTGATAGGGGACCGTCTAGGACCTAACCCGCACAATCCCTGAAAATTTCATCAAAATCGGACCACAGGTTAGTATAGTTTTGCCCGGGACAAGGATTGACCACAGACAGACCGACAGACAGACAGACAGACCGACAGACCGACAGACCGACAGACAGACAGACAGACAGACACGGAACCAAAATTGTTCGGGAAGCTCTAAAACGCAAAAAGCAAGTGGAAATTTTGATTTTGGAGGACATTTTTTTTTCACTTCTTTCACGAATACAAAGCTTCCCTACCTTCGGTAGTGAGGAAGCAAAATTATGGTATAAAGGTATTGTTTTTCCTTCAATTTAAGATTCTATAAAATTTTTAGAATTTTTGAGACCACGCGGAGCTCTGTAGGACAAACCGTTCGCTCCCTTCGAGAATTTAAAGTTTGGACGTACGATAAATCAGAAACACGATTGTGCATCGCAAAAGAGGCCTAATCTCCGTTCAAATTTTAGCTGACCGAAATACGATCGATGTTTTTCTTCATGTTGGATGGTTGGTGGCTTTGCAGACGAATGATCAATATGGAGAAATAATAAACCATTGTGTAATAATTTGCAGCGTTTTAGTATCACATTCCCTTGACTTTTTTTATTAACAAAATTTTTCAAGCTTGCTCCTATGTCTGACTCTTCTTTTTTTCCCTTCTGACTTTTAATGAGCACAAATATAATTTACAAATAGTTATATAGATAATGCTACGCTGTAGATGACTGTCCATGAAAGTTATTCAAATTACATCAAAATATTCACATTCATCAGAATGTGCTGTCGATAATCAAAATGTTAGACGGAATCGAAGGAAATGCACGAGAGCTGAAAAGAATAAGTTCTAAGCGAATTTTTACGAAGAACATTTTTCAGTGAAGGAAGCAGCGTCAAAGTCAGGTACTAATTTCGATACTGGAGAAACACTCGTGTTTCTTTCGGTTTATTAATTTCAATAATGAACCTTAGGAATCGACCAAAAAAAAAATTTAACACCCCCTCAAAATTTGTTGGTTTACGTTTCAAGGTACGTAGAATCCGAAAATCGAATAAAAATTTGGCCGTCCGTCCACCGTACGCGGCATTTCCTCACTTAGCATTGACCGATTTTGATGAAATTTGGTACGTAGGCTCCACTTGAGGTCTAGTTGTGCCCCGAAGATTTTGGTTAATGTAAGTGACTTCTAAGGGTCAAAAAATAAATTTTGAAATTTTGAAAACGCATTTTTGAAAATTCAAAAAATTTTGATATAAAGGTATTTTTTTCCTTCAATTTAAGATTCTATGGAATTTTTAGAATTTTTTGAGACCACGCGGAGCTCTGTAGGACAAACCGTTCGCTCCCTACGAGAATTTAAGGGTTATAAAATAAATAGGGGGTAAATAAATCAGAAACACGAGTGTGAAACGCAAAAGAGGCCTAATCTCCGTTCAAATGTTAGCTGACCGAAATGCGATCGACGTTTTTCTTCATGTTAGATGGTTGGTGGCTTTGCAGACGAGTGATCTATATAGGAAAATAATAAACAATTTTGAGAAATGGGATGCGTTTTGACTCTAAACGATTAATTTCTAAAACTACTCAGAAGCTTCCGCTAAACCTTCCAGTAGAAAATCAGTTTGTCGCCTGGAGGCCGTCCATTATCAACTTCATCTGCTTTAATAGTTCAAACGGAGTAAGCCTTTTATAGGCACTTTGAAAACTCATTCGTCGCCAAGAAATAATCAAAAGAGGCTATTCAAATTATAACATCACATTAAACGACTGTAACCCTCACGGAAGTCTCAATTAAGTAGAATTAGGAGCGTTATTGACTTTCATAGGAGAGGATTCCTTGAATCTTTTAGCGCGTTGGAATAGAACGAGTGATATGTTGGGATATTAAAGCTACGGTAGTCTGACAAAATGAATCAAAGATTTTCGTATCTGCAAAAAATCAAGTTTCTTGCCTGTTTTACAGAGCATGAAACTCGAACGTCAGACACCAAATTACTCACAATAAAGGAAGTCCATAAATCAACATTTCACGGTTGAGGCGTATTTACAACTGGGACCTGTAGGTACAGGATGATCAACGAGTAGTTGGATTTTTTTGTAGAAATTCGTACACATGTAGGTGCTACGCGAGTTTTCAACGGTTATTTGGAAAGAAAGACCTAATCAAAAGTTGGTTTGTTCTTCTAGAAATTTTTGGAAAACCATTATGAGTCCAAATTAGCAAAAATGCATGCATACGAGTCTGCAAAACATTGAGACATTTTCATGTGTGTTTTCTTATTGTATTTATTACTAGGCAGATCTCACCCATTGTTAGTTCATGTACCCAAGTATCAAAATAAGAAAACAGTTGATTGATCTCTACGCAACACTGTGAGTCTATTTTATTTATTGGTATCGCGTGAGCAAGTTTTCGTGACGATTTTTCAGTTTATGTGCCAAAGCAAAGACATGAAAATGTCAAAACGCGTCTACCTTTCCTCCGTTTTACGTTCAACGTCGTTTCCCCGTAAGAGAATTCTTATTTTGCTTAACCCTGGATTTCAGTCGGTCACCGTTCCTTCCTCGTTCCGGATTAGTCTAATCTCTTACGAACCGGCGTCCCCCCCCACCACCACACCCCACAAATGATTCAAAATTTTTAGGAAAAGATGCATTATAATTGAAATTGTTGGCTTATATTTCTGGGAGTAAATTCTACTTCTAGGTAGCACTCGCACACCCCACAAGCCAAAAATAGTAACTTATAGGTTACAAGCATAAAATTGATTGCTCGCAGTCAATAATACGTTTCCCAGTAAGTATTAAATTAAAACTACAAAAAAGACTATATTCAGCAGCCACCAGATTTTCTTCAAAACCAAAATCACAACGAATTTGTTTAAAACAATTCCACCAAGTTCAACATGTCATCAGCAGAAACACACAAGTGGACTTGAGAAGAAAAAAGTTTATTTACTTTGTAGTGTCCATCGGGACCAGGACCAGGTATAATCCTTCTGAGAGTCACTTTTTGTAGAGAACTGATTCGCGAAAAATACGGTAGGTAACACGGGGAGCTCAAAAACATGAGTTTAACCATTTAAATGGTGCGACAGAGAAACTTGCTTATTCGAAAAGTCCATAAAACAAAAAGTACTTCACAAATCGATATATTTTTTTATTCTAAAGAACTGATTTTGAATTTTTGTCTCGAGTGGTTTTAAAAATTACGTAGGGCAAATGGCGGCCCGCACAAGTGATGCACTGCTCTACCCTAGTTGTGAAGTTTCGCTCCACTCTTTCCAGCATATCGACGGGAATAATGACGATGGCTTGGCGGATGTTGTCCTTGAGGTGTTGCAGGGTCCAGGGTTTTTCGTTGTAAATAATGGATTTCAGATAACCCCATAAAATAAAATGAAAAATTTCGGGACTTGTCGCGAGTTGCGATAATTAGGGCTTATTTTTTCGAAGAAGCTGAACGTGCTGTTATGGTCAATGCAGTTCGCTGCAGAGAGATTGTTGAAGCTTTTTGGTCTATTATTTTCAATAATGAACCTTTGGAATCGACCAAGAAAAAAATTTTTCTAACACCCCTTCAAAATTTGTTGGTTTACGTTTCAAGGTACGTAGAATCCAAAAATCGAATAAAAATTTGGCCCGCCATACGCGGCACTTTCCCCAATTAGCATTGACCGATTTTGATGAAATTTGGTATGTAGGCTCCATTCGGGGTCTAGTTGTGCCCCGAAGATTTTGGTTGATGTAGGTCACTTCTAAGGGTCGAAAAATGAATTTTGAAAACGCCCTAACTAAAAAAATTTTGATATAAAGGTATTATTTTTCCTTCAATTTAAGATTCTATAGAATTTTTTGAGACCACGCGGAGCTCTGTAGGACAAACCGTTCGCTCCCTTTGAGAATTTTAGGGTTGGACTCACGATAAATCAGAAACACGAGTGTGAATCGTGATCAATATAGAAGTGATCTATATAGCAAAATAAAAAAAAGTCTGCCAAGTGGGTGTGGCACATAGCTTCCTCGTATCCATAACCCGATTGTATAGATGATCCGATGCATAGTAGTTAATCTCAAAACACCAATCTCTAAGTACCTTTCACTACCCTCATAGGGGACCATCTACACGCTAATCTGGACAATCCTAGAAAATTTCATCAAATTCGAATGAAAGATTAAGTGAGTAGATGTATGTGATTGGATCAAAAAAATTCTTAGCCTCGGCTAGGATTCGAACCCGCGATCCCTGGAGCACAAATCAAGACTCTGTCCTCTGAGCTATTGAAGCCTTGTCATGTATAAGATTTGAGATTCTCACAGGAGACCATCCCTCTATGAAAAACAATTCTCTATGATTTTCATAGGGGACCATCTAAACACTACTCTGTAACATCCCTGAAAATTTCATTGAAATCGGATGGAAAATGTAGAAGTCATGGACGTTACAAGGAAATTCACGTTTGCGCATGCGCAGTGGCTACTATCAGTCCGAAGGTGGTGATTTTCATAGGGGACCATTTAAATACTAATATGTAACATCCCTGAAAATTGCATTGCAATCGGATTGAAAATGTAGAAGTTATGGCCGTTACAAGGAATTCACGTTTGCGCATGCGCAGACGCTTCTATCAGTCCGGGGATGATGATTTTCATACGGGACCATCTACAACCTAATCCACATGATCCCTGAAAATTTCATCGAAATCGAGTGGAAAATGTGGAAGTTATGGCCGTTAGAAGGAAATTCACGTTTGCGCATGCGCAGTAGCTACTATCAATCTGAAGGGGGTGATTTTCATAGGGGACCATCTAAATACTAATCTGTAACATCCCTGAAAATTTCATTGAAATCGGATGGAAAATGTAGAAGTCATGGACGTTACAAGGAAATTCACGTTTGCGCATGCGCAGTGGCTACTATCAGTCCGAAGGTGGTGATTTTCATAGGGGACCATCTACAACCTAATCCACATGATCCCTGAGAATTTCATCGAAATCGAGTGGAAAATGTGGAAGTTATGGCCGTTACAAGGAATTCACGTTTGCGCATGCGCAGTCGCTTGTGTCAGTCCGAGGATGATGATTTTCATAGGGGACCGTCTACAAACCAACCCGCACAATCCCTGAAAATTTCATCGAAATCGGACAATAATTTCGTATAGTTATGCGCGTTACAAGGAATTGATGACAGACGGACAGACACACAGACACACAGATACACGGACACACAGACACACAGACACACAGACAGACAGACACAGAACCAAAATTGTTCAGAAAGGTCTAAAACGCAAAACGCGAGTGAAAATTTTGATTTTGGAGAACTTTTTTTTTTTCGTCCTTGAAAAGTGAAAACAAAGCTTCCGCTACCTTGGTAGACTCGGAAGCAATAGTAAACCATTGTGTTATATTTTGTAGCTTTTTTTCTTCCCCAACTTGAAGAAATGGATCTTGGGGATGCGTGGTTCCAGCAGGACGGCGCCACGGCGCACACAGAACATCGATGGAGCTTTTGAGGGAACACTTCCTGAGTGCCCCATCTCCTTGAGGGCCAGGGCGTTCCCCATATTTGACGCCGTTTTTTTTTTTTTTTTTTTTTTTTTTTTCTTATGGGGTTATCTGAAATCCATTGTTTACAACAAAAAACCCCGGATAGAGTGGAGCGAAACTTACATCATTTGCCCGACGTTATTTTTAAAACCACGTGAGACAAAAATTCAAAATCAGTTCTTTAGAATTAAAAAAAAAAATTAAATCGATATGAAATGTAATTTTTGTTTTATTGACTTTTCAAATAAGCAAGTTTCTCTGCCGCACCCTAGTTACTTCACGCACATAAGCGTAAGGGTTAACCGTAAAAGCGTAAATATTAACCAAACGTGCGCAACTTCACGAGAGACTTCTCAATGTGACATTTCTATATCTGGATGTTTTTCCTCCAGAAGTTTCATTTTAACACCTGGAGTTTTCCCTCCACTATCTGGACTAGCTAGTATGGTGATAATTTAACGATTCTCTAGTCAAAAATTCCAACATTTTTTACTTCATTCTTATGTAAGTAAGTTTGTTGAACATCTGACGATCATATTAGAGGTAATGTAAACTTCCTTCCTCTTTGTCCACTGCCGGGTGAAGTCCTCCGCCGCTAATACGATCGTCACAAACAATAAGATATTTTTATGTTGATAAATAATAAGCAAATAAAAATTTTGAATCGCCACATCTCAGCAAAAACACCATCAAAATAATAATCATTACGAGAATAATACTTTCGTGGCAAAATACGGGTTCTCATTGGGAAAATACAAAATAATTTAAAATTGATGGAGCACTTATTTTGGAATTTCCGTCAAAAATTACTACCTGTAAACCTATGAAAACTTTTGGTCATAAGAAAGTACTCAAGTAGAGCAGATTTCTTAAACATAAATGAACGTTATACTTACCTTGAATATTATACGTACCTTATACGTATTTATACAAAAAATAATATTATGTTTATTCGACAAAGTTCGACACGTGGAGTCAACATAGTTTTCACTAATCAAATTATTTTGGAGAAAATTTGTTCGTCCTTGTAAAACAAAAAGTTGTGACAAAAATCTTCGAAATTTCGATTTTAAATATTTGAATTTATGTGCGTAGAATTTATATTTTTGTAGTGAAATGTTTGATTTATGTCAATCAATAAAGAAATTCCGAAAATGACATTTGCAATTTTCAATGAAAATCCGTTCATGGACTGTTTGAACTTCCCACCCATAAGAGTGGGCGGTTGGCCCAAAGAGAAAGTAGTCCCTTTATTAACAAAGTAGTTCCCTCTAGATCCGGCTTCCGCCACTAGGGGATCGAGCTAAGAATGAACCAAACTAGATCTTCCCGTACAATCAATGGGTTATTGCATTAAGAACGAATAGGTCAGTAGGTATTAGATCTATAAGAATTAATGAACTAATAGAGCAAAGACGATCATAGATAAGAACGCACGGGGCAGACCATTACTCCAACGTACTACCTACCAATTTATCTCTGCGCTCTATATTTCTCGTTCAAATCAATTATTAGTTCTGTTTAATACAAACATTTTAGTTCTCAACCAGTGTGGTTCCCGAGGTAAACATAGAAATTTTCAATCCACACCAAAGAAACTTCACGGATGACATTACAAGACAAAACAACGTCTGCCTAGTTGGGTGGGCAGTATAGCTTCCTCATAGAACTATGTGGATGAATCCCCAAAATAATAAATTCTAAATAAACATTTCAGACAATCTTTTTCACGAATTTGGTTTATTATTTTCAATAATAAACCTTTGAAGTCGACCAAGAAAAACAATATTTAACACCCCCTCAAAATTTGTTGGTTTACGTTTCAAGGTACGTTGAATCCAAAAATCGAATAAAACGCTGTAAATTATTACACAAAGATTTATTATTTTTCTATATTGATCACTCGTCTGCAAAGCCACCAACCATCCAACACGAAGAAAAACATCGATCGCATTTCGGTCAGCTCTAATTTGAACGGAGATTAGGCCTCTTTTGCGATTCACACTCGTGTTTCTGATTTATCGTACGTAAAACCCTTGAATTCTCGTAGGGAGTGAACGGTTTGTCCTACAGAGCTCCGCGTGGTCTCAAAAAATTCTAAAAATTCTATAGAATCTTAAATTGAAGGAAAAACAATACCTTTATATCAACATTTTATGAGTTAGGGAGTTTTAAAAATTTCAAAATTCATTTTTGAACCATTAGAAGTGACCGTATGGCGGACGGACGGCCAAATTTTCGGTATTCGATTTTTGGATTCTACGTACCTTGAAAGGTAAACCAACAAATTTTGAGGGGGTGTTAAAAAAATTTTCCTTCATCGATTCTAAAGTTTCATTATTGAAAATAATAAACCAAAATTTGGCCGTCCGTCCGCCGTACGCGGCACTTTTGCCACTTAGCATTGACCGATTTTGATGAAATTTGGTATGTAGGCTCCATTTGGGGTCTAGTTGTGCCCCGAAGATTTTGGTTGATGTAGGTCACTTCTAAGGGTTGGAAAATAAGGTTTGAAATTTTGAAAACTCCTAACTCAAAAAATTTTGATATAAAGGTATTGTTTTTCCATCAATTTAAGATAGTATAGAATTTTCAGAATTTTTTGAGACCACGCGGAGGGTTGGACGTACGATAAATCTGACACACGAGTGTGAATCGCAAAAGAGGCCTAATCTCCGTTCAAATTTTAGCTGACCAAAATGCGATCGATGTTTTTCTTCAAGTTGGATGGTTGGTGGCTTTGCAGACGAGTGATCTATATAGAAAAATAATAAGCCATTGTGTAATAATTTGCAGTGTTTTCTACTCAAAACCAACAATCAGCATCAAAATCCAACACGTGAGCGATAAACGATCAACAGAGTCAAGAGAATACTGACTTATTGAGTACCAGTTTTACACAAAGTAGACCATTAAAATTTAATGGTACAGCAACATTTCTGGCAGTAAAATTTACCATTTAATGGTACATTTTACTGCCAGAAATGTTGCTGTACGCCGTGCGCGGCACTTTCCATAGTTACCATGGACCGATTTTGATGAAATTTAGCAAATGGGCTCCATTTGGGGTCTAGTTGTGCCCCGAAGATTCAAAAACTCTCATTATAAAATTATTGTTTTTTTTTATCAATTAAAAATAATATAGAATTTTAAGAATCGAATAAGACCACCCAGAACTCTGTAGGACCAACCGTTCGCTCACAATGAGAACTTGGTGGAAGAGTTGGTCTTATGATAAATCAGAAACACGAGTGTGAATCGCAAAAGAGGTCTAACCTCAGTTGAAATTTTAGCTGATCAAAATGCGATCGCTGTTCGTTTCTTCGATTTATACACAGTATTGCGTCCAGCGATCAAACTTCCTGATGAAGGCACCCACAACTCTTTATCTCCTCAAATTTAACTTGATTATGAAGGTAAAATATGGTTGGTAGGTAGTGGCAATGACAAATCTGTATTCATTGCAGGCGAGTGATCTATAAAGACAAATAATAAACCTTTGTGTAGTAATTTTTTATCATAACTCCCCAAATGGAGCCCATATGCTAAATTTCATCAAAATCGGTCCATGGCAACTAAGGAAAGTGCCGCGGACGGCGGACGGACGGCCAAATTTTTATTCGATTTTTGGATTCTACGTACCTTGAAACGTAAACCAACAAATTTTGAGGGTGCTAAATTTTTTTTTTTTTTTTTTTTTTTGGTCGATTCCAAAGATTCATTATTGAAAATAATAAACCAAAATAAAACATCGAAAATCGATAAACTCTTGTAGTTATAGAGCAACTTGATGGGGTCCAATTTCCAAAAAATAAGGTGCAAAAACTGTTTTTCCGAGATTTTTGAGATTGAAAAATCCTTTTTTTTGAGATTTTTTGTGTATAATGGTTTTTTTAGGTGAATTTGGAATCAGCGTGAAATGGTCTATAATTTGCCTCATGAAGTACAGACTAATAATACATTTCCTAAATGGCTTAATATTTCTTTGAAAATTCGCTCAATCATACTTCAAAAATTGGGTTTTTTGTCATAAATAATTTGTAGGAGTTTTCCAAGGGTTGACGAGGAGGCGGAGGTGGTAATCCCAGTAGTGTCCGGTGAGTCCGTGAATCCAGTCGGCGAGCAGGCACTGATATCACTTTGTCTTGTGAAAACACCACCGTTGATATCACTCGAGACCCCACGTGACGAAACCGGTCGAATAAACACTCGTTGATAAACATAAACAAATTATTGATTAGAATATTGCAAGAATGGTTTGTTTTTTTCACGACTTACAATTGCACAGGACGCCCTATGGAAGTACATGGTGTTATGGTCGGGAGGCGGCCCTTAGATTAGGTCTTATACGAGGGGCCCCTTCCCGGAGGATCCGCCGGGCCTCCTCCCGGGGCCCCCTCCGCCTCCCGGGGCCCCCTCCCGTCCTTCCGGCCTCACGCCCCTGGGGACGTCCCTCCTTCGAGAGGACCTCCGTTTCCCGACATTCCTCCCCTCGGAGACGCCCTTACGCAATTTTCTCTCCGGCGCTGCTTTTGTTTGCCTTTTTGACGGACAGTTCCGCGAACGAAAGCCGCATCCTGGTGGAGAACGCGGAGTCGGAATTTGATCGAATGAGCGGGTAAAGGAGGTAACCCCTTTAATCTCCTTTAATCCCCTTTAATCCCTTAATCTCTCAAAGTTCCTTAAAAGAGGGACAATCCCTCATAGGTGACCATCTCCTGGTGGTAACCTCATCAAAATGGACAATCCCTCTAGGTAACCGCTGTAAAGGGGACCATCTCTTGGTGGTAACCTTATCAAAATAGATAGATCCACGAGGTAACTCCTACAAAATGGAAAATCCAACAGGGACAATCCCTCATAGGTGACCATCTCTTGGTAGTAACCTCATCAAAATGGACAATCCCTCTAGGTAACCCCTTTAAAGGGAGCCATCTCCTGGTGGTAACCTTAACAAAGTGGACAATCCCTCGGAGTAACCCCTTCAAGGGGAACTCTCTCTTTGAGGTAACCTTATCAAAGTAGACAATCCATCGGGGTAACCCCTTCAAGGGTGCCTTTCTCTTGGTGGTAACCTTGTCAAAATGGACATTCCCACGAGGTAAATCCTTCAAAATGGACAATCCCTCTAGGTAACCCCTTTAAAGGGAGCCATCTCCTGGTGGTAACCTTATCAAAGTGGACAATCTCTCGGAGTAACTCCTTCAAGGGGGACTATCTCTTGGTGGTAATTTTATCAAATTGGACAATGCCTCGGGGTAACCCCTTCAAGGGGGACTATCTCTTGTTGGTAACCTTATCAAAGTGGACAATCCCTCGGGGTAACCCCTTCAAAGCGGACAATCCCTCAAAGGTTACCTTATGGGTACAATCCTTCTAGGTAACCCCTTCCAAGGGGACTATCTCTTGGTGGTAACCTTATCAAAATAGACAATTCCACGAGGTAATTCCTTCAATGGGGACAATCCCTCATAAGTTACCTTATGGGTACAATCCCTCTAGGTAACCCCTTCAAAGGGGACCATCTCTCAAATGTAACCCTCCCAAAGGAGACAATCAAAGGTGACCTTCTCTCGAAGGTAACCACGTCAAAGTGGACGAAACTCAAAGATAGCCTTGATAAAAAGTACAATCCCTAAAGAGTAATCAAAGGAACAATCCCTTAGAGGAACCCCTTTAGAAGGAGCCACCTTTCATAGGTAACCCCTTCAAAGGGGACCATCTCACATAAGTTACCTTATGGGTACAATCCCTCTAGGTAACCCCTTCAAAGGGGACCATCTCTCAAATGTAACCCTCCCAAAGGAGACAATCAAAGGTGACCGTCTCTCGAAGGTAACCACGTCAAAGTGGACGAAACTCAAAGGTAGCCTCGATAAAAAGTACAATCCCTAAAGTGTAATCAAAGGAACAATCCCTTAGAGGAACCCCTTTAGAAGGAGCCACCTTTCATAGGTACCTCCTTCAAAGGGGACCATCTCTTTGGTGGTAACCTTATCAAACGGGACTATCTCTTGAAGGTACTTACCTCACCAAAGAGGAGGATCCCTCAAATGTAGCCTGGATAAAGAGTACAATCCTTGAATAGGTAACCTTATCAAAGGGAAATCCGTAACTGATTACCTTATCTAATGGTGAAAACCCTTGAAGTTTGCCTTATCAAATGGTACAATCCCTCAAAAGGTAACCACTTCAAAGCTAATATCTCAAATGTAGCCAGAATAAAGAGGTCAATCGGTCAAGGGGGACCATCCCTCAGAGGTAACCTCTTTTTAATTGTTATTGGCATGAAATTCACCCAACATTTTCAATGACAAACTTCGAGGTTTGTGCTGGTCAATGTCACAATGATAATGCAGTCAATTTTCAAGATGTTTCTTCAAAAAACGCTGCAAATTATTACACAAAGGTTCATTTTTTCTGATAGATCACTCGCCAACAAAGAACAAAGCATTGCCATTGTCACTACTTACCAACCATATTTTCTCTTCACAATCAAGTTCATATTGAAGAAATAAAGAATTGGGTGCCTTCATTAGAAAATTCGATTACTGGTTGCTAAGAACGCAAAACTGAGAACAACTCGAAGAAACGAGATTTGCTCAGCTAAAATCTTAACGGAGATTAGGCCTCTTTGGTGATTCACACTCGTGTTTTTGATTTTCTGTAAGTCCAACCTTCAAGTTCTCGCAAGGAGCGAACGGTTTGTCCTACAGAGCTCCGGGTGGTCTCGAAAAATTCTAAAAATTCTATACTATCTTGAATTGATGAAAAAACAATACCTTTATATCAACATTTTTTGAGTTAGGGCTTTTTCAAATGTTCAACTCCAGTTTTCACACCTTAGAAGTGACCTACATCAACCAAAATCTTCAGGGCACAACTAGACCCCAAATGGAGCCCATACCCAAATTTCACCACAGTATTTATTCGATTTTGGTTTATTATTTTCAATAATGAACCTTTGGAATCTAACAAGAAAAACTTTTTTTTTAACCCCCCATCAAAACTTGATGGCTTACGATTTTTTATTATTATTATTATTTTTCTTTATTGGCATAGTATTTATTTACATTCAGCCATAATAGTTACAATATCGTCTTATACTAGGTTATATTTTACGTTACAAATTAATCATAATATATACATATTTGTGTTCCAAAACGTCAGATAATAATAGTACAACTGATTTTCTAATATTTAAACATATTTGTTTCCATTAAATATAGTTAAACTTATTTCGTTATATGTATAGTACTCGTTGTCTTAAATTTTGATGTTGGTGTTATTTATGAATTTAATTATTTCGCTCCAAGCATTGCTGTTCTTCTTCAGTAATAGATATTCGTAGTTCAAGGGGTTTTCTACTAATTCTGGTATGTTTCGCAACATTACTTTACGTGTGACGCTGTACAAAGGACATGTCATAATAATATGTTCCAAATCTCCACATTCACATACTGCGTCATCTTTCCTTCCAATACGGTGTAGGTACGGTGGGCATATAGCATGATTTGCTCTGAGCCTACATATTATGCGAATGTCACGTTTATTGTTATTGAACGTAATTGTTTTAAACCACGGGGTGAATCCTATGTGTGGATTCAACTTTTTGTAAAACAATTCTTTAGGACCTATTTCAAATTCTCTCTGCCATTGGATCCGTGATTCTCTTTTTGCTAGTGCATAATATTCCTCTTTAGGCAGTTCCCAAGAAATTACGTCACCCTCTCTTGCGGCGCTTCTTGCGATGGCTTACGATTCAAGGTAAGTAAATCCGAAAACCGAATTTTAAAAAGTCCGTTCAAACTTTCCTCAGTTTCCAAGGACCGATTTTGATGAAATTTGGTATAAGGGCTTCATTTAAGGTCTAGTTGTGCCGCGAAGCTTTTGGTTGACGTCAGTCTTTTCTATGGGAAGAAAAATAGGGTTTGAAATTTTCCCCTAGCTCGAAAACTCTCGAAATAAAAGTATTGTTTTTTCACCAATTAGAAATAGTATTGAATTTTTAAAATTTTTAGAGACCACGCGGAGCTCTGTAGGACAAACCGTTCGCTCCCTACGAGTACTTAAGGGTTTTCTTTCGATAAAATAGAATCACGAGTGTGAATCACCAAAGAGGCCTAATCTCCGTTCAAATTTTAGCTGAGCAAATCTCGTTTCTTCGAGTCGTACTCAGTTTTGTTTCCATAGCAACCAGTAATCAAATGTCCATTTGAAGGCACCCGCAGCTCCCTGTTTCTTCGAATCGAGTGTGAAGCGTTTATTTCTTCCAAATAAACTTGATTGTGAAGGTAAATAATATTTGCCTTTATTACTACATATTATGTAGTAGGTAATACCTGTGGCTGGTAGGAAAACAAAAAAGAAAAATAGTGACAATGGCAAAGCTGTGATCTTTGCAGGCGAGTGATCTGTACTAAGAAATAATAAACCTTTGTGAAATAATTTGCAGCGTTTTTGAATTCTACGTACCATCAAACTTAAACCTTAAAATTTTGAGTGGGCGTTAAACATGTTTTCCTTCTTGGTCGACTGCAGTATTATTGAAAACTAGCTGAAAAGCCTACTAAAAGTAGGCAAAAACGATTCCTCCAACTCTCTCCTCTCACCCACCTCCGATTCCTCCTGCCAAAAACTCCTCCCGCCCCAACTCCTCCCGCCCCAACTCCTCCGACTCTTCCTGCCCCCACCTCCTCCCGCCACAAATCCGACTCCTCCCGCTCCAGCTCCTCCCGCCCCAAACTCCTCCGACTCTTCCCGCCCCCAACGCGTCCGATTCCTCCCGCACCCAGCTCCTCCCGCCCCCAACTCCTCCCGTCTCCGATTCCGCCGACTCTCCCCACTCCCAACCCCTCCGTGCATTGGTACGTACGTAAGGTTGGCGTTTTATGTATACATATAGATAGATAATAAACTAAAAACCTCTAACCCTAATTGGACCGTGATGTCACTAGTGTCACCGAAAACATCTCAGGAGCTCCTCAGCTGTGCCGAGGTTTCACCGGCGTAACCAAAAAAATTGTAAATTTAATAGACAGCCGATTTTTTTTTTTTTTTTTTTTGTTGGTTATTGGAAGTCTCGAAATAGAGAGTTAACACAAAATCCAAATAAATCGAATAAAAAATCTTAAAATTTTTCCTCTTAACATCACTATTTTACTTTAAACAACATAATAAAAACGCTGCAAATTATTACACAGTGGTTTATTATTTTTCTATATAGATCACTCGTCTGCAAAGCTACCAACCATCCAACATGAAGAAAAACATCGATCGCTTTTCGGTCAGCTTTAATTTGAACGGAGATTAGGCCTCTTTTGCGATTCACACTCGTGTTTCTGATTTATCGTACGTCCAAACGTTAAATTCTCGTAGTGAGCGAACGGTTTGTCCTACAGAGCTCCGGGTGGTCTCAAAAAATTCTAAAAATTCTATAGAATCTTAAGTTGAACGAAAAACAATACCTTTATATCGAAATGTTTTGAGTTAGGGCGTTTTCAAATTTTCAAAATTCATTTTTGAACCCTTAGAAGTGACTTACATCAACCAAAATCTTTGGGGCACAACTAGACCCCAAATGGAGCCAACATACCAAATTTCATCAAAATCGGTCAATGCTAAGTGGCAAAAGTGCCGCGTACGGCGTAATTTTTATTCGATTTTTGGATTCTACGAACCTTGAAACGTAAGCCATCAAATTTTGAGGGGGTGTTACATTTTTTTTTCTTGGTAGATTCCAAGGGTTTATTATTGAAAATAATAAACCAAAATTGGTCAAAAAATTCAGCCGTTCATTTGCATTGCAAATTGCAATTTGAATTGAAGTTAATTTGGTGCCACCTTGGGACAGATATGGAATTCCTAAGGTGTTTTTGGTGACACTGATGTCACCATGGTCTAATGAGGGTCATCGGTGAAGTATATCAGGGTTCCAAAAACTCAAATGAAGCACTCTATGAGCCGACTGCTGCGGTTGACCTACAAAACGCATCATTTTACTAATTCAACTACCGAAGGCGTAACCTTCCTGCCCTACTTACAGCTCATTGCAGGCGTTACAACTTAAACATTAACGGCGTTCCCTTAACCCTTTCTCCGCCGCCGGCCTAATAGTTCCCGTTGAATTTCCTCTCGCTCAGCGGGACACTTCGATGTGCGGCGAGGAAGCTTTATCTTCGATCTCATTTTGTCGCGCTCGTCATATTCTGCTGAACACATTCCGATGATGCTCTCGATATTACGTAATTTCAGGTCGTGGCTGATGGTGATGGCGGTCCACCGGCGTGATGACTTCCTGGTGTCAAACACACCTTCGACGTACTCAGCTTCGGCTGGAAGGAATTGACCAGGAGCCGAGGCCGGAAGCAGTGGAAAGCATTTGGATTATTATTTTCAATAATGAACCTCAGGAATCAAGGAAGACAATAATAGTATGAACCTCCATCAAAATGTGATGTTTTACCTGAGTTTCAAGGTATGTAGAATCCAACAATTTTGTTGCGTTCTTTCTTTTCACAGGTGTTATACAGGGAGTACACGAGTGGTTCTCGACCTTCCTCCCTAGTGTTCTGCCACTAATTTCCGACCAAACGTGCCTCCTGACATTTTCTGGTATCCCCACTGAAAATGCCTTTTTTTCACTTAGAAATTTCTTTCGTGTTTTGATTTGCTCATTAAATCTACCATAACTCCCTCAAATCTAAACAATCCGTTGGAAAGAGCGTTGAATTTTCAATCTTTTTGATGCCCAATAACATTTTTGGTTTATTATTTTCAATAATGAACCTTTGGAATCGACTAAGAAAATTTTTTTTTTAAACCCCCTCAAAATTTGTTGGTTTACGTTTCAAGGTACGTAGAATCCAAAAATCGAAAAAAAATTGGCCGTCCGTCCGCCGTCCACCGTACGCGGCACTTTCCCCACTTAGCATTGACCGATTTTGATGAAATTTGGTATGTAGGCTCCATTTGGGGTCTAGTTGTGCCCTGAAGATTTTGGTTGATGTAGTTCTAAGGGTCAAAACGTATTGTTTAGTAATGCATGCATTCCAGGGGACGTCCCATTGCATAAGTATTGGATCAGTTTAACCAGTTGTTAAGCGATAAGACTGTTTCTCTCGATGTAATTTATTTATTACTTTAGGGAAGAAATATTGACACCCCCCCCCCCACCAGTATAAACCATAACTTTTTCTAGCGGCATGATAGCCTCGAATCTGAAGAGCATTTTAAAATCCATGATCCACGACACCCAACATGCGAATTCGAGTTCACCCCCCCCCCCACCTCCACAACGCCAACAATGGTGCCAGTCTGGCACCAAAGCGGAAATACGTCGTAACATTGAACTTTCATCTATTAGGTTTAGTAGGCAGTCCGTCGAATGTCACATCCGTATTCAAGGTGAAACACCAAAAAACCCAAGAAACATGAGGTTTATGGTGCCCTGGCACCATGGTGGCACCACTTTTATTTCCATGGTGGTACAGAAAGTAATTCATGAAAATCCGAGGGTATAATGAGAATTTTTCCTCAATTTCAAAGCTTGGATACAATTAGTAAGCAGTAAAGGAACCGAAATATTGAAAAATTGGATATTTTGTGAATATTATCCCCCCACCCACCCCTTCCTCTTGCAAATTTTGGTACTTTGGTGAAATCATGTACAACTCGGAAGTTATTTGAGTCAAACAGAAAAAGAAACACACAAATCGGTTAGAAATTGAGGCCTGGGCAGAGTTCATAAGATTATGCCCGCAAACGTACGTTTTTTAACCATTAACCCCCCCCCTCTCCCCCCTTAAAAGGCGAAATTCGAAATTCCGGCGCCGTAGTGCACAACTAGATAGTTTTCCGCGTCGAAGAAAAAAAGAACCACGAAAATCGGTTGAGAACTAAGGCCTGGGCAGAATACACAAGATTAAGCCCAAAAAAAAACACGTTTTTTGAGCATTAACCCCCCCTTTCCTCCCCTTAAAAATCAAAATTCGAAATTCCGGCGACGTAGTGCACAACTAGATAGTTTTCCGCGTCGAACAAAAAAAGAACCAGGAAAATCGGTTGAGAACTAAGGCCTGTGCAGAGTACACAAGATTTTGTTACACACACACACACACACACACACACATGCACACACAGACATATATGGTTTTTTTCGCGGATTTAGATTCAGAATGGTCTAAAACGGATTACTGTGTGGTTATTTTTTTTTCTGTTGAGTGTTGTCCTCTTTCACCCCAGATCGATCGTATAAGGACGCCCAAGTCTTACTGTGGGACGTCCTAAAAATGAATTTTGAAATTTTGAAAACGCCCTACCTCAAAAATTTTGATACAAAGGTAATGTTTTTCCTTCAATTTAAGATAGTATAGAATTTTTAGAGACCACGCGGAGCTCTGTAGGACAAATTGTTCGCTCACTACGAGAATTTAAAGTTTGGACGTACGATAACTCAGAAACGAGTGCAAATCGCAAAAGAGGCCTAATCTCCGTTCAAATTTTAGCTGACCGAAATGTGATCGATGTTTTTCTTCATGTTGGATGGTTGGTGGCTTTGCAGACGAGTGATCAATATAGAAAAATAATAAACCACTGTGTGTTTTTTCTTTAGTTCAAAATAGTTGCGATTTTGGTTTATCATTTCCAGTACTGATGGATCAACAAAAGAAAAATTGAATCCCTTCAAAATTTGATCGTTAGCGTTTCAATGTACGTCGATACCGAAAAACGAATTTGAAAATATCGGACTCAACACGACTCGTGTGGCGTAACGTGTGAGGTGTGAATCACAGATGAGGTATAATCTCCATTAAAATTTTAGCTAACCAAATTTTGTTTCTTTGAGTCGTACTCAGTTTTGCCTCCAGAGCAACCAGTAATCAAATAGGTATTCAACTAATCAAATAATCAAATAAGTAATCAAATATCCAAGTGAAAGCACCTACAACTTTTTAATTCTTCGAATCGAGTGTGAAGCGTTTATTTCTTCAAAATACACTTGCTATGTAGTTGGTAGGTCGTGGCAATGGCTAAGCTGTGTTCTTTGCAGAACTCTATACAGAAAAATAGTAAACCTATTGCAGTTATATGAGGAAAAGGAGGCTGTAAGACCCAGTTCTCATTCGTCATTATTTTACTAAGGCGAGCGCTCTCAGGGCAAACTGTGGCCCCTTTTTAGGACGTCCCACAGTAAGACTTGGGCGTCCTTATGCGATCGATCTGGGGTGAAGTTGGACAACACTCAAAAGAAAAAAAAAATAACCACACAGTAATCCGTTTTAGACCATTCTGAATCCAAATCCGCGAAAAAAACCATAGGTGTATGTCTGTGTGTGTGTGTGTGTGTATGTGTGTGTGTGTGTGTGTGTGTGACAAAATCTTGTGTCGTCTGCACAGGCCTTAGTACTCAACCGATTTTCCTGGTTCTTTTTTTGTTCGACGCGGAAAACTATCTAGTTGTGCACTACGTCGCCGTAATTTCGAATTTTGCCTTCTAGGGGGGGAAAGGGGGGGTTGATGTTCAAAAAACGTGCGTTTTTGGGCATAATCTTGTGTCGTCTGCCCAGGCCTCAGTTCTCAACCGATTTTTGTGGTTCTTTCTTTCATCGACGCAGAAAACTATCTAGTTGTGCACAACGGCGCCGAAATTTTGAATTTTGCTTTTTAAGGGGGGAAAAGATGGATGCTTAAAAAACGTGCGTTTGCGGGCATAATCCTGTAAACTCTGCCCAGGCCTCAATTTCCAACCGATTTGCGTGTTTCTTTTTTTGTTTGACTCAAATAACTTCCGAGTTGTACATGATTTTACCAGAGTACCAAAATTCGCAAGGGGAGAGGGTGAGTGGGGGGATAATATTCACAAAATATCCGATTTTTCAATATTTCGGTTCCTTTACTGCTTACTAATTGTACCCAAGCTTTGAAATTGAGGAAAAATTCTCTTTATACCTCCGGATTTTCATGAATTATTCTCTGTACCACCATGGAACTAATAGTGGTGCCACCATGGTGTCAGGACATGGTGCCATGATGCCATAAACCGCTTATTTCGTGTTTTTTTTTTTTTTTTTTTTTGTATTTCACCTTGAATACGGATGTGAACTTCGACGGACTGCCTACCAAAACTAAAAGATGAAAGTTCAATGTTACGACGTATTTCCGCTTTGGTGCCAGACTGGCACCATTGTTGGCGTTGGGGAGGTGGTGGGGGTGGGGGGGGTGAACTCGAATTCGCATGTTGGGTATCGTAGATCATGGATTTCAAAATGCTCTTCAGATTTGAGGCTCCCATGCCGCTAGAAATGTTAAGGTGGATAATGGTGGGGGGGGGGGGTCAGTATTTCTTGCCTAAAGTAATAAATAAATTACATCGAGTGAAACAGTTTTATCACTTAACAACTGGTTAAACTGATCTAATGCTTATCCAATGGGACGTCCCCTGGAATGCATGCATTACTAAACAATATGTTTCAAGCCTATATTCAAAGAACTGCACTCCATCACCAACTCTGATTGTGATTCCCTCTAGTCATTGTTGTTTTTATTTATTGAAATTTTTTTATTTTTTGGTTAGTTTCAAATAATACTGCGTTCCTGCCAGCTATCTGTATCCTATCCTGCTAGCCTTAGTAGAATAATGACGAATGAGAACTGGGTCTTACTGCTTCCTTCTCCACATATAACTACAATATGACTGCAGCAGGAGTAGATAGCAATAATAAACCTTCGAGTAATAATTTGCAGCGTTTTAAAGAAATTAATGACTCCAACCATAGCTACGTGGGAACACCCATACATACGTATTGTTTTTGGAAAACTCTGGAAATCGTTTAATAAGGTTTCCAAAACGGATTTCAGAGAAAAATAAAATAAATTTAAAAAGTCCATGCTTAAAATGTTGAGTTTTCCAATAGCTCTATTTTCTTTGAAATTCGCTAATTCAAATGAAATTCTGGAAAATGTGGGCTTACGAGTACTGGCTTCGTACGGACAGAGTTGGTTGATTCTGAAAACGAGCAACAATGCTCGAGCGAGAGTAACATCCCCGTCCTGGAAAAACCAAGCACCGTGACACTTCACACACTTGCTCAGACGACCGCGCAAAAACCCACAGTAAGATTTTTTAGCTTCCACGTCCCCGTTCCACGTAGCACCTCGTTACATCTGGCTTTTCTTGCACAAACCTGGAGGAAAACGAAGGTTTTCTTAGTTGAAGTTGAGTTGAGTGTGTTTTTGAAAAAAAGTAGCATTTTAAGCGGATTTAAAAACAATGGGGTGTGGCGTATAGCTTCCTCATTTAGATGATCCAATTAATAGATGATCTGATGCATTAATCTCAAAACATCAATCTTCAAGTGCCGTTCACTTCCCTCGTAGGTTGATGCAAATTTCTTCAAATTTGGATGAAAAATGCAAGAGTTATGGCTGTTACAAGGATTCTAAGTTTGCGCATGCGCAGAGACTACTGTCAATCTGGGGGCCATGATTTTCATAGGGGACCATCTACACGCCAATTCGAATAATCACTGAAAACTTCATCAAATTCGGATGAGAAAAGTAGAAGTTATGCCTATCGTAGTTATGGCCATCGATCCGGCTATTGATCCGGTGATGATGATTTTCATGTGGGACCATCTACTTGCCAATTCGAACAATCACTGACATTTTCAGGGAATTCGGGGCGAAAATGTAGAAGTCACCACCCTCAGTAGGATTTTGCGTTTGCGCAAGCGAAGAGGCTACTGTCAATCCAGGAAGCTTGATTTGTCATCAAATTGTTAGAAGGATTCTAAGTTTACGCATGCGCCATAATTTTCTTAGGGGACCATCTACACGCCAATTCGAATAATCACTGAAAACGTCATCAAATTCGGATGAGAAAAGTAGAAGTTATGCCTATCGCAGTTATCGCTTTATTTGTCATAAAATTGGGTTGAAATATGTAAACTTTGTCTTGTTTCAATGATTTCATGTTTGCGCATGCGTAGAGGATACTATTGATCCGGGGATGGTGCTTTTCATAGGGGACCATCTACACTCCAACCCAAACAATCCCTGAACATTTCATCGAAATCGGACAATAGCTTCGTATAGTTTTGCCCCTTACAAGGATTTCATGACAGACACACAGACAGACAGACAGACACAGAACCAAAATTGTTCAGGAAGGCCTAAAGCGTAAAACGCGTGTGAAAATATTTGAAACCTTGAAAAGTGAAAGAATGCTCCCTCTACCTTGGTAGACTCGGAAGCAAAAAGTGCTATGAGGAAAAGTTTTTGCAATTAGTCATAAAATCGATCCCTGAAGTGTTGCGGATTGGTTTTGGGAAACCCTATACAGCCGTCAATAATGAACCTATGGAATCGACTAAGTAAAAAATTTTAACCCCCCCCCCCCTCCCTTTCTTAAAATTTGTTGGTTTACGTTTCAAAGTACCTACGTAGCATACGAAAATCGAAAAAAAAATGTTGCCGTCCATTCACCACTTTCCTCAGTTAGCATAGACCAAAATGAAATTTTTGAATTTTTTTTTAAATTTGGTATACAATTGTGAGGCGGAAAGCGAAAAGAGACCTCTTGTCGGCGTTCGTCGAAATGGAGCTATTTCTATTTTCTCAATCTCTATAGATTTATGAAGAATTTAAGACCAAAATCGTCCTTGTAGCTCAAAAAATGACGAAGCTGCAATATTTCAGTGTTTTATAACAGAGAAAAATGGATTTTGAGAAAAACGACCATGAACTTCAAAATGCAACCTTAAATTCTTAGATTCTTAAATCGATATTTTCTTATTTAGGTTACTTTTGATTCGATTCGATCTTTCAGGCCTATACACTTGGGTTCTAGAGGCTCCAAGGATCAATAATTGATAGAAAGTGAAAAATCGATTCTTTCGACCTTCTTCCAGTTTTTAGCCTTTTCCTCGAAATCAGCTTTGCCGACAAGAGGTCCCTTTTCGCTTTCCGCCTCACAATTTGGGTATACAGTTTTGGGGTCTAGTTGTGCCCCGAAGATTTTGGTTGATGTAGGTCACTTCTAAGGGTTGACAAATAAGGTTTGAAATTTTGAAAACGCCCTAATTCAAAAATTTTGATATATAAAGGTATGGTTTTTCCATCAATTTAAAATAGTATTTAATTATTAGAAACAAATGGGGCCACCCAGAGCTCAGCAGGACCAACCGTTCGCTCCCCATAGAAACGTAAGGGTTGGACAAATCAGAAACACGAGTGTGAATTGCAAAAGAGGCCTAATCTCTGTCGTTCGTTTCTTCGATTTGTCCACAGTACTTATTGAGTCCTTAGCAACCAGTAATAAAACTTCCTAATGAAGGCAACCAAAACTCTTTATTTCCTCAATTTAACTTGATTGTGGAGCGAAAATATGGTTAACATGTCGTGGGAATGGCAAAGCTGTATCCTATGCAGAGCAGGCGAGTGATCAATACAGAAAAGAGGGCTAATCTCAAAATTCATTCAAAATCTGGAGTAGGTACTACATGTGTTGACCAAGATTTTGGTTGAAAACCTGATCAAATGGTAATTATAAATGCTTGCATACGAGTCTGCAACACATTGGGACATTTCCATGTCAACCACTACACAACAAGGTAGTGAAGTAAGGTTGTTAGTTCATGTACCCAAGCATCAAAATAAGAAAACAGTTGATTGTTCTCTACGCAACACAGTGAGTCTATTTTATTTATTGGTCGCGTGAGCAAGTTTTCGTGACGATTTTTCAGTTTATGTCAAGCAAAGACATGAAAATGTCAAAAGATTAACCTTTGTGTAATAATTTGCACCTTTTTTGTCCAAATTTGATTAAATTACCAGGATTTGTGCGGGTTGATGTGTAGATGGTCCCTAGCAAGATGGTCAAATTTCCCATTGAATGCAGCTCCCTATTTCTTCTAAATTAGTGTGTTTCTTCCAAATAGACTTAATTGTGAAGTCGATATGTAGTAGATTGGTAGGTGGTGACAATGGCAAAGCCGTGTTCTTTGCAGACGAGTAATCTATAATGAAAAACAATATTCCTTGGTGTATTAATTTCGCTGTGAAAGTTAATTTACTTCTCTTTTAAAACGAACTGGTATGTTCACGCACGTACTAATGATGCCCACGGGTCCAAAAAATATCGCTCTTCAAAAAGGGATTTTCCTTGATTTTTCTCTTCTTCGGATTTTGTCAGCTTTTTGAGTCTCGGAACCGTTGAGAGCAGGAATATCGGTTCGTCAGAAATATTGCAGGTCGTCCGTGAATTCGATTCAGATGCACTCTGAATCTTGATTCTTTCCAGCCTTTGGAAAACGGTAATTGAATAACAAATCCCATTCAGCTCTCGGTGAAACGCGTGAAGGGCGGAGCCTTGAGCCAACTAAAGCAGAGAAAGAGCAATTTGGTAATATCCTGAGAAGCTGCAAATGAGGGACAAGCTTCCCAAATGAATCACCGTTATAAAGGTCCAGCGGTCCTGTTCCTGAGGCCGCGTGGCGAACTGCACCGTCGCCCCTCAAACAATATCATAATCAGGGAAAACGAATCGAAGGTTTTTTTTCTTCATCCAGTTCCTCTTAGTTCGACGGTTTTAACTAGACCTGACCAACGACCGTGCAAAATATTCTCCACCAAGTAATTCGTGGGTTATTGATTATGAAATCATCGGCTCCGCTCGGCCGACCCTTGTGTTTTTTGGGCTCACTGGTAATTTATTATGAACAGTATTTTGAACGGTCGATACAATTTCGCATTGTTTTCCTCGCTTTCTGTTTCGACTGTGATTTCCGTTTCTGAACCCCTAAGAGTATCGAAGTAGTACCTAAGAGTATTGTAGGAGACTGTCTACACGCCAATCCAAACAATCCTAGAAAATTTCATCAAATTCGGATGCAAACTGTAAGTGTTATGGCTCCTACAATGTTTTTACGTTTGCGCATGCGCAGAGGCTACTTTAAATTTTAAGGCCTTGGTTTTCATAGGGGACCATCTACAACCTAATCTGCGTAATCCCTAAAAATGTCATCAAAATCGGGCAGAGAATGTGGAAGCTATGGCTGTTACAAGGAACTCGCGTTTGTGCATGCAGAGCTAGGGATGTCCCAAAAGTATCGATACTTAAAAGTATACATATCGATACTTCTTGAAAAAGTATCGATACATATCGATACTTTTGCTTCCGAGTCTACCAAGGTAGCGGAAGCTTTGTTTTCACTTTTCAAGGACGAAAAAAAAAGTTCTCCAAAATCAAAATTTTTACTCGCGTTTTGCGTTTTAGACCTTTCTGAACAATTTTGGTTCCGTGTCTGTCTGTCTGTCATGAATTCCTTGTAACGCGCATAACTATACGAAGTTATCGTCCGATTTCTATGAAATTTTCAGGGATTGTGCGGGTTGGTGTGTAGACGGTCCCCAATGAAAATCATCATCCTCGGACTGATAGAAGCGACTGCGCATGCGCAAACGTGAATTCCTTGTAACGGCGATAACTTCCTCATTTTTTACCCGATTCCGATGACATTTTCAGGGATTACGCGGATTAGGTTGTAGATGGTCCCCAATGAAAATCAAGGCGTTAAAATTTACAGATGCCTCTGCGCATGCGCATACGTAAAATCCTTGTAACAGCCATAACATTTACATTTTTCATCCGAATTTGATGAAATTTTCTAGGATTGACCAGATTAGCGTGTAGATGGTCCCCTATGAGGGTAGTGAAAGGTACTTTAAGATTGGTGTTTTGAGATTAGCTACTATGCATCGGATCATCTATACAATCGGGTTATGGATACGAGGAAGCTATGTGCCACTCCCACTTGGTTTTTTCCTGATATACATCGTAGTATCGATACTTTTTTTCCAGTATCGGAGGCGATACTTTTTTATATCTCACATTTTATCTGTTTCAACACCTACGACATGAAGGTACCTACTTGACAGTACCTCTATCTGTACGTAGATTGTTGGGAGACCAACAAACTTCAACAAATTAAGGAAAGATGATGTACCACCACCTCCAACTCTCTATGATAGCCTGCTGTCCTCCACATTCGAGGAAGGACCACCATAATGTTAACCCAAACCCAAAACAAGTGCCTAACAAAAACAAGTTTTAAATAACAAAATGAGTGATTTATTGTTTTGTTCATTCTATATTAATTATTATCCTCGTGAAGGTGAGATGTCACACTGATGGAGAGAAACATAAAGGACAATTTCACCCACTTTTGTGAAAGTATCGAAAAGTATCGATACTTCAAAATATCGATACTATTGAAATTATCGTATCGATACTTTTTGATACTTTTTAGATGTATCGATACGATATTATATCGATACTTTTGAAGTATCGGACATCCCTATGCGGAGCTGCTACTATCAGTCCTGGGGTGATGATTTTCATAGGGGACCATCTAAACACTAATGTGTAACAACCCTGAAAATTTCATTGAAATCTGATGAGAAATGTACAAGTTATGGTTGTGGCAAGGATTTCATGACAGACACACTAACAGACAGACGAACACGGAACCAAAATTGTTGAGGAAGGTCTAAAACGTAAAATGCGAGTAGAAATTTCGATTTTGGAGAACATTTTTTTTCAACCTTGAAAAGAGAAAACAAAGCTTTCGCTACCTTGGTAAACTCGGAAGCAACAGATACCAACATTTCTAGATTTTGCGTATACTGCCATGCTAAGCCAGAAAGTCGTATCTTGGCTTCACCCAACTTTCGGGAAAACGACCTTATAGGTTTCGTGGTGAAATAACTCTTTCACGGGTTTATTTTTCCTCCTTTTACCTCAACTAAAAGTTTTTCTTATAGGAAATTAGTTGCTGAATCGATTTCTGAGGTCAAAATTATATTTTTTTGGTGTATATTGTCAAAAAACTGTATAACATTTTTCTATTCTTATTTTACTTACATTTAGGTCAGATATACTAAGCCTGAAGTCGTATCTCGATCTTGAATTTACGTTTGCGCAAGCGCAGTGGCTACTATCAGTCCGAAGGTGGTGATTTTCATAGGGGACCATCTAAATACTAATTTGTAACATCCCTGAAAATTTCATTGAAATCGGATGGAGAATGTCGAAGTTATGGCCGTTACAAGGAATTCACGTTTGCGCATGTAAAGTCGCTTCTATCATTCCGGGGATGATTATTTTCATAGGGGACCATCTACACACCAACCCGCACAATCCCTGAAAATTTCTTAGAAATCGGACAATAACTTCGTATAGTTATGCCCGTTACAAGGATTTCATGACAGACACACAGACAGACAGACACGGAACCAAAATTGTTCAGAAAGGTCTAAAACCTAAAACGCGAGTGAAAATTTTGATTTGAGAACTTTTTTTTCATCCTTGAAAAGTGAAAACAAAGCTTCCGCTACCTTGGTAGACTCGGAAGCAATAAGAATGGAAAAATTGTATACAGTTTTTTGACAATATCCACTAAAAACGTCTGCCAAGTGGGTGTGGCACATAGCTTCCTCGTATCCATAACCCGATTATATAAATGATCCGATGCATAGTAGTTAATCTCAAAACATCAGAAAATCAAAACAAGATAATCTGTAACATCCTTGAAAATTTCATTGAAATCGGATGGAAAATGTAGAAGTTATGGCCGTCAGGAGGAAATTAACGTTTGCGCATGCGCAGTGGCTACTATCAGTCCGAAGGTGGTGATTTTCATAGGGGACCATCTACAACCCAATCCGCATAATCCTTGAAAATTTCATCGAAATCGGGTAGAAAATGTGGAAGTCAGACAGACACACAGACACTGAACCAAAATTGTTCAGAAAGGTCTAAAACGCAAAACGCGAGTGAAAATTTTGATTTTGGAGAACTTTTTTTTTCGTCCTTGAAAAGCGAAAACAAAGCTTCCGCTACCTTGGTAGACTCGGAAGCAA
The DNA here is from genome assembly GCA_009739505.2 of Apolygus lucorum. NCBI lineage: Eukaryota > Metazoa > Arthropoda > Insecta > Hemiptera > Miridae > Apolygus > Apolygus lucorum. The sequence continues at coordinate 49,309,172 of CM019178.2, read as the reverse complement.
AATGTTTAATTTTGACCTCAAAAATCGATTCAGCAACTAATTTCCTATTAGAAAAACTTTTAGTTGCGGTAAAAGGAGGAAAAATAATCCCGTGAAAGTTATTTCACCACGAAACCTATAAGGTCGTTTTCCCGAAAGTTGGTTGAAGCCAAGATACGACTTTCTGGCTTAGCACGGTAGTATTCAGGTAGGTAACAGTAAGAAGGTTCCTAAGGTCACCACTAAATGCTGAGTTTTCAGAGGCAAAAAGTCGTATCATGCCGAATCAGAATGCAAGAAGTCGTATCGTCGAAATACTAAGGCCGATTCTCGTAACTGTGTCAAGATACGAGTTTTCTTCTTCTGATTCGCTCTGATACGACTAGTTGCTTAGCATAATCAAGTTAACACGCCTTAACACAAAAATCGGGAGGCTTGTTTGAGGCATTTCTAGTCGAGATACGACTCTGAAACTTCGAAAATCGATAGAAATCGACCCCCTAAACCCCGAGTACCAATAACTCAATTTGGTCAAATTTTCACTTTACGACTTTCTGGCTTAGCACGGCAGTATACTTCCACCAAGATTCGTTCCCTAGCGGCTGCTAGGCTTGTGGTGTGGCATGGCTATTGGTTTATTTTAGCGTGGAACATGCTTTAGCTTTGGACCAACTACCCGAAAAGTGTCACGCGGGAGGGAGGGTGACGGACACAAGAGTCACAAGAGGGTTATTTTCCACCACATTCCTACTTCGCCGAAAAGCGCGGCTAAAACATGTTTCATGTTTCTTGAATTTTAGCCAAAGGCTATAAGCGGTAAGCCCGAATAGCCGAGGTTTTAGTGATAAACCTTTAGAATCGACCATGAAAAAATGTTTAACTCCACCCCAATTTGTTGTTGCTTCCGAGTCTACCAAGGTAACGGAAGCTTTGTTTTCACTTTTCAAGGATGAAAAAAAAAAGTCTGCCAAGTGGGTGTGGCACATAGCTTCCTCGTATCCATAACCCGATTGTATAGATGATCCGATGCATAGTAGTTAATCTCAAAACATCAAAACGAGTTAATCTGTTACATCCCTGAAAATTTCATTGATATCGTACGGAAAATGTAGAAGTTATGGCCGTTACAAGGAATTCACGTTTCCGCATGCGCAGTGGCTACTATCAGTCCGAAGGTGGTGATTTTCATAGGGGACCATCTAAATACTAATCTGTAACATCCCTGAAAATTTCTTTGAAATCGGATAGTAAATGTAGAAATTATGGACGTTACCAGGAAATTCACGTTTGCGCATGCGCAGTGACTACTATCAGTCCGAAGGTGGTGATCTTCATTGGGGACCATCTACAACCTAATCCGCATAATCCCTGAAAATTTCATCGAAATCGGGTAGAAAAAGTGGAAGTTATGGCCGTTAAAACGAAATTCACGTTTGCGCATGCGCAGTGACTACTATCAGTCCGAAGGTGGTGATCTTCATTGGGGACCATCTACAACCTAATCCGCATAATCCCTGAAAATTTCATCGAAATCGGGTAGAAAAAGTGGAAGTTATGGCCGTTAAAAGGAAATTCACGTTTGCGCATGCGCAGTGGCTACTATCAATCCGAAGGTGATGATTTCCATAGGGGACCATCTAAATACCAATCTGTAACATTCCTGAAAATTTCATTGAAATCGGATGGAAAATGTGGAAGTTATGGCCGTTACAAGGAATTCACGTTTGCGCATGCGCAGTCGCTTCTATCAGTCCGGGGATGATGATTTTCATAGGGGACCGTCTACAACCTAATCCGCACAATCCCTGAAAATTTCATTGAAGTCGAACAATAACTTCGTATAGTTATGCGCGTTACAAGGAATTCATGACAGACAGACAGACAGACAGACACACAGACACACAGACACACAGACACTGAACAAAAATTGTTCAGAAAGGTCTAAAACGCAAAACGCGAGTGAAAATTTTGATTTTGGAGAACTTTTTCTTTTCGTCCTTGAAAAGTGAAAACAAAGCTTCCGCTACCTTGGTAGACTCGGAAGCAAAAGTTATCCAAATTCAAATTTTTCACTCGCGTTTTGCGTTTTAGACCTTTCTGAACAATTTTTGTTCAGTGTCTGTGTGTCTGTGTGTCTGTGTGTCTGTCTGTCTGTCTGTCATGAATTCCTTGTAACGCGCATAACTATACGAAGTTATTGTTCGACTTCAATGAAATTTTCAGGGATTGTGCGGATTAGGTTGTAGACGGTCCCCTATGAAAATCATCATCCCCGGACTGATAGAAGCGACTGCGCATGCGCAAACGTGAATTCCTTGTAACGGCCATAACTTCCACATTTTCCATCCGATTTCAATGAAATTTTCAGGAATGTTACAGATTGGTATTTAGATGGTCCCCTATGGAAATCATCACCTTCGGATTGATAGTAGCCACTGCGCATGCGCAAACGTGAATTTCCTTTTA
>CM019178.2:49238937-49306627 GCA_009739505.2 Apolygus lucorum | reverse complement strand
AACATCCGTTGAACGAAAGCCAAAGAAATGTACATCAACAGTAATGATATTAAGTCGAAGAAACGGAGCAAAAACGACGATCTTCTGAAAAGTTTTCACAACACCTTTTCACGGCAGTTATGTATTAAAAACGTTTTATTATGTTACCTAACCAATAATATATTTTTCTGTAACTTTTGGATGAAGATAATATCTTTATTATATTATAACAATGAAGATTAAGATGAAGATTATATTATATTATTATATTATAATAAACTATATAAATAAATAATTAAATAAAATATACAAACAAAGGATATAAAATAAAGTATATAAACAAGTAGATAAATAAAATTCAAACTAAATTCTACATTGCCCACTCCACTTATCACCTCCGAAGAGTGGAATTATTCCGCTCTCTTGGGAAACTTGGAAGCAATATCCTGTGGGCTAACGGCCTAAATGAGCGACAAAACAAACATTGACAGCAATTTTGAGTTTTCGCGATGTGAGAGAAGTAGTGCGAAGTCTTCTATTCAAATGTTTTCGACCGATACGGGATTTCGAAATGTCTTCTAAAAGGCGTGAAATTCCATTCATGATACGTGAAATTCCTCACAAAATCACGGCCAAAACCCGACTAAAGACGCGCTTGTAGTAGGAAGGTAGGACTTACGTAATCACCTGATGCAGGTAATCTGGTATCCGTTGGACTGAGAAAAATTAATTTGCCGGCAACAATAAACGTTTGCGAGTCTATTCACTCGCGACGAGGCTTCCAATCAAAATAGCGCCTTTTCACTTTCGTCGACATTTTCGAGCGGCTGATGAAGAAATTACCACCTCGAGGAAGTCTTTGAGTCTTTTCTCGGCCGCTCGGATGCTTCTGGAGGCGGAACTAACACTGCCGACCAGGGTTGCCCGACGGACAAAACGAAAATTGTATTCGTCGGCCGCAAATTTCCTGTTTTTACCAAAAATATGGAGGTTTACTAGTTATCGCTATAAGATAACGTTTGCCAAGTTGAGTGGGCAGTAAAGCTGTGGAGACTACTCTCACGAACTAAAGCTGGGCTCTATTTCTATTGTGGTGTCTTTCCTTCCTCCGTTCCGTGTCCCAGAGAACTAAATAAGTGATTTTCTTTTGACAGTACTTAGTTTCAAAGAAATGATTCATCGACACTACAAATGGTCTCCAATTTCGGAATTATTTCAAGTTGTTGACGTCCACCTCTAGTAGCTGTTCTTCCATCAATTCATCCCCCACCTGCACTTTGCTTCTAGGGACTTAGAGGAGTCCAATTCCTCATGTAAGCTCACAGGTAAGGGTGTCCTATCGCTCATTTCAGCTAGAATACGTCTTAATTCAACAGTCTCAGCTGTGGATGGATTAGCAAGCTCTGATGGAGCTTTTTACGAGGAAAAGTGGACTACCTACTGCCGTCAACACCCATTTCAAGCCCTATGACCGAGAGTTCAGATACTGTAAGAAAGAAGAGGATGATGTCTGCCACACCTTCTTCACATGCCCACAATGGGAGGATATGAAGAGGAGTGCAGAAGAGGTCGTGGGAACGTTGCGTCCACAGACATAGAGATCGCGTCCATACATGAGATGATTAGGAACAAGTCGAGCTGGGACGCAATGGCAGTATTTGTCACAGCAGTTCTCAAAGCAAAAAAGCTGGATGGAAGATAGGAGGAAGAAGATGAGGAATAGAATTGATGGAGAGATCAGACTGGAGAGCAGAAGTAGGAGCAGCCTTTTGGCACAAAAAAAACTCACCATGAAGTAATACTGTACAAGTGGTTCCGGGGTGAGTCCTAAGTAGAGGGAGTGTTAGGATGAACACTGTTGGGGTGAACTTCCCCTTCGCTCTTAAAGAGTTTCCCCACTCCCGTAAAAAAGCCCTATTGATATATTTGGTTGTTTCATCTTAGTTTCATCTTCTTCTTCACACAGGCATCTTCCGTACATGATACTCTCTAACTTTCTTGCAGCGGAAGTAGGGGTCCTTACAACGATGGAGGCTGTACGCTCATTGATGAAGTGCTTCAGCTCTACAGCTTTCATTTGTACCTCGAACTGTACCAAATATAATCTTTTCGGAGAGTATATCCAACAACTATTGCTTGACCCTATTTCTATTTTCTCTAGCTCAACATTATCTATCTTTTGGAAAATAACAAACAGCTTTTCAGTTTGCAGAATGAATACTTATTTAAGTTTGCAAAATAAATAATATCACCTACTTATTACCCAATGAAAATAAAAGGAAGTAGCTAAATTAGCAACTCTGCGGCAAAGAATATATTATATTATGCATTATATAATATATTATTATATATTCTGTGAGTTCATATTACATTATCGACTCTAAGAATTCAGCAGTGGAAACGCTCGAATCATATTGACGAGTACTACGTCAATTTCTTAATACGAAATTTTATCTTCACTTTCACGTTACTGAGTTTTAAAGAAGCAAACATTTGGGAAGCTCAACCAGTCGTAAGCACTCTTGTCGCGTAAAAAGAGGCTACTTACCTAGAGTTTCTTAAGTTTTCTTGTAATCATCAGATGGCGTCACTGTTTTAAGTCTGACTTGCTTCTTGTTAGCTTTGCGGCTTTCTCCCGATTGAATAATTTATTATTGTTCTACCGCACACTTCGTTTAGCCGTAACGCTAGAAAGCAAAAACTTAGCGAGGGTGCTGGTGGGGATCTCGTGTTTGCAGAATAATCCCGTTCGCGTGAGTGGGCATCTAGGGCAGTCGTCGGTAGGTTATGTTTCAACGTAGGTAACACGTAAATTATACCTTTATAATCGTTGAAAATATAAACAATAACGTTCAATGGATTTCTGCACCACCGAAACCTTGCACGAGGAAAAAGGCCCATCCATGCGGCATCAGTGAACGGGCTAATTTTCAAAAATCTGTATCGGTGAATTTCTAGCCATTTTCGAATCAAAACACTTATCATGATAATTCATGATTTTGGGTAGTTATGTCGGAGACAAAGAATTTTGAAACAAAATTTGTTTCGAAAATAAAAAGAAAATAAGAAATAATAAACTAAAAATAGATCAAAACGCTGCAAATTATTACACAACGGTTTATTATTTTTATATAGATCACTCGTCTACAAAATCACCAACCATCCAATATGAAGAGAAAAAGAAGAAAAAAAAATCAAAAAAGAAATCAAAAAAATCAACAAAAAAAATCAAAATTACCAACCATCGATCGCATTTCGGTCAGCTCTGATTTGAACGGAGATTAGGCCTCTTTTGCGATTCACACTCGTGTTTTGATTTATATATATATATTTCAATATAAACCCTTAAATTTCCGTAGGGAGCGAACGGTTTGTCCTACAGAGCTCCGCGTGGTCTCAAAAAATTCTAAAAATTCTATAGAATCTTAAATTGAAGGAAAAACAATACCTTTATATCGAAATTTTTTGAGTTAGGGCGTTTTCAAAATTTCAAAATTGATTTTGGAACCCTTAGGAGTGACCTACATCAACCAAAAGCTTCGGGGCACAACTAGACCCCAAATGGAGCCTACATACCGAATTTCATCAAAATCGGTCAATGCTAAGTGGCAAAAGTGCCGCGTACGGCGGACGGCGGACGGACAGCCAAATTTTTATTCGATTTTTGGATTCTACGTACCTTGAAACGTAAACCATCAAATTTTGAGGGGGTGTTAAAATTTTTTTTTTCTTGGTCGATTCCAAAGGTTCATTATTGAAAATAATAAACCAAAAGCACTGAAACGCAAAATGCGTATTGAAATGTTGAATACGTAGTTGGCTCAGATTTGTGAATTGCTGCACGAAGAATTCAAAATTTTTGTAACTTCGAAACTCGAGAAGCAACTGCAATTAGAGTTGGTTAGTGTTGTGAAACCACACGTGGATGCCGAACCTACTTTGAATGGGAATTGCATAACTATTTGAGTATAACTAATTGAATAGTATAACTACTCGAAATAGTATCCCATGCAGGAAAAGTGAAGGCTGAAGTGGAAAATTTTATGGCTGTATAGTGTTAAACTAATGCCAAATTTAAAACTAAAACGCTGCAAATTATTACACAAAGGTTTATTATTTTTCTATATAGATCACTCGTCTGCAAAGAACACGACTTTGCCATTGTTACCACCACCAACTTGAAGAAAATCCACGTTTTTTGGTTTGTTATTTTTGCGTTCAAACACAGATTTCTCAGAAACCTACCACATGCTACTTCACAATCAAGTTTATTAGGAAATTCTTGCATACGAGTTTCCAACACATTGGAACATTTTAATGTCAACCAAAACACAACAAGGTAGTGAATGAAGTAAGGTTGTTAGTTCATGTACCCAAGCATCAAAATAAGAAACCAGTTGATTGTTCTCTACGCAACACAGTGAGTCTATTTTATTTATTGGTCGCGTGAGCAAGACTTGCTTAGTTTTCGTGACGACGATTTTGGTTTATTATTTTCAATAATGAACCTTTGGAATCGACCAAGAAAAAAAAAATTGAAAACCCCCTCAAAATTTGATGGTTTACGTTTCAAGGTACGTAGAATCCAAAAATCGAATAAAAATTTGGCCGTCCGCCGTACGCGGCACTTTTGCCACTTAGCATTGACCAATTTTGATGAAATTTGGTATGTAGGCTCCATTTGGGGTCTAGTTGTGACCCGAAGCTTTTGGTTGATGTAGGTCACTTCTAAGGGTTCAAAAATGAATTTTGAAATTTTGAAAACGCCCTAACTCAAAAAAATTTGATATAAAGATATTGTTTTTCCTTAAATTTAAGATTCTATAGAATTTTTAAAATTTTTTGAGACCACCCGGAGCTCTGTAGGACAAACCGTTCGCTCACTACGAGAATTTGAAGTTTGGACGTACGATAAATCAGAAACACAAGTGTGAATCGCAAAAGAAGCCTAATCTCCGTTCAAATTAAAGCTAACAGAAATGCGATCGATGTTTTTCTTCATGTTGAATGGTTGGTGGCTTTGCAGACGAGTGATCTATATAGAAAAATAAAAAATAATAAACCATTGTGTAATAATTTGCATCGTTTTCAGTTTATGTGCCAAAGCAAAGACATGAAAATGTCAAAATATCTTCCGCAATTCAAGGCGCATTCAAGGTCCTTGGTTAGTGGCTTCTGGAGTTATGATGGTGTAATTCCATTAATCCGGATCCATAAATGAATGACACTTCGAAAGGCATCCGCTATTTAAAACCTCTTTTGTTTTGAAATGTACTACCAAATCCCAGACAATGAACAACGGATGTATTATAGTACTACGAGTTCTCCTTGTACGTACAGGATCGCATAAGTAGGCAGTGAGTAGAATAGGTAGGTACAGGTAAGTACTGCCTACTTCTTCAAGATCTCTATTGTCCCGGATATCGTGCGTGCGCTCTTATGAAGAAACGCGGGCGTCCGAGCGCGGCGAGCGGATAGGAAGGGCAGGGCTTCCAACAAAGGTGATGATCCTCAGAACTCCCGATGACCGTAATAAATTTGCATGAAGGCACTACCGCTCTCCAGCCCCGCCTGCGTTTGTTACTTCCATGTTCCAGTTCATCTAGATCGTCTATTTTTCTACCTCCTTCGCGCTAGAACAATTCCTAGTTCATTGGAGCCAGTGAAAGGAGACATACAACAAATCATCACATCAATAACTCATCAGATTTATTTCCACCAGTTCACCCTTAATTAAAATGATGGACAATCGGATTGGACATGTTTACCCAACTGGCCTAAAGCGGCCGCAAGGAAATTGCTACACAAGATTCAACTTCACAGTGAACTTTTAGTGAGATGTATTTGCATTGAAACATTTTCTATGGAGCTCTCCGGTGAAATCTTCGTAAACTCCACCCTAGGAGGTCACACGTATGTTTTTATGACGTTTTTTATGTTTTTATGACCATTTTATGACGTTGGGTGACCTCCGAAAGTGGTGGGGCACCAAACCAGGAAATACACGAACTTGACCCTAGGATCACACATACCTACATACTTTTGCGTCAAACAGAGGACCCAGTGGGGAACAATCACATCTCAACTTCATTCCAGTTAATGATGAAAAAAAATTCATTTTTGGGACTCGAAAAGATAAAAAAAAATGTTAATTTGTTTCTAGAACATTAAATATTAAATTGTTTTTAACGAAAGACACATAATTTCTTAATCATAAAGACCAGATCATAAAAAAAGTGTCTTAACAAATTCTACATATTAGTCAAAATGTCTCTTTAATGCTTTTCGAAGATCATATTCCCTTTGATGACTTTTAATTGTCTTTGCAACGCCTACGTAGCATATTTATATAAAAACGCTGCAAATTATTACACAACGGTTTATTATTTTTATATAGATCACTCGTCTACAAAATCACCAACCATCCAATATGAAGAGAAAAAAAAAAAAAATCAAAAAAAAAATTTTTTTAAAAATCAAAATCACCAACCATCGATCGCATTTCGGTCAGCTCTAATTTTAACGGAGATTAGGCCTCTTTTGCGATTCACACTCGTGTTTTGATTTATATATATATATATTTCAATATAAACCCTTAAATTTTCGTAGGGAGCGAACGGTTTGTCCTACAGAGCTCCGCGTGGTCTCAAAAAATTCTAAAAATTCTATAGAATCTTAATTTGAAGGAAAAACAATACCTTTATATCGAAATTTTTTGAGTTAGGGCGTTTTCAAAATTTCAAAATTGATTTTGGAACCCTTAGGAGTGACCTACATCAACCAAAAGCTTCGGGGCACAACTAGACCCCAAATGGAGCCTACATACCAAATTTCATCAAAATCGGTCAATGCTAAGTGGCAAAAGTGCCGCGTACGTCGTACGGCGGACGGACGGCCAATTTTTTATTCGATTTTTGGATTCTACGTACCTTGAAACGTAAACCATCAAATTTTGAGGGGGTGTTAAAATTTTTTTTTCTTGGTCGATTCCAAAGGTTCATTATTGAAAATAATAAACCAAAATTGTGGAACTGAAGAGCACCAGGCTGCCTATTGTATTTCCCCATACAGAAATGTTGAACAGAAACGGAAGAACGCTGCAAATCATTGCCCAAAGGTTTATTATTTTCTATATAGATCACCCTTCTGTATAGATCACTGGTTCTCCATCAATAGCACCTACCACCATCTGTATTATTCCTTGACCTTCCCTCTCAAATTTCAACTTGCTGCGTTCAATAGGATTGAAAATGGCTTCGGAGCTCACTCAGCTGATCAGTGCTCTTCCAGGCGTCTCTGACCATTAATTTTTAAATTGCAATTTAAATCTAGTTAATCTGGGGACACCATGGTCCAATTAGGGTTAATGGACTCAACTGGCATAAAACTATTTCTGTGCCAGATTGCCCAATTAGAATTCTTAGAATGTACAACAACTCGAGCTTACGAAAATTGTTAGAACTTTTTTTATTAGGCATGAAACACTTTAATAAGTATATTTTTTCGCTAAATAAAAAATTTGGGTCTTAATTCGTCGTAAAACAATTTAAAACTCAAAGAAGGGAACGAAACAGTGGCAAGTGGATAAAAATGAAGTAAGTACTTACTTACTAGAAGCTTGGTAACGAAACAAAAAGTTGTAATAAATCACCAACAAGTTTGAGATTCAACTGAAACACACCGTTGAGGAAAACTTTTAACTTACGTTGAGGAGCATTTTAAAGTTTCCAATTTTATTCCTAAATTAGGAATCCACAATAATTGATACTTAACTCTTATGCCCGCCCAGGCCAATGGGAGTTGCAAAAGAGCAGTGGCAATCTCCGATGTTACATTGAAACCCCAACTCATTACTTCCCACAGAAGTTGTTGTGGCTGCACCAGAATGGTCAGAACCGATCGATGCCAGCGAGCTAGTCGGCCAGGACTGGCGTTCCTGCCCAGAGCGCCCCCGACGACCATTCCCGTTACCCCGCGTGCCAGTGGGCCTGCAGGGGTTATGAGGCTGATTTATGTTTTCGCTAATTTCATAACTGGAAGAGTTTTTTTGGGCAGGTCCCAAATTCTTGAGACCCCCCAAGTTCACCAGATCCTGCTTTTAGCCATACAGGGAATGGTGCTGCATTAAACCGACCAGCTTGCAATGCTGACACCACTAAAGCACCCCTGTACGTTGCCCGACTCTCACCACGTGGAGGTAGCAGGATGGCTAGGAAGATCCTACGGATGGTCAGTCCCTCGGATCCTCCCTTTAGAGAGGATCACCCTAACCAACCCCATCTACCCCTTTCACTCTAACCATCCCCCTCTACTCCTGTCACCCAAACCACCCCTACTCATTTCTCCCTAACCAACCCTTTCTACTTCTATCACTGTAACCCTCCCCCCCTACAATAGCCCTAACCCTCATCCCTCTAGTCCTGTTTCCCTTAAACTCCCCCCACTACTTCAATAGCCCTAATCCCCCCCTGCTTACACACCTTCCCTCTCCTTCTCTAACCCCCCCCCCACAATCTCATATATCACTAACCCTCCCACACATCTAACCCCCCACCACTGCTCCCACCCAAACCCTTTCCTGCTCTCACCCCCCTCCCCCCCACCCACACTCCTCCTTCAAAATTCTCAGGGAGGTAACTTTTATCCAAGCTTGCTCCCTGTGATTCACCACTGCGACCCTCGCATCAACAGTGCTTTTGAAGGGACAACTGGTGCATTAGGATCACTCTTGTTGGCGGCCCTGTCAGGCCAGAGTGATCAAACACGGGGGGACCAAGTCCACAACCCGAGAACACACCCAGTTGTGGGCTCCAGGAGGGCTTCTTTTCAGCTCACATACCCTGGAGTTCGGGAGGACGAGGCCTCCAACCCTCCCCCAAAATCGACCTCCTTATATACTATTGATTTCATTTTGGAATTTCTATTCCGCGGGAGGAACGACTTTTCATAATAAGTTTTAATAATAAGGAATTATATTATTCTTTTAAACGATAAAATCTGGCTTCAAATTGAGTGTTCAGACATCTGAGCTTCATTGTAGTTCACAAATCGAAAATCAAACTCTCCGATCGGCTCCAAGATTTTTGAACAGCCGATTTCAGTGCTCAATTTTTGAATCTCCTGATTGAGTATGTACTTGTATCAGATCCAGTGGCTTCAATTTTTGAGTTCTATTATTGCTTCACCTAGTTAGTGAACTTTCTGCCACAGATGTTCGTGTTAATTGACTATCAACTCAGCCAGCCGAGCTCAATTTTTGATTCAGCAGATTTGTGAGCTTTCTGCCTCCAACATTCTCATTGATCAAAGATTTACTCAGCTGAGTTCAATATTTATTCAGCTGATTAGTGAGCTGAGCTTTCTGCCTCGGATGTTCTCTTTGATCAATGATACACTCAGCTGAGTTCAATTTTTTATTCAGCTGATTAGTGAGCTTTCTGCCTCGGATGTTCTCATTGACCAAAGATAGACTCAGCTGAGCTCAATTATTTATCCAGCTGATTAGTGAGCTTTCTGCCTCGGATGTTCTCATTGACCAAAGATAGACTCAGATGAGCTCAATTTTTTATTCTGCTGATTAGTGAGCTTTCTGCCACGGATGTTCTCATTGACCAAAGATAGACTCAGATGAGCTCAATTTTTATTCTACTGATTGGTGAGCTTTCTGCCTCGGATATTCTCATTGACCAAAGATAGACTCAGCTGAGCTCAATTATTTATCCAGCTGATTAGTGAGCTGTCTGGCTCCGACGTTCTCATTGACCAAAGATAGACTCAGCAGAGCTCAATTATTTATCCAGCTGATTAGTGAGCTTTCTGCCTCCGACGTTCTCATTGACCAAAGATAGACTCAGCTGAGCTCAATTATTTATCCAGCTGATTAGTGAGCTTTCTGCCTCCGACGTTCTTATTGACCGAAGATAGACTCAGCTGAGCTCAATTATTTATCCAGCTGATTAGTGAGCTTTCTGCCTCCGACGTTCTTATTGACCAAAGATAGACTCAGCTGAGCTCAATTATTTATCCAGCTGATTAGTGAGCTTTCTGCCTCCGACGTTCTTATTGACCAAAGATAGACTCAGCTGAGCTCAATTATTTATCCAGCTGATTAGTGAGCTTTCTGCCTCCGACGTTCTCATTGACCAAAGATAGACTCAGCTGAGCTCAATTATTTATCCAGCTGATTAGTGAGCTTTCTGCCTCCGACGTTCTCATTGACCAAAGATAGACTCAGCTGAGTTCAATTTTTTACTCAGCTGATTAGTGAGCTTTCTGCCTCCGACGTTCTTATTGACCAAAAATAGACTCAGCTGAGCTTAATCTATTTATCCAGCTGATTAGTGAGCTTTCTGCCTCCGACGTTCTCATTGACCAAAGATAGACTCAGCTGAGCTCAATTATTTATCCAGCTGATTAGTGAGCTTTCTGCCTCCGACGTTCTCATTGACCAAAGATAGACACAGCTGAGCTCAATTATTTATCCAGCTGATTAGTGAGCTTTCTGCCTCCGACGTTCTCATTGACCATAGATAGACTCAGCTGAGCTCAATTATTTATCCAGCTGATTAGTGAGCTTTCTGCCTCCGACTTTCTCATTGACCAAAGATAGACACAGCTGAGCTCAATTATTTATCCAGCTGATTAGTGAGCTTTCTGCCTCCGACGTTCTTATTGACCAAAGATAGACTCAGCTGAGCTCAATTATTTATCCAGCTGATTAGTGAGCTTTCTGCCTCCGACGTTCTCATTGACCAAAGATAGACACAGCTGAGCTCAATTATTTATCCAGCTGATTAGTGAGCTTTCTGCCTCCGACGTTCTCATTGACCATAGATAGACTCAGCTGAGCTCAATTATTTATCCAGCTGATTAGTGAGCTTTCTGCCTCCGACTTTCTCATTGACCAAAGATAGACACAGCTGAGCTCAATTATTTATCCAGCTGATTAGTGAGCTTTCTGCCTCCGACGTTCTTATTGACCAAAGATAGACTCAGCTGAGCTCAATTATTTATCCAGCTGATTAGTGAGCTTTCTGCCTCCGACGTTCTCATTGACCAAAGATAGACACAGCTGAGCTCAATTATTTATCCAGCTGATTAGTGAGCTTTCTGCCTCCGACGTTCTTATTGACCAAAGATAGACTCAGCTGAGCTTAATCTATTTATCCAGCTGATTAGTGAGCTTTCTGCCTCCGACATTCTTATTGACCAAAGATAGACTCAGCTGAGCTCAATTTATTTACTCAGCTGATTAGTGAGCTTTCTGTCTCCGACGTTCTTATTGACCAAAGATAGACTCAGCTGAGCTTAATTCAATCATCCAGCTGATTAGTGAGCTTTCTGCCTCCGACGTTCTTATTGACCAAAAATAGACTCAGCTGAGCTCAATTTATTTATTCAGCTGATTAGTGAGCTTTCTGAAGATTGAAAGTATCCTCAAACCGAAATGATAGCTCGAACTGCCCCTCAAATTACGAAATCGACGTACGTTCCGCGTTCCAGGTCAGCATATGGCCAAATCGAAGGGGCAAAAAGTTGTACTTGAATTTCTCAAAGGTTTATTATTTCCTGTATAGATCACTGGTTAAGAAGAGTGAAGAAGATCTTCTGGAATGCTGGAGACGCCTGGAACAGCACTCCAATTCAATAGTATTTAAAATGGATTCCGAGCTCACTCAGCTGATCAATGATCTGAAGAGTGAAGAAGATCTTCTCGAATGCTGGAGATGCCTGGAAGAGCACTTCAATTCAATAGGATTGAAAATGGCTTCCGAGCTCACTCAGCTGATCAATGATCTGAAGAGTGAAGAAGATCTTCTCGAATGCTGGAGACGCCTGGAAGAGCACTTCAATTCAATAGGATTGAAAATGGCTTCCGAGCTCACTCAGCTGATCAATGATCTGAAGAGTGAAGAAGATCTTCTCGAATGCTGGAGACGCCTGGAAGAGCACTTCAATTCAATAGGATTGAAAATGGCTTCCGAGCTCACTCAGCTGATCAATGATCTGAAGAGTGAAGAAGATCTTCTCGAATGCTGGAGACGCCTGGATGAGCACTTCCGTTCAATAGGATTGAAAATAGCTTTGGAGCTCACTCAGCTGATCAGTGATCTGAAGAGTGAAGAAGATCTTCTCGAATGCTGGAGATGCCTGGAAGAGCACTTCAATTCAATAGGATTGAAAATTGCTTCCGAGCCTCAAAAATTGAAGCCACTGGATCTGATACAAGTACATACTTAATCAGGAGATTCAAAGATCGGAGAGTTTGATTTTCGATTTGTGAACTACAATGAAGCTCAGATGTCTGAACACTCAATTTGAAGCAAGATTTTATCGTTTAAAAGAATAATAATATACTATTCCTTATTATTAAAACTTATTATGAAAAGTCGTTCCTCCCGCGGAATAGAAATTCCAAAATGAAATCAATAGTATATAAGGAGGTCGATTTTGGGGGAGGGTTGGAGGCCTCGTCCTCCCGAACTCCAGGGTATGTGAGCTGAAAAGAAGCCCTCCTGGAGCCCACAACTGGGTGTGTTCTCGGGTTGTGGACTTGGTCCCCCCGTGTTTGATCACTCTGGCCTGACAGGGCCGCCAACAAGAGTGATCCTAATGCACCAGTTGTCCCTTCAAAAGCACTGTTGATGCGAGGGTCGCAGTGGTGAATCACAGGGAGCAAGCTTGGAAAAAAGTGACCTCCCTGAGAATTTTGAAGGAGGAGTGTGGGTGGGGGGAGGGGGGTGAGAGCAGGAAAGGGTTTGGGTGGGAGCAGTGGTGGGGGGTTAGATGTGTGGGAGGGTTAGTGATGAGATTGTGGGGGGGAGGGGGTTAGAGAAGGAGAGGGAAGGTGTGTAAGCAGGGGGGGATTAGGGCTATTGAAGTAGTGGGGGGAGTTTAAGGGAAACAGGACTAGAGGGATGAGGGTTAGGGCTATTGTAGGGGGGGAGGGTTACAGTGATAGAAGTAGAAAGGGTTGGTTAGGGAGAAATGAGTAGGGGTGGTTTGGGTGACAGGAGTAGAGGGGGATGGTTAGAGTGAAAGGGGTGGATGGGGTTGGTTAGGGTGATAGGAGTAGATGTGGGTGGGTTAGTGGGGGGTTTTTGACTCTCTAAAGGGAGGATCCGAGGGACTGACCATCCGTAGGATCTTCCTAGCCATCCTGCTACCTCCACGTGGTGAGAGTCGGGCAACGTACAGGGGTGCTTTAGTGGTGTCAGCATTGCAAGCTGGTCGGTTTAATGCAGCACCATTCCCTGTATGGCTAAAAGCAGGATCTGGTGAACTTGGGGGGTCTCAAGAATTTGGGACCTGCCCAAAAAAACTCTTCCAGTTATGAAATTAGCGAAAACATAAATCAGCCTCATAACCCCTGCAGGCCCACTGGCACGCGGGGTAACGGGAATGGTCGTCGGGGGCGCTCTGGGCAGGAACGCCAGTCCTGGCCGACTAGCTCGCTGGCATCGATCGGTTCTGACCATTCTGGTGCAGCCACAACAACTTCTGTGGGAAGTAATGAGTTGGGGTTTCAATGTAATATCGGAGATTGCCACTGCTCTTTTGCAACTCCCATTGGCCTGGGCGGGCATAAGAGTTAAGTATCAATTATTGTGGATTAGTAATTTAGGAATAAAATTGGAAACTTTAAAATGCTCCTCAACGTAAGTTGAAACTTTTCCTCAACAGTGTGTTTTAGTTGAATCTCAAACTTGTTGGTGATTTATTACATCTTTTTGTTTCGTTACCAAGCTTCTAGTAAGTAAGTACTTACTTCATTTTTATCCACTTGCCACTGTTTCGTTTATCCCTTCTTTGAGTTTTAAATTGTTTTACGACGAATTAAGACCCAAATTTTTTATTTAGCGAAAAAATATACTTATTTAAGTGTTTCATGCCTAATAAAAAAAGTTCTGAAAGTTTTCGTAAGCTCGAGTTGTTGTACATTCTAAAAACTCTGATTGGGCAATCTGGCACAGAAATAGTTTCATGCACACTTCTCTTCGTGGGAGGTACATTTGGGTCTTGATTTAAATTGCAATTTAAAAATTAATGGACAGGGATGAATTTTTTTGAACCATTTTTTGTCAATGAGGAATTTCACCGAATTCTGTTTGCATTTTTCCTGAATAGTTAATGGTGTGGGATAGATGAAAATCGGACTGATTTCGGAAAATAAGTCTCCTGTTATTTTTGGGTGACAATTAAAATTTTTGATTTCAAAACTAACCGGGGAAACAGACGTGAAGCGGGAACGCTCGCTGATTGGGCTGTTTGGATCGCCGTCTCCTCCCAGTGTTGCCCATTGGGACGACGGAATCGTGTTTTCAAAGAGAAAAGTTATCAAACAAAAACAGGGGAAACCTAATTTTCCCCATCTTGCTCTTTCTATTTTTTTCTTCAGTTTTTCGATTTCGAACTTTACTGTTTCGTGAAATTTTGCATCTGGGGACTATAGATTTCTCGATATCAACGCTTCAAGCGGCCATAAATGAACTAGTCCAGGATGACGTCATTTTCCCGGTTTTTTTTTTAACATTCGTATTTTCTACACTGTTTTGTTTATTCGTAAATTAGGAAGTTCGGGCTGAAAGTTTGCCTTAGGAGGTTTTTTGATGTGCTGAATCCGATTTTGGGGTCAACAAAAGGAAATTCCGACGTGGTGAAATTCCTCATTAATTACCTATTAGAAGCAAAACATATGGAAATTTGATTACTGGTTACGCTGAAGGCAAAACTGTATACAAATCGAAGAAATGAACAGCGATCGTATTTTAGTCAAATAAAATTTGAACGGAGATTAGACCTCTTTTGCGATTCACACTCATGATTCTGTTTTATCGAAAGAAAACCTTCAAGTACTCGTAGGGTTTGTCCCACAAAGCTCCGGGTGGTCTCAAAAATTTTTAAAAATTCAATACCTACTATTTAA
Organism: Apolygus lucorum; assembly: GCA_009739505.2. Classification (NCBI taxonomy): domain Eukaryota; kingdom Metazoa; phylum Arthropoda; class Insecta; order Hemiptera; family Miridae; genus Apolygus; species Apolygus lucorum. The sequence continues at coordinate 49,291,722 of CM019178.2, read as the reverse complement.
AATTGGTGAAAAAACGATACCTTTATTTCGAGAGTTTTCGAGCTAGGGCACTCTTGAAAATCTCAACCCTTAATTTTCACCCCTTAGAAGTGACCTACATCAACCAAAAGCTTCGCGGCACAACTAGACCCCAAATGGAGCCCATATACCAAATTTGAACCAAATCTGTCCAACGTTGCTAAGAAAAGTGCCGCGTACGGCGGATGGACAGACATTTTGGTTTATTATTTTCAATAATAAGCCTTTGGAATCGAGCAAGAAAAAAAAAATTTTAACCCCCCCTCAAAATTTGATGTTTTACGTTTCAAGGTACGTAGAATACGAAAATCGAATAAAAAAATTTCCGTCCGTCCGCCGTACGCCGTACGCCGTCCGCCGTACGCCGTCCGCCGTCCGCCGTCCGCCGTACGCGGCACTTTTCTTAGCAACACTGGACCGATTTGGTTCAAATTTGGTATATGGGCTCCATTTGGGGTCTAGTTGTGCCGCGAAGCTTTTGGTTGATGTAGGTCACTTCTAAGGGGTGAAAATTAAGGGTTGAAATTTTCAAGAGTGCCCTAGCTCGAAAACTCTCGAAATAAAGGTATCGTTTTTTCACCAATTTTAAATAGTACAGAATTTTTAAAAATTTTTGAGACCACCCGGAGCTCTGTAGGACAAACCGTTCGGTCCCTACGAGTATTTGAAGGTTTTCCTTCGATAAAACAGAATCATGAGTGTGAATCGCAAAAGAGGTATAATCGCCGTTCAAATTTTATCTGACTAAAATGCGATCGCTGTTCATTTCTTCGATTTGTATACAGTTTTGCCTTCTGCGTAACCAGTAATCAAATTTCCATATCAAGCTTTCTATTTTTCGAATCGAGTGTGAAGCGTTTAGTTCTTTCTAATAAACTTGATTGTGAAGGTGTGAAGCCATTATAGTGTGGTAGGTAGTACCTACCAATAGTTGGTAGGTAAAAAAAAGTTGGTAGGTAAAACAATGTTTGTAGGTAAAAAACGCTGCAAATCATTGCTCACTCATCAGATCACTGATCAGCTGAGTGAGCTCCGAAGCCATTTTCAATGCTATTGAATGGAAGTGGTCTTCCAGGCCTCTCCAGCATTCGAGGATATCTTCTTCACTCCTCACATCACTGATCAGCTGAGTGAGCTCCAAAGCCATTTTCAATCCTATTGAATGGAGGTGCTCTTCCAGGCGTCTCCAGCATTCGAGGAGATCTTCTTCACTCCTCACATCACTGATCAGCTGAGTGAGCTCCAAAGCCATTTTCAATCCTATTGAATGGAAGTGCTCTTCCAGGCGTCTCCAGCATTCGAGGAGATCTTCTTCACTCTTCAGATCACTGATCAGCTGAGTGAGCTCCGAAGCCATTTTCAATCCTATTGAACGCAGGAGCTGAAATTTGAGAGGGAAGGTCAAGGGAGAATACAGATGGTGGTAGGTGCTATTGATGGAGAACCAGTGATCTATACAGAAGGATGATCTATACAGAAAATAATAAACCTTTGAGCAATGATTTGCAGCGTTTTTTTATTCGATTTTCGGATTCTACGTACCTTGAAACGTAAAACATCAAATTTTTTTTTGGGGGGGGGGGGGGGTTAAAATTTTTTTCTTGCTCGATTCCAAAGGCTTATTATTGAAAATAATAAACCAAAATACGATAAGTAGGTAAGTCTAATCAGTAGTCAACTCCATCAGATCGTATTACAACAAACACCAAGACGACTTGAAATGCAGGTAAAATGGAATGGAAAATCGAAAATGATAAGAGGACCAAAACTTTCTTTGTTTCAAGACACATTAAGGAACACAGTAAAGAGCTCCAGAGAGAGACTAGTCATTTCGGAGCAAAACCCCTAAAGATAACAACTTCAACAATATTTTAAAACTTAGTCTCAACTTACAGTAGTTTTAACTTACTTTCATACCTATGTGGCAAAATCTCTGTGTAGCAAACGCCATCCACAACAATGATAACACTCCAAAAATCATAATTTTGCTGTCAATAAACAAAATTTTATCATGCAAAGATGTAACCACCCTCCTGTTTATCTCTTGTCAGTTGTTTACAGTACTCTGTGTAAACACACTAAGCACCTAATCGTGCAGTCTGGGCAACATACTGTGAAAATCTGTAAAAGTGGGGAGTATCCATTCAATTTTTAATCCTTTCTATAACTGTTATCTGAAGTACTCCATGCGTTTACATCCTATGAGGAGTCAATTGTTATACATGGAACTTTCATGGCAACCTGAACAGAGTATCCATCCATCTAGTTGAATCAAAACAAGTCATCATCAGAAAGAATAAAAACGCTGCAAATTATTACACAATGGTTTATTATTTTTCTATATAGATCACTCGTCTACAAAATCACCAACCATCCAATATGAAGAAAAAAGAAAAAAAAATCAAAAAATCAAAAAAAAAAATCAAAATCACAAACTATTGATCGCATTTTGGTAAGCTCTAATTTGAACGGAGATTAAGCCTCTTTTGCGATTCACACTCGTGTTTTGATTTATTCATATATATATATATATATATATATTTCAATATAAACCCTTAAATTTTCATAGGGAGCGAACGGTTTGTCCTACAGAACTCCGCGTGGTCTCAAAAAATTCTAATAATTCTATAGAATCTTAAATTGAAGGAAAAACAATACCTTTATATCAAAATTTTTTGAGTTAGGGCGTTTTCAAAATTTCAAAATTGATTTTGGAACCCTTAGAAGTGACCTACATCAACCAAAAGCTTCGGGGCACAACTAGACCCCAAATGGAGCCTACATACCAAATTTCATCAAAATCGGTCAATGCTAAGTGGCAAAAGTGCCGCGGACGGCGGACGGCGTACGGCGGACGGCGTACGGCGGACGGACGGCCAAATTTTTATTCGATTTTTGGATTCTACGTACCTTGAAACGTAAACCATCAAATTTTGAGGGGGTGTTAAAAATTTTTTTTTCTTGGTCGATTCCAAAGGTTCATTATTGAAAATAATAAACCAAAATCGATCTTGTCTTCCAGGGCAGGGGCTGAGAAAGGGAGGGGATAAACTAAAATAACACTACTGCGCATTTGCGGACGGGCAAAACTAAAAATAAAAAACACGTTGTCATGACGACTCCGGGGTCTAGCCCCAGATCTTGGGAATTCAGGAGATGAGAATCGATTGTTTGATACAAATCGATTGTTGGATACCTATCGATTCCATCTTACATCTTCTCTCTCATACCAGGCCATGGAGACTGCCTTGGGCATGGACCTAGTAGTAGGCATTGAAGCTAGCTCCATGGCCTCGGGTCTTACCATGGATAGTTGACATAATAACTGCATGTCAGTGTAGAATTATTTTTTAATTGTAAAAGCTCCATGCTTCCATGGATCATGAGTGAGTTTTGAGGAAAAAACTTTCTGCTAGGGATTTTTTTCTACTTTGTGGAGAACATTTTTTGCAGGGAGTTTTTTCAACTTTGGGGTAAAAATCTAGGTTACAGAGAGAGAAATTTTACCGGGGCTAGACCCAAAGTGGCCTTATGGACGCCACGCCCCTGAGTAGAGGTCACAGTGGGGTCAAAATGACCCCAACACCAAAAGGTTATATATTTTCTCGAGAACCAATGCATGCTTTTTGAGCGTAAAAAATAAAAAATACTACAATACGAAATACATACATGTCATAATATGACTTGTTCAGTCATATGACCTCCTAATTTGGCCTATTTCGAAAAAAATTTTCCACTTCAAAATTTGAAACCTATACCTATAAGGCCCCAAAGAGCCACTTCACAGCTTCTCACACTAGACACAGAGCACAACTGAGCGAATTAGGGAAGTCGGGGCATCAGGTGGAATCTTTCGGAAAATGTTTTTCTCGAGAGATATACTCCAAAAATGGAAAGGTGGGGTGTCTGGGGACCCCAGTGTGACCTCATAGGGTTAAGTTCCTAATGCTAGGAAGTAAATGGTTTCTTAAAGTAGACAAATAGAAAGAAACATGGTTTATTTGCAATATCACATAGAACATGTGTTTAATGATAATGAAGCTGTTTTGTTATTAATTAATACCATGAACCGAGGATGTGCTTTCTACAATTACATCAAAGAAAAAGAAATTCAAAACGCTGCAAATTATTACACAATGGTTTATTACTTTTCTATATAGATCACTCGTCTACAAAGAACACGGCTTTGCCATTATTACCACCAACCAACTTGAAGAAAAACATCGATCGCATTTCGGTCAGCTATAATTTGAACGGAGATTAGGCTTCTTTTGCGATTCACGCTCGTGTTTCTGGTTTATCGTAGGCCCAAACCCGTAAATTCTCGTAGTGAGCGAACGGTTTGTCCTACAGAGCTCCGGGTGGTCTCAAAAAATTCTAAAAATTCTATAGAATCTTTAATTGAAGGGAAATCAATACCTTTATATCAAAATTTTTTGAGTTAGGCGTTTTCAACATTTCAAAATTCATTTTTGAACCCTTAGAAGTGACCTACATCAACCAAAATCTTAGGGGCACAACTAGACCCCGAATGGAGCCTACATACCAAATTTCATCAAAATTGGTCAATGCTAAGTGGCAAAAGTGCCGCGTACGGCGGACGGACGGCCAAATTTTTATTCGATTTTTGGATTCTACGTACCTTGCCATCAAATTTTGAGGGGGTGTTAAAAATGATTTTTTCGTGGTCGATTCCAAAGGTTCATTATTGAAAATAATAAACCAAAAACTGGTGGCAATATAATAAGAGGGCGGCCATCATGCCATCAATATTGCCAATAAAGAAGAAGAGGATCAAGACTGGTGTAGTCATTTACCCCAAATCATACCGTTAAATTTGGTCTTAATCACTGAGTAAATCGTCCTTCGAGCCCTTAAGAAGGTAATAAATTTACCGAAAGCTCGGCAAAGAAGGAGTTGAATTCCAGCTGACCCCACTTCCGATCAGTTGACGTAGTTTGTTTTGTTGTATCGATCTTCATATTCGCAGATCACTAGACATCAGCTCAGAGAAGGCAGCAGTTAGATGAAACAGTAGCTTTTTTGAAAATTTTGAATCATTGTGACAACAAATTATTACTGACTAGGTATATGGCATTCAAAACTTTCCTCCTCCATCCTAGGATTCGCCATTGGGTTTACTTGACTATCTGTGAACGAAAATTAATCCGAGCGACCCTCAAGCGGAGCTCAGCTTTCTCGAAACTTTCATGGTAAAACACAAAAACTAGATCAAAATCATATTTTTATTTCTTCCGTGACCGATCCTCCTGAAACCGCTACCTGGTTCGTTTGGTAAGACTACACCGCTCGCCTCGTGCGTGAAGCAAATGAGGGAGCACGAAGAAATCATAATTTAAATTTCAGACATGATTAAGCCGGTTCAGGTGAAACTAGGTAGTCTTGAAAAAACCTTAATATTTCGTTGAACTATAAAATTAATTTCGCCGCACGTATTTTTTCTCACAAACTGTTATGAGTTGAGGAGCATAATAACAATTTGTCTCTGAAGAAAGTTCAAGGCGGTTGAGAACGGACAGCATCCTTCGGATCGCTGTGGCCTGCTAGCGGAGTCCTGAGGTGATCCAGAGGCAGTGACAAGTGGTCGCCAACTGCCATAACATCTGAGAGAGTGCCAGGGAATGGACAGACCTACACGCCTTAGCTTTCGCGCCTCCACGCATTCCGAAAGAACCTTTGGGTAGTTTTTCTAGAAAGCTTTTGAGAAACAAAAAGTTCCGGGTTACGGAGGTATCATGGAATCCGAGACAAGAGTCGAATAGCAACACAATAGCAGCCCTTTTAGTTTATAATTTTCAATAAATAATCATTTGGACTTGAGCGAGAAAAAAATTGTTCACGTTTCAAGATAGGAATGTAGATTATAAATAAAATATAAATGTCTCGATTCATCCGCCGCGCGGCATTTTGCCCAGTTCCAGAATTTTATGAGATTTGGAATATCTGGTCATTTAGAGTATATTTGTGCCCGAAAGTTTTTGGTTATTGGCAGTCCCTAGTAAGTGGTAAAACGTGGTGAAAAACGTTTTCACATAGCCCTACTTCGAAAACTTGCGACATAAAGGTATTGTTTCATCGTTAATTTAAAATGGCGACGATTTTTAAGAATTTTTTGACACCACCCGGAGCTCTGCTTATCACTATCACGGACATCTCCCATCTTTGCTGATCACTATTAATTATAATTTGTTTCTTGTCAAGACCTGGATGGACATTAATTGTTCGAGTCTTAATGTAGATAAAACCTCGATAATTAGGTTTTCTTTTTCTAAGCTAGACTGCTTTGGTCTTTGTGGGGTGGCTTTTCATCACCTTTCTTGTTTTCATAATATAGAATCATGTAATTGCAAATTCTTACCTTTGGCTGAAAAATGTAAATACTTAGGGATCATATTTTATCAGAATTTGAAATTCAATTACCGTATTGATGCTTTGGTTTCCAAGTTGAGAAAGTTATTTATTGAGTGGGTAATGGATGGTCTACTATAAATTTCATTTTAGCCCGATTATTTATACCCAACATTTGCATTCAACTTATACTTCCTCTAAGTAATCATATTTTTCTCTAAATGTTTCAGTTTGCGTCAAATTTTACAGGTTTGTCGGTAGTTAAGAAAATCACAAATCGGATTATTAAGCTACCAAATCACGTTGTGGATTCGAGGTAGCTATGTGCCACATCCACTTAGGTACAAATTGATCACTCGGCTCGATAACTTCGATGAGCCGTCAGTTCCTCGTCCGCCTCCGAGAGGACGCTCAGCCGCGCTCCGGTAATTCCGTCTCCCGCGGCTCAGATGCTCATCGCATCGTCTTTCTTTCACTTTCCTACCAGAGTAATTGGCCGCAGCTTGAATATTCATCTTACCGGGGCGCCGCTCTCCGAGGGTCACGGGCGCTCCATTATACTTTCCCTGATTAAAAATTAGCCCCCCCTAGCAGATAAAATTAAAGAAAAAATAGTCTGCCAAGTGGGTGTGGCACATAGCTTCCTCGTATCCATAACTCGATTATATTCGTTTTATCCGTGTGACGTCACACAGAATGGATGTTGGAAGAAGAAGGAGAAGAAGAAGAAGAATAAGACTAATCTCCCTGAAAGGCGGCCATGTCGACTCCGTTGTAAACAAAGATTGTATAGAATATTGCATAGGTTTTTCATTATGCCAATCTGTGCGGTTATTAGTTGCTCTTCTCGTCCCGGATGCGGTATTTAATTTTTTGGTTTGCCTAAAGTGATTAGAAACAGTGTGCAAAGACAAGAAACTTTCCGGAAAAAGAAGAATATCAGCCTTTTGACGTCGCTGCTTCCCAGCCTTCTGACAACCATGATTTTCGATGAACTGACACTTTTATAACCAGCTTCAAATTACCTATCTTATTATTATTTGTACACGTTTTCTTTTTCAGGTATTTGTTTGTTTCCCCGGGAAATATCATGTTGTTCACCTCTCGAAACCAACTGCTCATCACGAAAATTCTGTAATCTTCACATCAAGTTCATGGTGTAGGTACTGCCTATCGTTAATTCTGTGCGAATTGTATATTGTTTCAATGTACAATGAAATTTCTGAATAAATTGCGTGTTTTTCATTGAATGTTGTACATTATTCCATTATATCAACACACCTAACTTCAGATCTACAATAAACAGACGATGGGAGTCAGCTCACGTAAGTAAGTACCATTTAGGGTTTCAAGGAAAGAAGTTACAATAGTTATGAAGTTCACCTTTGAAAAATACCTTCTTTTCTAATAATGGTAGGGATTTGGTTCATTATGGATATCTGCATTTAGTTGTTGCGTCTATAAGTTCGTGTATCAATCATAGTAGGATTGATCTGTACTACTTCCCTGTTTGTGAAAGTCTGTATGTGCATGGTAGTTAGAAAAAAAACACTTGCTCTAAACTATCTAGAGATATGTTGTTGGACAACTAATGAACCAGTAGATAGGTAGCTACTGAATAATCGGTAGTTATTACTTATATGAGACCCAAAAAAAATGCAGTAAGAACGCTGGAAAATCTAGGTTTCTGGTGTTCACTAGGTACTTTCTAAAGGTGAATACGATCAAAAGGTAGGAAGGTTTCATATCACAATGTAGGGTCAGAAAAGGATGTAAATAGGCACTTGTCTCTAGTTCTCCATGTAAATAGGTATCCAAGTAGTAATACGTTTGTTCAATGTGGCAAATAAATATTCAAATTTTCATTCTGAAAAACTTATTTCGAGAGTTTTCAATAATTAAAATGATTAAAATGTCAATTATTGACACTAATGTTTGTGTCAGCCTGGTTTGCTTGTCAGCATGACAGTTGACACCTGTCATGTCCCTGTTCTTTGTGTCAAGACCCCTCAGTGTCTGTATCAGCTATTTGCAATCTGATCGCTACTTACGATTACATAATTGCTATAAAAGAATAGAAAGAAGAAAATAATGAATATACCACTATCATTCTGTTTGCATACCAAGAAATAGGACCTATGTGGTATGTAAACATAATGACCTTGCTGACAGCGAGTCAAAATGGCGCCCTTCACGACCAGCTGATAGGGTAAGCTGAGAAGGTTAGGTTTGATAACCTAAGATAGGTTAAATTGAGTCTCACGGATATCACCCATAGATGATTCGATGCACAGTAGTTGATCTCAAAACACCAATCTCTAAGTACCTTCCACTACCCTCATAGGGGACCATCTACACGCTGATCTGAACAATCCTGAAAATTTCATCGAAATCGGATAGAAAATGTGGAAGTTATGGCTGTTACAAGGAATTCACGTATGTGCATGCGCAGAGGCTACTGTCAGTTTTAAGGCATTGATTTTTATTGGGGACCAACTACAACCTACTACCCTCATAGGGGACCATCTACACGCTAATCTGAACAATCCTGAGAAATTCCGTCGAAATAGGATGGAAAATGTAGAAGTTATGGCTGTTACAAGGAATTCACTTTTGCGCATGCGCAGAGGCTACTGTCAATTTTAAGGCATTGATTTTCATTGGGGACCAACTACATCCTACTACCCTCATGGGGGACCATCTACACGCTAATCTGAACAATCCTAAAAATTTCATCGAAATCGGTTAGAAAATGTGGAAGTTATGGCTGTTACAAGGAATTCACGTTTGCGCTTGCGCAGAGGCTACTATCAGTCCGGGGATGACGATTTTCATAGGGGACCATATACACGCCAACCCGCACAATCCCTGAAAATTTCATCAAAATCGGACAATAACTTCGTATAGTTATGCAGGTTACAAGGATTTCATGACAGATAGACAGAGACGGAACCAAAATAGTTCAGAAAGGTCTGAACGTAAAACGCTAGTGGAAATTTCGATTTTGGATTCCCTTTTTTTAACATCCCACAGTAGGTAAGACTTGAGCGACCTTATGCGATCGATCTGGGGTAAAGTTGGACAACACTCAACAGAAAAAAAATACCACACACTAATCCGTTTTAGACCATTCTGAAACCAAATCCGCGAAAAAAAAAACCATAGGTCTGTGTGTGTGTGCGCGACAAAATCTTGTGTCGTCTGCCCAGGCCTTAGCTCTCAACCGATTTTCGTGGTTCTTTTTTCGTTCGTCGCGGAAAATCATCTAGTTGTGCACTACGGCGCTGGAATTTCGAATTTTGCGTTATAAGGTTGTGAAAGGGGGGGGGGGGACTATGCTCAAAAAACGAGCGTATTCGGGCATAATCTTGTAACCTCTGCCCAGGCCTCAATTCCCAACCAATTTGCGAGTTTTTTTTCAACTCAGGAATCTTCCAAATTGCTCATTATTTCACATAGTATCAAAATTCGCAAGGGGAGGGGGTGAGTGGGGGGATAATATTCACAAAATATCCGATTTTCCAATATTTTGGTTCCTCTATAGCTTACTAATTGTATCCAAGCTTTGAAATTGAGAAAAAATTCTCATCAACCCTCCGGATTTTCATGAATTATTCTCTGTACCACCATGGAACTAATAGTGGTGCCACCATGGTGCCAGGACACCATAAACCGCTTATTTCTTTTTTTTTTTTTTTTTTTGTGTTTGAACTTGAATACGGAAATGAACTTCGATGGGCTGCCTACCAAAACAAATAGATGAAAGTTCAACTTTTACTATATATTTTATTTTTATCCAATGGGACGGCCCCTGGAATGCATGCATTACTAAACAATATGTTTTCAACCTTGAAAAGTGAAAACAGCTCCCGCTACCTTGGTAGACTCGGAAGCAATAGTGACAATGGCAAAGCAGTGGTCTTTGCAGAAGAGTGATCCATACAGAAAAATAATGAACCTTTGTGAAATAATTTTTAGCGTTTTTTCTAGCCGGGTGAAATGTTGATCTGAAATTACGATCGTTCTTGTTCAGCATTCGTGAGTAGATTCGCCAGAGAGATAATAGAGATAAACCGCCGAACGAGTTCACTTACATACCCACATCGTAATGATTTATTATGACCCAATTCGCTTGGTATCGTTCATACTTATTTCATATCGCCACTATCGGTGCCCTCATATTTCGTGGCAAGTATTTCACCATCACTTTCCTATGTAAACGGACGAGTGATGCAGCTAGTGAGTTAATAACACCTACAAGAATCCGGAGATCTCAACGATCGAGATGAGCCAAGAGAGCTGTAAAGTGGAAAAATTCCTAGGTTTTAGACGACATGGTCCAATAAGTATGACAAAAAACTTCTCCCACCTAGGCGGTACAGCTTCCTCACATTGAGTAACATGAACTACTCAGGGTGTCTCGAACCCAATCTGCACTATCAACAGGAATTAGGATTCGGTCCTACAACTAATTTGCAACAACTTTTCCCTCATAGCACTCAATATATCGCGCTTCAAATGCCACTTTTTTCGCTTAGATGTTGTGTTTGTAATATTTTTGACCTTGCAAGTCTAAAATGTTCATAACTCCCTCATTTTCCATGCATATTCAAATTAATATGATTACACCATTGGAAAGAGCGTTGAAGTTCCCAGACGATGAGCTCTCGACCTGCTTAGAAAAACTGTACCTACTTACTACTTACTGAAGGATAGTCTTGCAATGCAATCACAAATTGAATGTTGTCAAATTTCAGGTTTTTTCTCAAACATTTTGATATTTTCCTGCTAAAACAAGGTTTTCGTTTATGCTCCATTACATCAGCTTTCCTACGGGGATTTATTTTTTACGTTTAAGATAAAATGTAAGGTGGATATGCGTTCATATTCATGTTCAAAAGTGAAAAACGAGGGATTGGTCTAAATCAGGAATTTAGAGAATTTCTTACGTCCAAATGGCCAAATTTCAATCTAATTTTGGTTTCTTATTTTCAATAATGAACCTTTGGAATCGACCAAGAAATTATTTTTTTAACACCCCCTCAAAATTTGATGGTTTACGTTTCAAGGAACGTAGAATCCAAAAATCGAATAAAAATTTGGCCGTCCGTCCGCCTTACGCGGCACTTTCCCCACTTAGCATTGACCGATTTCGATGAAATTTGGTATGTAGGCTCCATTTGGGGTCTAGTTGTGCCCCGAAGATTTTGGTTGATGTAGGTCTGAATTATTGTTGAATGGTATGGGGTCACACTAGTATGTCGATTCACCCTTGAATGACCCTAAAAATACGAAAACCCCCTCAATTTTGCTGAAATATCACGTTTGTTCGCATTCAAACACCAAATGCCTCCTCAAATTTCCTAGTAAACCTAAAACTATGCTTCCGCTACCTTGGTAGATTCGGAAGCAAAATGGGTCACCGTTGTAAAGCTGAAGGAATGAAGCATGTTATGCTTTCGATGGCCTCTATAGAAACCGAGTTTTAGCAGAAAAATTACCAAAATTTTTGCAAAGAAAAAAATTTGAGAAATTCCAAAGTTTGAGGTAGGAAGACTATTCTAAACTGACCGTTCTTCTTTTGGGAAATTTAACGCTCTTTCCATCGGTGTTATCAGATTTGAATTTGCATGAAAAAAGTAGGTAGCATTTTAAGTAGTTAGGTATGTATAAAATTAAAAAGTATCTACACTGCATGCAGATACATCTGTACATGGATATGTCTTATGATGGCAATTTGAATTATGAGCTCACTCAGCTGATCAATGACCACTCAGGCGCCTTCAGCATACTCCATTGACCCGCCCTCTCAAATTTCAGGTTCCTGCGTTCAACAGGAGAGGAAATGGCCTTGGAGCTCACTCAGCTGATCTGTGATCATCAACTTTGATGATGTATAGAAGTATGTATCTATTGACCCTACCTCTCAAATTTCAGCTTCCTGCGTTCAACAGCATCAGAAAAAAAAACCTTGCATTGTTTTGTGTGTCGAAAATTTTGGAATGACCCCCAGAACTAAGACATATCCATGTCAAAAAGTGCTAGGTATGAGGGAAAAGTTATCGTAAATTAGTTGTAGAACGATTCCTGAAGTGTTGTCGGTTGGATTCGACAACTTTTAGAACTACAGTTACAAGGTACAAAAATCCCTCATTGTGTTATGATCTTCGGTGGGTCCCTAGAACTGTACCCTAGGTTCTAATATACTATAATCCGTATCTAGTATAACTATAATCGGTATCTAATATAACTAGGTATAATCGGAAACAGAAACACGTCACATCAAGACCAGAACAACTCACATTTCCTCAACAACAGTAACACAGCAGTTTTCATTTATCACAGTAACAATAATAATCCATGGAGTACTCAACTCACTAACAGTATTTACTCGAGCAGTTTTTCACGATCATGTTTTGGACTAGTTTCCTTTGGACTTCTCCCCCCACTCTCCAGCGGATTCGGGATTACGATGAGTGGATGCTCGACGGCTCTGCCAGCTTCGTAAACCTTAACGCGGAACATCTGCTTGTTCATAGGAAGCTGAGATCGACTTGCGTCACTTTTCAGGTCAGTAGGCTTATCCAACTGGATCATACTCGATTGTCTCGGCTCACAAAGTCAAAGACCCAATTCGGAACCTTGATAATTGATTTCTTACTAGTCCTACTGCCTCCTTTCACCATTAAAGGGTTTCCCTGTCATCGAATCCCTTCAAAAGGAAACTTTGGTTCACTAAAATTTATGGAAATCTTTCGATTCAGAATCAAACGAGTATCTGGTTCAAGGCTTCACTCGACATGGATCATTACTATTTTCCATCTTCATAACAAGGAAAATAGAAATAATTAATAAATAATTATTTTGCTCCCTCATTATAGAAGACTGTAGACCTGAAGTAGCTGCAGGTTAAAAAAATGCATGTCCTCCAAAATCAAAAATTTCACGTAAATTCAGCTTGTCAAAGCATTCTGAACAATTTCGGTTTCGCATGGCCGTCTGTAAGACAATCTTTCTGAGGAAAAATCCTTCCTTGACCGACTTCCCACGTAACTTCCCCTATTAATTTCGACTGAGTCATTCACGGACCATTTTTTGTGAACATTCAGATAAAGATCGTAAGCTTTAAAATGAGAAGTATTGTATGACTCCATTACTATCTGGGCATTAAATTGGCCTCTTTAAATCGAGAAGGCATGCAATATTCTCTGACTTGGATCGAGTGTTACCAAATAGGTACTTACGTATAATTTTCTCTCTTTGTTCATGATGAACCGAAGAATAAGAGGCCAATTTCACCAAAAACGCATTTTCCTGCTCAGTATTACAAAAATATTACGTGATCGTATTATTCAATAATCGCAGTATTCTGCTGTTTTTATAAGTCGGCCTACTCTCACAGATAAGGAATACAGTAATAGGTATTCTACCATGTTTTATAGGTCGGCAACTCTCACAGATAAGGAATGTAGGTAATTATTATTGAAGCAAAATTGAGAAATGCCTTCCACCTTACGTGTTTATTTATTAATGAAGGCAGTAATGTCTTTCATATAATTAAGAAATTGCAAGTTTTATTTCAAACTTAACTGAAGATTTGAAAACAATAAAGTACCTACCTTTCCGATGCAGATTTGTCCATTTACCACCCATTGCTCCACGTACGTCCCTAACAATCCCTAATAATGTCAGGATCGAGAGCGTTACCAACCGAAGGTTAAAAGAAACTCAGTGATTTAAACCAGTTACTGATATAATTAGCAGATAGATGGAAGTATTTACATGATCCATTTTGTGTTCAATAGTGTTTACCGACTCGAACGTGATTTAAAGTTTTAAGAACTGATTGCTCTTGAAATTGGAGAAATTGATGATCGCAGGAGGTGGATTCAGGAAGATCCTTTGTGTTTCAACAAGATCGAAAAACAAAGCGCTTTGGAGATGATCTACTCGTCTTCCTCGTCGTCGTCGTCATCATCATCATCATCATCGTCATCGTCGTCGTCATCATTCTGCGGTAGTAGATATAATTTCGTAGCTGATTTCCGGTGCGATAAGATTTTCTTCATGGTAAATCGACGTTTATTAGAAGTCCACTTGTTCTCAGTCGCCCAACGTTTCGTCGTCGTCCAGTCGTCTGTTGCGGTTGAACGGAGTCTCTCCGTCGTCGAGTCCTTTGCGAACTTGGATCTGTCGTCGTCCGTTGAACGGAGTTTCAGCGTCGTCAGTCGGTCTATCAAGTGAACCTTGTCGAAAGTTGTTGTTGGTCGATGTTTATTCGTTGTTTTGTCATATACGGTCGTCTTCTCTGTTAAGTCGTAGTCGTAGTTCAATCGACGTTTCTCCGTGGACAATTCATCCAACTGGAACCCTCCAATAGTTGTCGCTAAATGGCCTCTCATGTCTTCCTTTTCGTAGTTTTTGGTAGAACGAATTTTATCAAAAGTCGACTTTTCTGTCACCTCTCCACCCTCGATTTTCCACGAACGGTGTTTCTCCGTGGTGGACCACACTTTCGACGTCATCCTGTCAACAGTTGTGGCCAAACTATGTTTATACGTTCTATCTCTCCCAGTTGTTCCTCCGTTGGTTGGCTTCGAACTGTGCTTCTCAGTGCTCGACCGCTCTCTCGAGTTCAGCCTGTCAGCAGAGGAACCATGTCTGAAGGTGGTTTTGTCTCTCCACCCTCCATCCGTCGTGGTTGCGCGATGTTTCCAAGTAGTCGACTTGTCTTTCAAGCTCGGCTCGATTTTCTTATCGCTTGACGTCCAACGATGTTTACTAGTACCTTTACCTCCCTCAGATCTGTCAGAATCCAGAGTATGGAAACTGTACTTCTCCGTCGTTATCCAATCTCTAAAACGATCTTTCCACGTCGTCCACCTTTTCAAAGTGGCGCTTTCTGTAGTCAACGAGTGCTTACTTGCAGTAGATCTACATAATTGCCAGAAAAAAACAAGTTTTTTCAAAATAAAATCAACATTTTGTTTTCAACCTTTTTTGATAAAATTTTCATTGGTTTTCCTTTGAGCACTGCTTGCTTTTGAAAATCTGCAATTTGGCGTGTTACTACAAGCGCCTGGCCTAAAAACTGAGCAGAATGTCAGGTTTCAAATGGTATACTAATTTGAATACTGGCGATGCCGCCGACATACCTGTATACAGGGTGTCACCCTTTCGGGCGCAGTAGTTTTTAGAGGCTTCGCGTTCGAGTTATCTCAGTTTTACGATTTTTTCGCGTTTTCAATCTTATTTCAGTAAAACGGCTATAACTCTTCTAATTTTCATGAAAAATTAAATCTGATTACATCGTTGGAAAGAGCATGTCTCCTTCATGGAAAAAAAACATTTTTTTAATCGGAAAAACGGGTGAAAATTGGACCTGAAACGAAAATTGGTCAAAACTTGGAAATCTCATCTTTTTTCAAACGCTTATAGGTACTGTAATCCGGCATGTTAATTTTTCCCTTTAGGCCTAAAAGATGCGCAAATATCTCAGCTTTGCAACAGTATAGTCAATTCCAATTTGAAAGTGGGGCTTTTCACAGAAATTTGTGTTTGAACGCGGAAAAACGTGCATTTTTTATTGAAATCAGCGCTCCTGCTAAGACGATCTGATGGGATATTCGAAGGGAGGGGGTGTCAGAGTTGGGAAAAATCCAACTCATGAGTATGATTAAGATTTTTAATGACAAAAATATGTTTTCCATGGCTAACAATATGATTAAATTTTTATTCGCACAAAAGAGTATGATTAAAATCAAAATCAATGTACGACATGAATAAGATTAAATTTTTGATCACAGAAAACGTGATTTTACCAATTTTTCGTTTTAGGTCCAATTTTTACCCGCTTCCGAAATTTAAAAAAACTTTTTTTCCATCAAGGAGATAGGAAATTTTACGCTCTTTCCAACGGTGTGATCAGATTTAAATTTACGATGAAAATTTATGGAGAAAATTTCGTTTGAATGCAACAAACCGTGAGTTTTTTTTTTTAAGAAATGAGCGTTCCAGTGCGAGACTTTGAGGTTGGATGAAGAGGGACTACGTACTCTACTGCTCCGCTTCTCACCATTTGGCCCAACCACTGAGTCTCAAGCCGGAACGCTCATTTCAGATGAAAAAATGTGTGTTTTTTTTCGCATTCTAACGAAATTTCCTCCACCAATGGGGTGTGCGCAGGGGCCGGAAAAACTGTTTATTGTTATTTTTAATCTAAACTAGACCTCATTCTGAGAATTTTGACACCAACCGCAACCTTATAGCGTGAGAAGACCTTTTTCTATGATTTTTCAAAGTTTCGAATGTTTATGAAGTCACAGTTGGTGGGGGGGGGGGGGGGGGGGTCCCGCCCAGGCGGGAGGGGATGCGTGACGTCATTAACATTCGAAACTTTGAAAAATCATAGAAAAAGGTCTACTCATCCAAAAAGAGAGAACGGCTGGTGCCAAAATTCTCAGGATGAGGTCTACTTTCGATTAAAATTTTTTTTAAAAATCAGCCGCACCCCCACTTTTATTGTAACATTTTTTTATACTCACTATTCAAAAGCTGAGCTTCTAATGCATTTTTTAGGCCAAAAATTGCTTTTTTATTAATGGCTTGAAACATTTTTTTTTTTTGAAAATTCATAAAGTTTGCTTTGAAGAGTGATTCTTTGCCAAATTAATGAGAGCACCAGAATTTGGTACCTATGTTACTAAAACGAATAGGAAATGACCAACGGTATCATAATAAAGAGATTATGGCCGGTTTACAGGGTGTCACAGGGATTCTACTACTAATTTGCAACAAAAAATGTCTCCTAGCAATTTTTTTTAGAGGCTTCGTTTTCAACTTATTTCACATTTAAGATTTTTTTCGTGTTTTCGACCTTACATCACTAAAATGGCTATAACTCCCTTAATTGATGGAGTAAATTCAAATTTTATTATATCATTGGAAAGTGCGTCAAATTTCTCATCTCCCTGATGAGGTTTTAGAACATTTCAAATAAAACGAACGGGTGTAAAATAAACCAAAAGTAAAAAATTGGTAAAGTTTCGAAAATTTTCACTTTTTTCAAAGTTTTTTTTCTCGAAACGTCCTGAACGGAAATTTCCATGCTGTAAGCCTAAAAGTTGCTTGTGAATCCCAGCTTTCTAACGGTGTAGTCATTGTTTTAAAAACACCACTTATTCAGTTAGAAAATGACGTTTTTAGGGCAGAAAACGATCATTTTAGGGTGTAAATCGGCGTTTTTCGCCAGAAATGCTTTCCAACTTAATAAATCATTTGACATGAAATTTAACGTAATTTTTGACGCTGAATCGAATGGTAACACTTTTCGATCTCCTCGACAAACAAATAGTACTTTTCAAGCCCCCCTTTCTGGGTTAAACATGGTACAACAAATTAGTCCTCGACTCCCAATTTGTTATCTATCGAAAACATAAAGCTTTCCGCAAATGATCGGGACGATATTTTCGAAACAGAGGGCAACAATTAGGTAAGTCAACAAAGTGGAAGGAGTGCGCGTCATTTATAACCCAGACCTCCTTTAATGACAATTTTGGATAAAACGAACAACGAGATTGAGCCCTTCGCTCAAAGGAAAAGGCTTGAAAAGTACTGTTTGTTTGTCGAGGAGATCGGAAAGTGATTCAGTGTCAAAAATTACGTTAAATTTCATGTCAAATGATTTATTAAGTTGGAAAAAAATTTCTGGTGAAAAACGCCGATTTACACCCTAAAATGATCGTTTTCTGCCCTAAAAACGTCATTTTCTAACTGAATAAGTGGTGTTTTTAAAAGAATGACTACACCGTTAGAAAGCTGGGATTCACATGCAACTTTTAGGCTTACAGCATGAAAATTTCCGTTCACGACGTTTCGAGAAACAAACTTTGAAAAAAGTGAAAATTTTCGAAACTTTACCAATTTTTTATTTTTGGTTTATTTTACACCCGTTCGTTTTATTTGAAATGTTCTAAAACCCCATCAGAGAGATAGGAAATTTGACGCTCTTTCCAATGATATAATAAAATTTGTATTTACTCCATCAATTAAGGGAGTTATAGCCATTTTAGTGATGTAAGGTCGAAAACACGAAAAAAAATGTGAAATAAGTCGAAAACGAAGCCTCTAAAAAAAATTGTTAAGAGACATTTTTTGTTACAAATTAGTAGTAGAATCGAACCCTGCCCGGTGGTGCGCCCGTAAGGGTGACACCCTGTATAGTCTCAAGGTCAAACCACCAAAAAAAAAAAAAAAAAAATTGAAAGTAAAAATGAGCATTTTAAGCGAGTTGAAGAATGTTATAAGGTAACTTCGATCAAAAATTAGTCGTACAATCGATCTCTGAAGTTCGGCTTATCTGTTGTGTACACTCTGTATAGAATGACAAGGAGAAAGCCAGATCAGCTATGTGAGCGATTAATCTTACTTTTCTCCATTCCTATCGCAATGACAGAACCAGTTCATTCTGGAACATTTGAAAATATTTTGATTAGGTGGAAAACCAATGTGATTGTACTTACATAACTCCAATTTTTCTCGCTCTGTTTTGTATGTTTAACTCATCATGATTACGTTTGAAACATGTTAATTCTGCGTGATTGAAACTGTCCAAAACAAAAAGTTTAAAACATTGCCAATTCTGTTGACCTATCTTTCCAAGTCGTTCCGATGTGCTTCTCCGTGGAGGACCTATTCCAGTCTGTCGTCACTTTGATTTCAGTCGGGCGTCTCTTCAGGGTCGTAGACGGTTGCATCGTGGTTGACGACTGTCGTAGATGGTTGAGCCCCTTAGTGGTCGATCGGTAGTCGTCGGTGAAGATCTTCCTCTGCTTGTCCGTCGTCGTCGGGTGTTTTTCTGTTGTAGACGACGCATTGACCGAGACGTTCTTCCTTATGAAAGGCTCTTTGGAATTCGTAGTGAAATAGAAGTTACCCGTGAGGTGCTTGTCCTGGTTACTGTTCACCAAATGAAGTATGATCGTTTTTCCTTTCTCCTGAAACACAAAAAGGTTTATAACATCCTAAAATCAAATTTTAACTTTCGCTCATAAAACATTCCTAGTTCAGGGTAATCCATCAATCAGTGTTGAAATTGAGAGCTTCGAAGGTTTGGGTACCTTCCTCACAGTTGAATTAAAGGGCGTTCCAAGGTGAAAATCAAATCTTTCTTAGATTTTCTCGGGGTTACCTACGATCACTCGGAGCGAATAAAGCGTTTAAAATACATACAAAACCAATGGATGAAGTAGGGGGGGGGGGTCCCAGTAGGTCACCCGCCTTCGTCCAACCTCGGAGTCACATGCCAGAACAGTGATTTCTTGTGAAAAATTCAAGTTTTTCCGCGTTCAAAACTCAATTTTCTCCCCTAAATTTGACTGTAAAAAATCATTTGATTATACCGTTGGAAAGCTGATATTTTTGGCAGGATTTTCCTATAACGCGTACGGGTTTTTACCAAAATTTTTAAAAATACTTAACGCATTTAAAAACATATTGTTTAGTAATGCATGCATTCCAGGGGACGTCCCATTGGATAAGTATTAGATCAGTTTAACCAGTTGGTAAGCGATAAAACTGTTTCACTCGATGTAATTCATTTATTACTTTAGACAAGAAATAGTGACCCCCCCCCCACCTCACCCTTATCCACCATAACATTTCTAGCGGCATGGGAGCCTCGAATCTGAAGAGCAATTTAAAATCCATGATCTACGATACCCAACATGCGAATTCGAGTTCACCTCCCCCCCCACCCTTCCACTCACCAATGGTGCCAGTCTGGCACCAAAGCGGAAATACGTCTTAACATTGAAGTTTCATCTATTAGTTTTAATAGGCACTCCGTCGAGGTTAACGTCCGTATTCAAGGTGAAACACAAAAAAACCCACGAAATATGCGGTTTATGGTGTCCTGGCACCATGGTGGCACCACTATTAGTTCCATGGTGGCACAGAGAATAATTCATGAAAATCCAGAGGTATAATGAGAATTTTTCCTCAATTTCAAAGGTTGGGTACAATTAGTAAGCAGTAAAGGAACCGAAATATTGAAAAATCGGATATTTTGTGAATATTAAA
Organism: Apolygus lucorum; assembly: GCA_009739505.2. Lineage (NCBI taxonomy): Eukaryota > Metazoa > Arthropoda > Insecta > Hemiptera > Miridae > Apolygus > Apolygus lucorum. The sequence continues at coordinate 49,271,256 of CM019178.2, read as the reverse complement.
CCCCCACCCATCCCTCCCCTTGCAAATTTTGGTACTCTGGTAAAATCATGTACAACTCGGAAGTTATTTGAGTCAAACAAAAAAAGAAACACGCAAATCGGTTGGAAATTGAGGCCTGGGCAGATTTTACAAGATTACCCCCGCAAACGCACGTTTTTTAAGCATTAACCCCCCCTTTCCCCCCCCTTATAAAGCAAAATTCAACATTCCGACGCCGTAGTGCACAACTAGATAGTTTTTCGCGTCGAAGAAGAAAAGAACCACGAAAATCGGTTGAGAACTAAGGCCTGGGCATACGACACAAGATTATGCCCAAAAACGCACGTTTTTTGAGCATTAACCCCCCCTTTCCTCCCCTTAAAAGGCAAAATTCGAAATTCCGGCGACGTAGTGCACAACTAGATAGTTTTCCGCGTCGAACAAAAAAAGAACCAGGAAAATCGGTTGAGAACTAAGGGCTGTGCAGACGACACAAGATTTTGTCACACACACACACACATACACACATACACACACACACACACACAGACATACACCTATGGTTTTTTTTCGCGGATTTGGATTCAGAATGGTCTAAAACGGATTACTGTGTGGTTATTTTTTTTTCTGTTGAGTGTTGTCCAACTTCACCCCAGATCGATCGCATAAGGACGCCCAAGTCTTACTGTGGGACGTCCTAAAAAGCAAGTAGTTTTGAAAAAGTAAAAAATTCTTGTGTTAGGTCAATTTTTTCGCCTAGGTATTCTACCTACTGGAAGAAATCCAAATACTTCAGATTGGAAATTTGACGTTCTTTCCAACGATATGTTTTTTTATAAAGTTTACTCTATAAATAAATGGAATTATAGCCATTTTAATTATGTATGGTCAAATACTCAAAAAAAAAAAACTTGGAGTGAAAAAAAAATTCAAAAAACGAGTTTTAAAATAAGTTATTGAAAGGCATTTTTTGTTGGAAATTAGTAGTAGAATCGACCCTTAGAAGGGTAGAGGTCCTAAAGAGTAGACACCTTGTATACCCGGGTCTGTCTAGTCTGAACAAGCGAGTGATGGGTGAGAGACGAAGGGAAGCTGGCGCTCCGTCTTCTCAGAGTTCCCAAGATAACACCCAAATGTGCAGTTTATTTTTCAACGGTTTTGTTATCTTTTTTTTATGCACAAATGAACGAGAAAAAGGTGCAATACTTATCCTACTGAACTAGTACAATTTTTCTTTGTCTATTTTATTTGTTTAATAATTTATTTTGTCTATAAAAAATGAACAAAAATTTACTTTTCAAGGTTACAAAAAATTGTCTCTGAAATCAAAATGTCCATTCGCGTTTTACGATTAGGACCTTCTTGAACAATTTTGATTGCGTCGGTTGAACCATTGATTTGGTCGGTAGGTCAAGTCTCTTCGGAGCACGGACAATCCCCCCAGATCTGGTTGCTATCCGTCCTGGAGTTGCAAGTGGCCCAGGTCCAGCACCATTCTGTGAAGGCTCAAACTGTTGTGGGGAGTTGGAAGAATTCAAGCCTTTGTTATTCCCAACAGGGGATGTTTGAGTTGCTGGAGAGCTGATGAACCCAGATCATACATTATTAAAACAGGCCTTAGCACAATAAGGAGGAATAGGATTCATATAGTTCCTAACTACCCTTCACATGTTTGCAACACTCCAGCTCAGTCTCATGCTCCTGTGCTACATCGTATGCCTACAATCAGCGAGCCTCCCTCGATTGCTCATGAACCATCAGTCATCAGCACTCCAGCTACTCAAACATTCCCTGTTGGGAATAACAAAGGCTTGAATTCTTCCAACTCCCCACAACAGTTTGAGCCTTCACAGAATGGTGCTGGACCTGGGCCACTTGCAACTCCAGGACGGATAGCAACCAGATCTGGGAGGATTGTCCGTGCTCCGAAGAGACTCGACCTTTGAGAGGGGAGATGTTCAAGAACACACTATGTCTGCTGTCATCATGCCTAGATGGTTATTGTTTGAATGGATGTTGATGTTAGGGGATTGATTATATTGTGACGTGATTACGAATGATATTGCTTGTCCAATACAACTAATTGTTTTTAATGAGTTCCTTGATATTGAATGAAAAGCACTTTCTCTAAGAATAGAAGTCTGTCTGTCATGAAATCCTTGAAACAGCCAACACTATATGAAGTTGTTGTCCGATTTCGATGAGATTTTCGGGGATTGTGCGGGTTGGCGAGGATGGTCCCCTATGATGGTAGTGCAAGGTACTTAGTGATTGATGTTTTGAGATTATTTACTATGCATCGGATTTTTTAGATAATCGGGTTTTGGCTACGAGGAAACTATGTGCCCACACCCTCTAGGTAGACTTTTTTATTGTAAAAACGACGAGGTTTATTGGAAAACTTGTCGCTTCGCGTCACGCCTAAAGCCGTGCGCTTAGAGCCTACGGCGTTAATTATACAAACATGGAACATGTTTTACCCAAATTTAGTGCAGAACCTTTAGTTGTAGGTAGGTATAATACCAAAGTTTTATTATGCCTAGCAACATAATCTAAAATGCATTAAGAACAACTCGGCTCTTCGCGCCTCGAAAACCGGAGTGTCGGAAAAGGCGCGTGACTGGAGAGTTTAAAAGACGCGTGACCGTGATAAACGTTACGCTTCCCCCTTCCGCGTAACGTTTTTCGGGTTGTTACCCCTCGGGCAATAACATGTTCCATGAGAAAATGTTTTTGTCACAAAATTCTTCCTGCAGAAAGAATAGAAGATTCTGGATTCTTCCTGGCCTGTTTGGCCTCTTTGGACCAGTCTCCCCGGATTCTCATCATTGTTTCACCGACTCACCCTGCACTTGTGTTTGACGAAGTGGTCGTAGGAGGTGCACCGACGCCCTTTGAAGTTGTCGTCGGGCCTGGCGATGGCTTCGCTGTAGTAGTAGTAGGCTCGCCTGTGGGAGCACGTGCCTGTCGGGTCCGGGGAGCACCCTGGCTGAGGGTAAGTCCCTCCGTTGGGGAAGAAGTCCCGAGTCCCCAGTGGTTCTTTCTCCCCGACGAAGCCCCCCGAGGTGTGAACCACCTCCACGATCTCGGCGTCCGAGCTGTCCAACCTGCGCACATGACTTTAGTTTTTACCTTTGAAGAATAAAGAATTGTTAATTATTGCTCTAAATTAAATAAAAATTCATAGTGGACCATCTCCACCCCAACTCACATAATTCCTGAAAATTTAATCGAAATCTAATGGAAAATGTAGAAGTCACAGGAAGTGTGTGATTAGTCACAGAAATGTGTGATTAATCACAAGAAATGAATGATTAATCACAGAAACCTGAGAGTAATAATAGGAAATGGTGATAAATCATAGATTAATCAATCGTTTCCTGTGGTTAAGAATTTAATCTTATTCATACAGTGATTATGATTTTAATAATACTCTTATGGGCGAATACGAATTTAATTTTATTCTGAATGATAGACAAATATTCCTATGATTAAGAATCTTAATCATATTCATGAGTAAGATTTTGCCCAACTCTACTGTGTACCGATTTACTCTCTTAAATCTCCCTACAAGTTGGAAAGTAAATTGGATTGTTATGAGTATGAGGGCAACCTTCATTAAACCGAGTTAATCAATCCTACGGGGTAAATGTGAGAGAGAACAACCACTTTATGAACAACAAAATGGCGAGCTGTCCACATCCTAGTTTTCCTAGCGAAGATGAATTAATTGTTTCTTAAATAATAAGCTGCTAGGGAAGTATTTCACATCAATAAATCAGTAATGTAATTATCAGATTCTCAGACTGTAATTATACAGATTGTTAACGACTGGAAACTAGGAAGATCTTAACACCAGACTCCAATGGTCAAAATTGATCGGGACAAGGATGAAACTACAAAAGGGTGAAATCCACACCGACGTCTACAACAACATTACGATTGGTCATCAATCCTTTTGAAGAAGTCATGGATTAGATAGTCCTTTCTTGTTTTCTGCAAAATTGTAGTTTCTTGATGTTTGTTAGTTTTTCAATAGTTTTCAGGTTCTAAATACCTCGTAATAGGCTCCACAAATTCTTCAAAAGGAATGATGGCCAATCAAAATTTCGTTGTAGACGTCGGCGTGGATTTCACACAGACCGAAAGCTCGGCAAAAAAAGAGTGAGTCTCAATTTGACCCTTGTCCCGATCAATTTTGAACATCATTTACCACTCGAAATGATATTCAATGGAAATTTATACATGAGTATAAAATACATCGTATACGTAAAATACAATGTACGTTTAAAATGCTTAATCTGTGTAGTCCACTTGTTAGCGACAGCACTGTATTCATTGGGTGCCCAACTATTTATGTGAGTCTAGAGATACCTGAATTCCGGTGGCGAATTTTGAAAGAGGAAATGAGCTGGATCAAGGGCCACGATCCGGCTGACCCTCTTCTTGGCAAAGTGTCCAGCGTCGCCAGCAACGTGAGCTCCCATGCTGAATCCGACCAGCGTCACTCTCTTCATGTCCAGCCCTGTCAGAGACAAACAGTAAGTGATATTCATACAATCAAATGGGTTGAAGAGACCAACTCTAATAACTGATATAGTGAGATTATATTTGTGGGAGTTCTTGGACGATGTTAAAATTCAAGCTGTCGGGAGTTCAATGAAGTCAAAATGCAAGCTGTTCCCATCTTGGGCAGACAAAGAAAGTGTGCGCAGCATCATCCTCTTCGTGGTTGCAATACCCGCATGTCGGATTCTGGACCTTACCGATTAAAAAAAGCCTGAAATTAACCCTTTCCTGGGAGAAGCACAGTGAGGTTGAAGTCTGTTTCATTATGCTTCCTAGTCCCACGTCAAGAAGAAAAAAGCTGAGCTTTTGATTAAATTGAGAAAAATTTACTGGGTGATGGGCCGAAAGTCAAAATTGTATGTCCACAATAAGCTCATACAGTACAAGCAAGTCCTAAAGCCTGTCTGGACTTACGGTGCACAACTGTGGGGGTGCACAGCCCAGAGCAATCGAGACATAATTCAGCGCTTCCAGAATAATGTACTGCGATGCTGCGTCGATGCATACAGATACTTTAGAAATGACAGACTTCACTACAAGCTGAAGATTGAATGCCATGAATCACCTTTTGAGGCTCCAAGATTGTAAATGAGGATGTCATCCAGCTTCTCAACGCAGATGATCTGCTAAGAAGACTTAAGAGAACCATGCCACACGATCTAATCCACTTAGTGTGACCATCATGAAGTGCAAAGTTCAGGGCAAGAAGAACTAAGTGAAGCATCTTAGTTTTCTTAACGTACACCAACTATGTAGGGGAGTGGGGGGCACATTTGACAATGGCTGTTTGTCACACAAGATTTGAATTTTACCGCGATTTCGTGTTTTTGTATTGTGAAGAAGGAGAAGAACCATTCCAGGTGAAAACCGTGCAGGTTACAAATCATCTAGTCGGCTCATGGCGGTTTGAGTGTTTGGACCCCTCAAAAGTAAGTTTTTTTTCATTTTGTTTTTCGTTGATTACCGAGTGGATTCAGTTTTTTTTCAAATGTAGCTCATCCAGTTTGTCAGTCATATATCGATACCTCTGCGCCCAAAGGGCCAAACTGCTTCCGGAACTACTATTTCTAAAACGCGAACGATTGTAGCGAGGCCAGTGTACATGAAGTCAACTAGGTTTTTTTTGTAATTGGTCCAAAATCTATGTAAGATTGAATTCCAAACCGTTTTTTAATCATCCGCAATTTGTAATATTAAGAAAAAAAGATAAACTGGGAAGAGGTCCAGTTTGGCCCTATGGGCATAATTTGACCTTGAGATCTGTGAGCGACAAGGGGCCAAACTGCCAGTTTGGCCCTAAGGTTTGCGACTTTCCTTCAACTGGAAATTGCTCTGGTCAATCTGCAATTTCTTCTTCAATTAATACATCAGTTGAAATTAAACGTTAATAAATTATTATAATTAACAACCCATTTTTACAACTCTCTGGGTATTTTGTACCTGTCCAATCACTTATATTTTCGTCTTTCTTTGAAACCCCGATTTTAACTCACGTAGGTATGGTTGAATAGTGCCATTCTATTACCAAAACACAGAAATTAAGTAATTTCTGAAACACGGATAACGAAATTTTAATTATTCCAATAGTAAATGAACAGCATAGCATTTGAAACAAATCTAAAAATCATTGATTTTATTGTCATCTATTCAGCATTCTCCTCTTCATTTGTCTCAATTAGCTCATCACGTATGTTGAGCTTATTCTTCATCTGGAAGTATTCTGCGTGGTACTGGTGAGGAATCGCCCCTTTGGTACACAAACTGAAGGAAAAAGCAGGAGTGGTCACATTGACACAACTGGACGGCAAGAAAATTATCATTACACTTGACAAGTTACCTATCTTTCTGGTGTTCAGACTTGAACTCAATTGATTCAATGCAATTTGATTGATTTAGTTGTTTAACTGAATCGTCTGTACCTAAGCAAACATCAGGACTTGAAAGAACGAACTCGATTCTGCCAAATCTTACTGACTCTAGAGCCATAAGTCATAAAAAATATTCTAGTCAATTTAATAGAAACTATTCGAATCATCATTATACACCTCTCTCAGTTGTTGTAAGGCCCGAAAAACCATGAGCTGAGATCTGGTTGAGAACACTTTCCCTTGCTTCCCCCTTCGAGTTCTAGCCATCGTTTGAGATCACCTTTTCCAAAACCACATTCGAGAAAGAACGAGTGGAGGGAGAATAGATTGTACTAAAGACAATCAAAAGAAACGCCTGCCAAGTGGTTGTGGCACATAGCTTCCTCGTATCCATAACCCAATTGTAGGTATAGTTGATCCGATACATAGTACTAGTCTCAAAAAACATCGATCTCTAAGTACCTTGCACTACCTTCATAGAGCCCCCACCCTACCCACACCTACCAGCTACCTACACTCCAATTTGAACAATCCTGAGAAATTTTGCCGACATTGGATGAAAAAGTAGAAGTTATGACAGTTACAAATATTTCACGTTTGAACATGTGAAAGTTATGGCTGGTACAACGAAATACACGTTTGCACATGCGCAGTAGCAACTATTAGTCTGTGGGCGATGATTTTTATAGGGGACCATCTACACGCTATTCCGTACAATCCCTGAAATTTTCATTGAAATCGGATGAAAAATGTAGAAGTTATGGGTGCGCAAGGATTTCATGACAGACACACGGACAGACAGACAGACACGGAACCAAAATTGTTCAGAAAGGTCCGAAACGAGTGGAAACTTTGTTTCTGGAGAACATTTTTTTTAAAACTTGAAAAGTGAAAACAAAGCTTCCCCTACCTTGGTGGACTCGAACGCAAAAACTGATGGAAAAACAATACCTTTACATCAGAATATTTTGAGTTACGGCGTTTTCAAAATTTCAACCGTTATTTTTCAACCCTTAGAAGTGACCGACATCAACCAAAATCTTCGGGGCACAACTAGACCCCAAATGGAGCCTACATACCAAATTTCATCAAAATCGGTCAATGCTAAGTGGGGAAAGTGCCGCGTACGGCGGACGGACGACCAAATTTTTATTCGATTTTTGGATTCTACGTACCTTGAAACGTCAACCAACAAATTTTGAGGGGGGAGGGGTTAAAAAAATGGTTTATTGGTCGATTCCAAAGGTTCATTATTGAATATAATATAACAAAAACACAGGATGGAACAAGTTGGTAGGTAGTGGACGTGAACATAATAAAGGGTCAGAGATCGATTTTCTAGTCAGTTGTTGTGGTTCTGTGCCATTATATTTGTCTCTGACACGCAAATAGCAATCAGAGTAGTTTGTGGCTGCGTTTTAGTTGGTAAGATCAGCAGTTTGGCCCTATGAATCACGTAGATGGATGCAGTTTGGCCCTAATCACTTTTCGTTTAAATTCCAGTTTGGCCCTTCGGACTTCTGACCTTGAAACCGATTTCAGTTTGGCCCTTTGAACAAGAAAAAGCAGTTTGGCCCTTTGGGCGCAGAGGTATCGATATGTCTCCATGCAAGTGTTTTCCTTGGATTCTTCAAAACAATTCATCGTTCGAGGTTGGCTTGGGTTTTACTGTAATGGCTACCCTCGGGGTAGTTTTGACAGTTTTGCTAGGGGAACATTTGACATAATAAAATATATATTATATTAAAAAAAAAAATTATATTTTGACATATATTTTTATACAAATATGAAGTTTGTCAATGCTATGTTGATGTAGGATTTTGAATACCTACTCGACCTGACGTTTTTCAATAAACATCTTTGTTTTGATCATTATTTTTTGTTACTTCAATTCCTACATCCATAAAACTTGGTGTTCCTTTGAGAAAGAAGAGTGGGTACTCATCTAATTGAAATTGTGTTGGTAGTGTTGATTGTTACAGGCTGCAGGGTCTATAGTTGTTCTGTCTGACTCAACATTATTGCCAGATAATGATTTGCCGGACGTTCCATGGTTTTTGGTAAGATTAGTTTAGAATTATGGTACTTTCTGTGAACTGTCAAAAGTGCCCCTTTCTCATGCCAATTGTGCCCCACCGGTGGGGCACAATTGTCACTTCCTAAGCATTTTGAAAATTTACAAAAAAAAAATACTTGGCAAGCAGATTGAAAAAGGAACGAGATGTATGTGGGTAGCAAAAATACCGTAGTTAACGATAGAAGAAAGAAATTCAAGACCTCTCGTTCTTTCAACCTTGTAGGATGGAAAATGCGAAAAAGTGTCAAATGTGCCCCCCACTCCCCTATCACCAACTTGGTGAAAAAAAAAAACTAGTCAAAACAAGTCAAAAAAAATTACGCTTCCTCTCAAGCTCGGCCTTATTTTGACAATCAAAAGCGCTATAAAGCGTTCTTCCAACTGCCATCTTTCCTGTTAAATCTGCGGTGTCCACTCTCTCTCTTCCTTCTTCACATGGAATCACCTTCCCTATCGTATACTCGCCTTCTTCACACGAGTAGCAGATTGATGGGAATCACACTACTTCAAGAACAGCTTCGGATATTGTACGGTAGGCGCTTGCTATTGAGAAGAGGCACCGCTTCTCTGAACCGAAAGTTTTCTCGTTTTGTACTTCTTGAACCTCATAACTCTGGCCATGTATCTGCCCCGTAGATCATTATGGAGTCTGTAACCGCCGATGTTCGCCAAAATCCAGATCTCGTAAAAACTGTAAAGAAGTAATTAGGAACCCAAGTATCGGACACCTTCCTAAATAGTCGTAGGTACTTCCCAGGAAGCCTTCATTCGCTAAACAATAATTTTTATCTAATATTAGTATATAAGCGAACCTGAAGTGTCTAACCATGCAGCCAGCTCCTTCCCCACGAGCAGCGTGTTCTTGGCAGCGTTGATGAACCACGGACCTTTCGCGAACTCTGCCCAATCCACGACCATCACGTTGCACCTCTCCCTTTCCAAATAATCTGGAATCGAAAAGAATGTTTGAACTACCAATTCATCAAGGCAAGAAGAGCAATATTTGAACCATGTTAGCGCTGTAGGTGAGTAAGTGGGCGCCCGTCATCGAGTGCCAGGTTCGAATTTCCTGTAAGGTCTCTACATCAACATAATCAAGTTTCGTTATCTCACACGTAACGTACTTTTTTTTAACTGTTTGGTGATGTTTCGTTATGACAATCCCAAACACTAATATCATAAAAATAGAGATAAAATACAGAAGTCTAAAAATATTGTTAGATAAAGTATTTATTAATCATTTTGGAGGAAATACTTTCCAGTGTTGCATAATGAACAGTCGTGGATTAATCCTTGAATCCTTTGTTCCCTACTGCTTTAGTCCGTGAAAACATGACTTTTGAACCTTCCTGTGCCCGTCGTACCTGACAGGAAGTTTTTCTGTCGTGTTTTGATCATCCAGAAAGTCAAAATACTCTGTTTATTATTGCCCCCCTGTGCTTCATCAACCCCCAGTCATAATTTTTTTGAATTCCAAGTCGTTATCAAAATATAGAGAGCACCCAAGCTCCCACTTAGGTTCCATCATACTTACTAAACCTAAATTAATTAGGTTAGTTTGCAAATAGTCCATGAAATATTGGACCAGAGATAGTTTTAAAAAAATTATACTTAGATGTGGACCTGTACAGTATACAGGGTGTCTACACTTAAGATGGGCATAACTTCGGGTTCGATTCTACATGATATTTCCAACAAAAAATGTCTCTTAGCAATTTTCTTTTAACCCACTCAAAATTCCTTTATGTTCACTTCAAAGTTTTAGAAGTTTTTTTTTCGTGTTTTCGACCTTACGGCACTGACATGGTCATAACTCCCTTATTTCTCATGCAAATTCAAATCTGACTACACCGCTAGAAAGAACGTTAAATTCCAAAGCTACCTAGTGCAAAACCAAAATCTTTCAGCAATAAAATAGTTTCAAAAATCAAGTCAAAAAGCAAACTTTAAATTTTCGAAACATGACTTTCTTTACCAAAATTTTCACTATGAATCCCTGCCCCTCAAATTTTCTGCTTTCCAACAGTCTATCAAGTTTAAAAAAAATCAAATTGGAAGAGTAAATCAAGTTTGAATTCAAGAAAACGTGAGTTTTACTAGAAAAGTGTTATACGCGATGTTCTTTCTCAAGATGACTTGACGGGTTTGGTATCATTTCCTATGTAATTTTTTACTTTCTAGCAGTCGGAATTATTCAGAAGTATCACCATTGGATTCAGCGCGAAAAATTACATAGCATATGATGCCAAACTCGTCAGGTCATCTTGAGATCGAGGGGGACCATAAATCGCTTAAAACACTGGATTTTATTGTAAAACAAGCTTTTTTTTAGCATTTACTCTTCCAATTTGAATTTTAAAAAGAAAAATTGATAGACCGTTGGAAAGCTGACGATTTGAGAATGTTTTTTCCGAAGAGTACCCATCGAAATGGGCAGGGATTCAGAGTGAAAACTTTGGTCAAAGAAAGTCAAGTTTCAAAAAACTTTCAAAGTTTGCTTTTTGACTTGATTTTTTAAAAATGGTTTATTGCTAAACGATTTTGGTTTTACAGTAGGTAGCATGGAAATTTAACCATCTTTCCATCGATATCCTCAGATTAGAATTTACTTAACTAATAAAACTTTGAGGTGGGAAAAAGGCATTTTCAGTGGGTTAAGAAAAAATTGCTAGGAGACATTTTTTGTTGGAAATATTGTTTGTTGGTGTCCGAAGTCGGGTAAATTTACGATTCCCACCTAGCGGGTTTGAGATGACTTCTTACTTTTCGTCAACAAAGGGAGCATAATGGACTCTTTGAGGTTGTCGTTGAAGCCGTGGATGAGAACAAACGTGTGCAGCTTTTTCTTGACGTGCGACAAGTCCGTCGTCCCCTCTCTCCACTTCCTGCTGTACAGAATCAACCGAATGTGCGAGTCATCCTGATTTGGCTCAGCGTCGTTGAGTGCGTGCCAATCGATTATTTGAGTCCCGTTACCCACCACGATGGAAGCTTGAAAGGAAAAAAGAAATTATGTTATTCTCACAAGGGTGGTCGTGATTTTTTCTCTGCGAGAAAAAAAAAGGAGGATTATGTTGTGGGGATTTCGCGGTGCTGAACATTGTTTGGATGCGTGGTGGAGGTACCGTGCAAAGTAATGCGTTGTCGGAAGGAAACCCAGGAGATGCAGGTCAACGTAACGGCCCACATTAACGGAGTAATTTTTGCATAAGAAAGAAGTAAGTCACCTATTTTATAGTGCCACAAGGAACACACCCTGACCCATGAAGCGAGACGATTGTCTCGCGAAGCCAAGCAACGAGACGACTGTTGACCAACTCCATTCGTTCATATTTTCTTCGTGGACCAAGTTTATATGGAATCTGTGACGAGCCCCCCAAAAATCCCTCTTTACCGAAGCCATACATGTAGGTATGTTTTGAGACTTTCATTTTTCCACGGGATTCAGCTACTTCTAATCGTGACTTTATCTACTAATGGTATTCAAACCTGCCTCTCCTCGTATCAGTGCATTATTATGGAACCGTCGTAAAACATCACTGGTGTTTTGAGACAGCACTCCGCAACTCCACACAGACCTGGGGCCTATTTTTTGAAAGCACTTTTCAACTCTACACTCTTCACTTTGCACTCTTCGATCAGATTTCCGTTTTTTTTCATATCAAATTTTGGAAAAGTGAAAACTAGGAAGTCCTAGAGTTGAAAAGTGAAAAGTGAAGAGAGGCGCCACTTGGGTTTTTGGACGAACTCTTCACTCCAGCTTTTCATTTATTTCGTTGAAAAGTGAAAAGCGAAAAGCTGGAGTGGTTTTTAAACATTCAAAGGCTCTTTTCGAAAAAGGACTTTTCGTGAGTTATTTTGCAGAGAACTTTTCCAAATTACGACGCCCACCATCTTGTTTTCCCATTCTCCTCATTCAACAGGAAAAAAATTATCAGCAATGTCAACAGTAGTGTCTGGCCACCTAACCTATTGTCTAAATAAATTGTCGACTACAGCATTTACTACTTCGTTGACGATTGTACAAACTGTCGACTTGACCACATTGTGGGCTGCTGCAATTCCGTGCATTTGTGCCCCATTACCCAACCAGTGGAGTGCCAGCAGCAATCGTTCCCGGGGAGACAGGGCCAAACTACGCTTAGTGCGTTTTTGCAATTGCGGACCAATGACGTCGAGAACAAAGTTGACTTGACATGGTGACAAACGAAACATTTCTTTAAAATTATTAGTTATGCCTTCAAAATTAATTCGCTCACGCAATCGCCTAGGCCTTGGCATAAATTCGTCTTGCCCAACCTCTTCATCCAACGCATCGTCCCTCAAACCCAAGATATTTCGGCGTAACATCGTTTTCAACGCAATAAAAAAAAAAAAAAAAATTAGCACTGAAAAAACTTCACTGAAAACCTTGCACAAAAGTCTCTAATTAAGCCGTAAGTTAAGCTCAGTAAGTTGAAAAGGACAACTGCAAAGAGAAAGAAGTCTTTGCAAAATATTTTGAAAAGTTGAAAAGTAATTTACTTTGTTGTTTAGTTGTTTAAAACAACTAAACTTTTCAAAAGAGCGAGGTTTAAAAAACAAAAGGAGCTACTTTTTGCAGAGTTTTCCTCGCTTTTCGCTTTTCACTCTGCATCTCTGCTCTTTTCGAAATCAAGGTACAAAAAACAGAAGACGAATCATGAAGAGCAAAGTGAAAAGTGCGGTAATGATCTTTGTTGAAAAAACAGAAAACTCTGCATACTTCGATTGGTATCAAAAAACATAATTACTTTTCACTTTTCCTATTTTCGAAATTGAAAAGTGAAGAGTGTAGAGTTGAAAAGTGCTTTCAAAAAATAGGCCCCTGGACAATACGTGGTTCCACAACATTAGTTTATTCTGGATATTTATGATGTTTGGCATCCAGGGTCATTCCAAGGTAAAAAATGGTTATGAAAACTGATCGAATCAAAATCAGAACAAGAAAAATTAACTTTAACAACAGGGAAGTCCCAGCATTACATATTGAAATTAATTCAAATAAAATACCCTAAGTACGCTGATTCAGTGAAATGCTTAGGTATGATACTTGATACCAATCTAAATTAGAAAGATCACACTGGAAAAAAGGACGAATTGAAGATAAAGTATAGAAAAATGTAGGTACCTACTGAATAACAACAAAATTCGCCTGAACTGGACTTATGGGATACAGCTCTGGGGCTGTGCAAAGAAATCGAACATTCAACGAATTCAGACTTTTCAAAACGAAACAAGTGGGTGTGACACATAGCTTCCTCGTATCCATAACCCGATTGTACAGATGATCCGATGCATAGTAGTTAATCTCAAAACATCAATCTCTCAGAACCTTCCACTACCCTCATAGGGGACCATCTACACGCTAATCTGGACAATCCTGAGAAATTTCGTCGAAATCGGATGGAAAATGTAGAAGTTATGGCTGTTACAAAGAATTCACGTTTGCGCATGCGCAGAGACTACTGTCAAGTTTAGGGCCATGATCCGCGTAATCCCTGAAAATTTCATCGAAATCGGGTAGAAAATGTGAAAGTTACGGCCGTTACAAGGAAATTCACGTTTGCGCATGCGTAAAGGCTACTATCGATCAGGGGGTAGTGATTTTCTTAGGGGACCAATTGGTATAGCCAACCCGCACAATCCCTGAACATTTCATCAAAATCGGACTATAACTTCAAACTATAAATTGTTCTCGTTACAAGAATTTCATGACAGACATTTTTTTAATTTTGCTTCCGAGTCTACCAAGGTAGCGGAAGCATTGTTTTCACTTTTCAAGGACGAAAAAAAAAGTTCTCCAAAATCAAAATTTTCACTCGCGTTTTTCGTTTTAGACCTTTCTGAACAATTTTGGTTCCGTGTCTGTCTGTCTGTGTGTCTGTCATGAATTCCTTGTAACGCGCATAACTATACGAAGTTATTGTCCGATTTCTATGAAATTTTCAGAGATTGTGCGGGTTGGTGTGTAGACGGTCTCCTATGAAAATCATCATCCTCGGACTAATGGAAGCGACTGCGCATGCGCAAACGTGAATTCCTTGTAACGGCCATAACTTCAAGTGTCCCCCAGGGGTCGCGGGTTCGAATCCCAGCCAAGGCTAAGTATTTTTTTGATCCAATCACATACATCTACTCACTTAACTTTTCATCCGAATTTGATGAAATTTTCTAGGCTTGTCCAGATTAGAGTGTAGATGGTCCCCTATGAGGGACGTGGAAGGTACTTAGAGATTGGTTTTTTGAGATTAACTACTATGCATCGGATCATCTATATAATCGGGTTATGGATAAGAGGAAGCTATGTGCCACACCCACTTGGCAGACTTTTTTTTTTTCAAATTGATATATTTTATTAAAATATCAATATCATAACAACTGAGCATTAGTGCCCATCAAGCTAATTTCTATGCATACAATATTTACACTTAACATTTTCATTAGTGTAAATGACAGACATGGACAAAAACTTTTCAGGAATAAGGTGTAAAACATAAGTGAATAGTATGATTTTGGAGAACTTTTTTTTTTTGCAATATTGAGAGAGTGAAAACAGCTCTTCATCAACTTTGGTATATTAAGTATGGTTGGAGAACCTAGGTACTAGATAGACGACGATATTCATCAAGTCCTACTACCTATGAGTAGAAACAGTGAATGAGACCACAGTAAAAAACGTCTGCCAAGTGGGTGTGGCACATAGCTTCCTCGTATCCATAACCCGATTGTATAGATGATCCGATGCATAGTAGTTAATCTCAAAACATCAAAACAAGTTAATCTGTAACATCCCTGAAAATTTCATTGAAATCGGATGGAAAATGTAGAAGTTATGGCCGTTACAAGGAATTCACGTTTGCGCATGCGCAGTGGCTACTATCAGTCCGAAGGTGGTGATTTTCATAGGGGACCATCTAAATACTAATCTGTAACATCCCTGAAAATTTCATTGAAATTGGATAGAAAATGTAGAAATTATGGACGTTACAAGGAAATTCACGTTTGCGCATGCGCAGTGGCTACTATCAGTCCGAAGGTGGTGATCTTCATTGGGGACCATCTACAACCTAATTCGCATAATCCCTGAAAATTTCATCGAAATCGGGTAGAAAAAGTGGAAGTTATGGCCGTTACAAGGAAATTCACGTTTGCGCATGCGCAGTGGCTACTATCAGTCGGAAGATGATGATTTTCATAGGGGACCGTCTACACACCAACCCGCGCAATCCCTGAAAATTTCATTGAAATCGATTCGAAAATGTAGAAGTTATGGCCGTTACAAGGAATTCACGTTTGCGCATGCGCAGTAGCTACTATCAGTCCGAAGATGATGATTTTCATAGGGGACCGTCTACACACCAACCCGCGCAATCCCTGGAAATATCATTGAAATCGATTCGAAAATGTAGAAGTTATGGCCGTTACAAGGAATTCACGTTTGCGCATGCGCAGTCGCTCCCATCAATCCGAGGATGATGATTTTCATAGGGGACCGTCTACACACCAACCCGCACAATCCCTGAAAATTTCATTGAAATCGGATGGAAAACGTAGAAGTTATGGCCGTTACAAGGAATTCACGTTTGCGCATGCGCAGTCGTTTCTATCAGTCCGGGGATGATGATTTTCATAGGGGACCGTCTACACACCAACCCGCACAATCCCTGAAAATTTCATTGAAATCGGACAATAACTTCGTATAGTTATGCGCGTTACAAGGAATTCATGACAGACAGACAGACACACAGACAGACAGACACACAGACACACAGACACTGAACCAAAATTGTTCAGAAAGGTCTAAAACGCAAAACGCGAGTGAAAATTTTGATTTTGGAGAACTTTTTTTTTTCGACCTTGAAAAGTGAAAACAAAGCTTCCGCTACCTTGGTAGACTCGGAAGCAAAAACGCCAAGAAATACGAACGTCGCCTCCACAAACATGAAAACTAGGAAATGCTGTGCGTTCTAGACGAGGGAGAACTTCAACGCCGCAAACAAAACAAGTGGGTGTGGCTCATAGCTTCCTCGTATCCATAACCCGATCATATAGATGATCCGATGCATAGTAGTTAATCTCAAAACACCAATCTCTAAGTAAATCGGACAATAACTTCGTATAGTTATGCTCGTTACAAGGAATTCATGACAGACAGACAGACAGACAGACACGGAACCAAAATAGGGTGTGCGCCTGGGTAGGAAAAACTGTTTATTGTTATTTTTAATCCAAGGTAGACCTCATTCTGAGAATTTTGGTACCAACCGCGACCTTCTAGCGTGTGTAAATCTTTTCCTATGAATTTTTAAAGTTTCGACCATTTATGACGTAACAGAGGGCTGGGGGGTCCCGCCCAGGCGAGAGGGGCGCGTGACGTAATAAACGGTCGAAACTTTGAAAAATCATAGAAACAGAAATCATCTACACACGCTAGAAGGTCACGGTTGGTGCCAAAATTCTCAGGATGTAGTCCACTTTCGATTTAAAATCTTAAAAAAATCAAGGCGCCCCCCCCATTGTTCAAAAAGGTCTAAAACGCAAAACGCAAGTGAAAATTTTGATTTTGGAGAACTTTTTTTTTCATCCTTGAAAAGCGAAAACAAAGCTTCCGCTAACTTGGTAGACTCGGAAGGAAAAACTGCTGGATCATATTCTGCTGTGTAACTAGTTTTAGTGAAACCAGTGATATTGTTCCCACAAATACGAGGGCCAATTGTTGCTGAAAACCCTACCTTATACTGTGATGGAAATTGTTATGTAAACAAATATTGCTAAATTAAATGTAAAAATCTTGTTTCAGCTGCTTGGAATGACGCATAATATAAAGGGTCTTTGTAAACAAATTGATTCATTAACGACGGGTTACTTACCAGACGCAATGAGCACAAATAAACGGCTGAACGCCTGAAACATTTCACGGTCGCGTTGCACCCACAGGTGACGCCGGCAGCCCCATCCACTTCTTTATATAAATATAAACGACCACTTTGATAACAACAACCGATGATTTCGAGATAAACCGAATTTTCCTACAGACGACACAATAGGTGAACCCTCCGACGTATCATCTCACTCATGCAAATCCAACTAATTGCAGAACACTGGACATAAGTCATTTCGGTCGGGAGGGTCGCTATCTGGAGGATACAAGACTATTTTTCGCTCACTCCACTTCCGGCTTTTTACAAACGCGAACAGTCAGGTATGAAATCCCCTTGACGAATTGGTTGATAGTCGGCGAATTATCACTTTCCAGTCTGTCAGAACATCGCGGGTGCCTTTTCGGATCAGCCTGGTAGGTACCCTCAAAGTTAAAGGCAATTTCTTCTAATTAAACTATAAAACTACTATTCAGTACTGATTTTAACTAAACTGAATTCCATCATCGTGGCGGAAGAAAACAAATTGATGTTTTCTAACCTAGTAACTGGGGGATCATGGTTTATTAGTTTCAATAATAAATAACCATACTAATAAAATCGTTTATACCGATCGTTAGAAGGTACAACAGTTGTACCTTCAGTTGGGTGATTCTCACAGAAAGCTCAAGCCTAGTGTATCTCGAGGTTTTCTCCATACAAACTAGTCCTGTGGTTGCTTTTTTCTTTCACCTTGTGTTCATCTCACCACTCCCTGCGCTTCTCGCTGAAAAAACTATTTATTTTTGCGGTATGGATGCATTTTTTTGCGTCTTGAAAGACTCAATTCTCATTACCACCGCCTGTAACTATTTTGTTTTACTGATGAAAGTTCTCTCCCAAGCCTTGGGAAATGTCCTTATGTTGAAAAGATTCAGTGAAATTGGAAGCCTACCAACAAATCTTCACAGAAACAGCTTTTTTCTATTTTTAAGTTTACTTGGGGGTTCAACAAGTGATAATGAACTGTGTATCCGAAAAAAGTATCATTACCGCGCCGATATCAAAATTACCCCTCTCTGATCTCAAAAGAGGGAATTTCGCTCAACTGTTGCCATGGACAGTGGTGGCAGCACTTCACGAACCCGGGAAACCATACCCCCCCGCGCGCCCACGCAGTTACTTGGAGGACGGTGAAAAAGAAGGCCACGCGGCAGGTACGTATTTTTATTCCTGTCATTACCACCCTTTTATGGATCTGCTGATATGTTTCCAATTAATTTTTTTGAATCACATGTGCTTCTTCAATCGTTCTTGCCTACGAAAAATGGCGTTGAGTGAAAACTGTAATTATTAAGGATAAGCAATGACAAGCTCTCTAACCTCAAATTCTCATTACCGCACATCCATACCTTTCATTACCACCATTCTATGTTTGTTCGGTGGTAATGATGATAGGGCCGCGGTAATGAGATAATCACCTTATGCAAGCCTAGTTCTATTGGTTTAATAATTCTTAAAATAATAAACGATTTCGCTCGAACTTTGTATTCACACGTTTCATGATGAGTAGATTTCAAAAATGCAAAGTTGAAAAAATGTCCATTCGCCGTACCCCTTCCTCGCCATTTTGGGGTCTAGATTTGCTCGAAAAAATCAGAAATTTCTTACAGATGCTCCATTTGAAGTCTAGTTGTGCATATTAACTGGGCATTCCGATAGGTTAACATCCTGGGAAGTTATAGACGAAAATGAGGGTAAAAATTAGCGTTATTCGAGGTTTTTGAGTTCACTGGTCTATGGCGAGTCTTCCCCACGCAATTTTTGACGTATAATCGTCGATGGGACGCGGTCCCCGGCCCGTAAAATCATGTTTTAGAGGAGAAATATTAGAAAAATTAGTGTGAAGTGCGGTATTTTTCGATTTTTAGGGAGATTTTTGTTGCTCTGAATTTAGTAGCGTACAATATAGAAGTACCTAGTTAGTTAGTTAGATCTTTGATCTTTGATACCTTCTCAATTTAGGTAGGTAATTACACAATGTTTAGAAATGATTTTAGGTATTTGAATTCTGATATTGTTATCTTCATATTGCCCTAAGCCCTTAGAATAAAAAAAATTATTATCGTTTCCTTAGGTAACCCTCAGAGATGACTCACCCTACACTTTACACAGCGGAACAATAATTTTCATACAATTTTTGTATGAACAAAAAAGGGAGGCTGGTCGAAGGCGCAGAGAAGAGAGTATGGTCAAGAGTTTCTTAAAAAATATTTGCCTACTTACTATCCTACTTACTATGTTAATGAAACAAATCCGTGATGTAATTAGGTTAGTTATGTGACGAATATTAACAAAATTGTCAAGTTAATTAATATAAAGAGTTGAAGATTGATATACATTATGTTGTAGACTGATAAGAGTTTTTTGAATATCATTTGACTGAGTGTTTCAGTTTTTTTACAGTTCTTTACTTACTTGGAATACATTGATACTATTCTGATTTTCATTGATTTTAGTTTATTTATTCCCTCCCTATCAATCTATAGAAAAGAGAAATAGAGATTTTTCAATATAATCATCTTATCCAACCAACTGGACAAGCTCATTGCTTGAAAGGTAGAAACAAAATTGTGAAACTAATAAGATATTCTCAATACCAACTGCGCTTCTCATTACCATCACTTAAAAAAATTAGTTCTCATTACCGCCGCACTAAAAATTTTCAAATTGAAATTTAATACTAAAACTGTGAATTCAGCTCTATCTTGCGTTACAAATTCTTCTTTAAGTTCCCAGGAAACTTAATGAATTTTTTTAAACAGAATTGTGAAACTAATACGATATTCTCAATACCAACGACTTAAAAAAAATCAAGTTCTCATTACCGCCACACTATAAATTTTCAAAATTTAAATTTGAGACTAAAAACTGTGAATTGAGCTCTGTCTTGCATTACAAATTCTTCTTAACGTTCCCAGGAAACTTCATGAATTTTTTTGAATTTTTTGGAGATGGTTCACTTACTCAAAGTTTGAGCCTGGAAGATTGAGCTTTTTCTGAGAATCACCCAGTTACTGAATCGCTGAGTGTAGAAACGGGACAAGTCCCGTCACTCAGCGATTCAACTAGGGTCGGACCTAATTTTAACAAGGACATTCTTGCTCTTGATTTAATACAGTAAACAGGTGGTGAGGTAGATTTACTATAGAGAGACTGTAGTCCCAAATAGAGACAATTTTCAAAAAACGGTAGCCGCCCCTAAATTGATGGTTTTGAGGAGTCCCACTGTAAGACTTTGGCGTCCTTATGCGATTGATCTGGGGAGAAGGAGGACAACGCTCAACGGAAAAAAAATAAACACACCAATCCGTTTTAGACCATTTTGAATCCAAATCCGTGAAAAAAATGTCTGCCAAGTTGGGTGGGCAGTATAGCTTCCTCACTCAAATTGTAACATTCGCAACACACAACATAACACACAATATTCAACATAACATTCGCATTGTAAAATCCCAGTTCGGCGCATTCAAAAAACGCTAAGTGCCAATTTTCATCTCAAAACTGACCTGTGGACCACTAACTCGATGACAGAAAGAAAGATGCAAAAGAGACTGTGATGAGGGGTCAATTTGGTTTCAACATTAATTGACCTGCAGACCACAACATTTGATCACACAATAAAAGAAGCAATTTACACGGGAACCTGGAAGTAAGTGTGGGCACGAGTAGTATGATATTTGTATTTTCAACGTAGAATTTTATTTAGCGGTCCACCGTCTAGGACCTAACCCACACAATCCCTGAAAATTTCATCGAAATTGGTTGAATAGTTGCGGAGTTTTGGTTGTAACAATAAATTTAAAGTTCGCGCATGCGCAGCGGCTATTGCTTGACCAATTTGATTGAAACTTATAGGGTGTCTCTTAGAAGTTAGTCCCTAACTAACCTCCAAATTTGAGCAAAATCGGTTCATTAGAAACCGAGGTTCCAGGAAATTCACGTTTGCGCATGCGCACTCGCTCCTATTGGTCCGAAGGTGCTGAAATTGATAGGGGACCGTCTAGGACATAACCCGCACAATCCCTGAAAATTTCATCAAAATCGGACAACAGGTTAGTATAGTTTTGCCCGGGACAAGGATTGACCACAGACAGACAGACACGGAACCAAAATTGTTCGGGAAGCTCTAAAACGCAAAAAGCAAGTGGAAATTTTGATTTTGGAGGACATTTCTTTTCCACTTCTTTCACGAATACAAAGCTTCCCTACCTTCGGTAGTGAGGAAGCAAAAAAACCGTAGGTGTATGTCTGTTCGTGTGTGTGTGTGACAAAATCTTGTGGCGTCTGCCCAGGCCTTAGTTTTCAAACGATTTTCGTGGTTCTTTTTTGTTCGACGCGGAAAACTATCTAGTTGTGCACTACGGCGCCGGAATTTCGAATTTTGCCTTTTAAGGGTGGGGGGGATGGGGTGCTCAAAAAACGTACAATTTTGGGCATAATCTTGTGTACTCTGCCCAGGCCTCAATTTTTTTAACCGATTTTCGTTATTTTTAGCGAATTTTCAAGGAAAATGAAGCTATTGCAATGGCCTCAAAATTTTTAGAATCGACTTTTTCGAAAAATTTTCACACTGAAATCCGTTTTGGAACATTCTGAAACGATCCCTGAAGTTTTTCCAAAAATCATATGTATATATATATATATGTGTCATTCCGGACGATAACTTGAGTAATTGTTTGAAAATTTTTTTTTAGTTTTTGCCAAAATGTTTGTAACAACAAACCATAGGTCAAGTTCGTTAACCAGCAATTTTGGACAATCCAAAGTGGTCCAAAAATCAAAAAAACTCCAAAAAAATGGGTTTTTCCCGTTTTTTGTGGTTTTTACATTGAAAATCATGGTAATTTATGGTATATTCGGATTCAGCACAAAATTTCTGATATGAATGCTTTTTTCAAAAATGAAAATTGTCCAAAATTAAGAAAAGTTTGTAGCTATATATATATAATGGATACGTGCGTATATTTGTTGTACCCAGAAATGCAGTAGCCGTGTGGGTACTCTATGAGTTCGTAGAGACGACTAGAACATGAATATGGACTCCTAAGATCTTCAAAGCATACCCAGCAATAATTTGCAGCGTGTTATTAGCGAATTTTCAAGGAAAATGAAGCTATTGCAATGGCCTCAAAATTTTTAGAATCGACTTTTTCGAAAAATTTTCACACTGAAATCCGTTTTGGAACATTCTGAAACGATCCCTGAAGTTTTTCCAAAAATCATATGTATATATATATGTGTCATTCCGGACGATAACTTGAGTAATTGTTTGAAAATTTTTTTTTAGTTTTTGCCAAAATGTTTGTAACAACAAACCATAGGTCAAGTTCGTTAACCAGCAATTTTGGACAATCCAAAGTGGTCCAAAAATCAAAAAAACTCCAAAAAAATGGGTTTTTCCCGCTTTTTGTGGTTTTTACATTGAAAATCATGGTAATTTATGGTATATTCGGATTCAGCACAAAATTTCTGATATGAATGCTTTTTTCAAAAATGAAAATTGTCCAAAATTAAGAAAAGTTTGTAGCTATATATATATATAATGAATACGTGCGTATATTTGTTGTACCCAGAAATGCAGTAGCCGTGTGGGTACTCTATGAGTTCGTAGAGACGACTAGAACATGAATATGGACTCCTAAGATCTTCAAAGCATACCCAGCAATAATTTGCAGCGTGTTATTAGCGAATTTTCAAGGAAAATGAAGCTATTGCAATGGCCTCAAAATTTTTAGAATCGACTTTTTCGAAAAATTTTCACACTGAAATCCGTTTTGGAACATTCTGAAACGATCCCTGAAGTTTTTCCAAAAATCATATGTATATATATATATATGTGTCATTCCGGACGATAACTTGAGTAATTGTTTGAAAATTTTTTTTTAGTTTTTGCCAAAATGTTTGTAACAACAAACCATAGGTCAAGTTCGTTAACCAGCAATTTTGGACAATCCAAAGTGGTCCAAAAATCAAAAAAACTCCAAAAAAATGGGTTTTTCCCGTTTTTTGTGGTTTTTACATTGAAAATCATGGTAATTTATGGTATATTCGGATTCAGCACAAAATTTCTGATATGAATGCTTTTTTCAAAAATGAAAATTGTCCAAAATTAAGAAAAGTTTGTAGCTATATATATATATATAGGATACGTGCGTATATTTGTTGTACCCAGAAATGCAGTAGCCGTGTGGGTACTCTATGAGTTCGTAGAGACGACTAGAACATGAATATGGACTCCTAAGATCTTCAAAGCATACCCAGCAATAATTTGCAGCGTGTTATTAGCGAATTTTCAAGGAAAATGAAGCTATTGCAATGGCCTCAAAATTTTTAGAATCGACTTTTTCGAAAAATTTTCACACTGAAATCCGTTTTGGAACATTCTGAAACGATCCCTGAAGTTTTTCCAAAAATCATATGTATATATATATATATATGTGTCATTCCGGACGATAACTTGAGTAATTGTTTGAAAATTTTTTTTTAGTTTTTGCCAAAATGTTTGTAACAACAAACCATAGGTCAAGTTCGTTAACCAGCAATTTTGGACAATCCAAAGTGGTCCAAAAATCAAAAAAACTCCAAAAAAATGGGTTTTTTCCCGTTTTTTGTGGTTTTTACATTGAAAATCATGGTAATTTATGGTATATTCGGATTCAGCACAAAATTTCTGATATGAATGCTTTTTTCAAAAATGAAAATTGTCCAAAATTAAGAAAAGTTTGTAGCTATATATATATATAATGGATACGTGCGTATATTTGTTGTACCCAGAAATGCAGTAGCCGTGTGGGTACTCTATGAGTTCGTAGAGACGACTAGAACATGAATATGGACTCCTAAGATCTTCAAAGCATACCCAGCAATAATTTGCAGCGTGTTATTAGCGAATTTTCAAGGAAAATGAAGCTATTGCAATGGCCTCAAAATTTTTAGAATCGACTTTTTCGAAAAATTTTCACACTGAAATCCGTTTTGGAACATTCTGAAACGATCCCTGAAGTTTTTCCAAAAATCATATGTATATATATATATATATGTGTCATTCCGGACGATAACTTGAGTAATTGTTTGAAAATTTTTTTTTAGTTTTTGCCAAAATGTTTGTAACAACAAACCATAGGTCAAGTTCGTTAACCAGCAATTTTGGACAATCCAAAGTGGTCCAAAAATCAAAAAAACTCCAAAAAAATGGGTTTTTCCCGTTTTTTGTGGTTTTTACATTGAAAATCATGGTAATTTATGGTATATTCGGATTCAGCACAAAATTTCTGATATGAATGCTTTTTTCAAAAATGAAAATTGTCCAAAATTAAGAAAAGTTTGTAGCTATATATATATATAATGGATACGTGCGTATATTTGTTGTACCCAGAAATGCAGTAGCCGTGTGGGTACTCTATGAGTTCGTAGAGACGACTAGAACATGAATATGGACTCCTAAGATCTTCAAAGCATACCCAGCAATAATTTGCAGCGTGTTATTAGCGAATTTTCAAGGAAAATGAAGCTATTGCAATGGCCTCAAAATTTTTAGAATCGACTTTTTCGAAAAATTTTCACACTGAAATCCGTTTTGGAACATTCTGAAACGATCCCTGAAGTTTTTCCAAAAATCATATGTATATATATATATATGTGTCATTCCGGACGATAACTTGAGTAATTGTTTGAAAATTTTTTTTTAGTTTTTGCCAAAATGTTTGTAACAACAAACCATAGGTCAAGTTCGTTAACCAGCAATTTTGGACAATCCAAAGTGGTCCAAAAATCAAAAAAACTCCAAAAAAATGGGTTTTTCCCGTTTTTTGTGGTTTTTACATTGAAAATCATGGTAATTTATGGTATATTCGGATTCAGCACAAAATTTCTGATATGAATGCTTTTTTCAAAAATGAAAATTGTCCAAAATTAAGAAAAGTTTGTAGCTATATATATATATAATGGATACGTGCGTATATTTGTTGTACCCAGAAATGCAGTAGCCGTGTGGGTACTCTATGAGTTCGTAGAGACGACTAGAACATGAATATGGACTCCTAAGATCTTCAAAGCATACCCAGCAATAATTTGCAGCGTGTTATTAGCGAATTTTCAAGGAAAATGAAGCTATTGCAATGGCCTCAAAATTTTTAGAATCGACTTTTTCGAAAAATTTTCACACTGAAATCCGTTTTGGAACATTCTGAAACGATCCCTGAAGTTTTTCCAAAAATCATATGTATATATATATATATGTGTCATTCCGGACGATAACTTGAGTAATTGTTTGAAAATTTTTTTTTAGTTTTTGCCAAAATGTTTGTAACAACAAACCATAGGTCAAGTTCGTTAACCAGCAATTTTGGACAATCCAAAGTGGTCCAAAAATCAAAAAAACTCCAAAAAAATGGGTTTTTCCCGTTTTTTGTGGTTTTTACATTAAAAATCATGGTAATTTATGGTATATTCGGATTCAGCACAAAATTTCTGATATGAATGCTTTTTTCAAAAATGAAAATTGTCCAAAATTAAGAAAAGTTTGTAGCTATATATATATATAATGAATACGTGCGTATATTTGTTGTACCCAGAAATGCAGTAGCCGTGTGGGTACTCTATGAGTTCGTAGAGACGACTAGAACATGAATATGGACTCCTAAGATCTTCAAAGCATACCCAGCAATAATTTGCAGCGTGTTATTAGCGAATTTTCAAGGAAAATGAAGCTATTGCAATGGCCTCAAAATTTTTAGAATCGACTTTTTCGAAAAATTTTCACACTGAAATCCGTTTTGGAACATTCTGAAACGATCCCTGAAGTTTTTCCAAAAATCATATGTATATATATATATATGTGTCATTCCGGACGATAACTTGAGTAATTGTTTGAAAATTTTTTTTTAGTTTTTGCCAAAATGTTTGTAACAACAAACCATAGGTCAAGTTCGTTAACCAGCAATTTTGGACAATCCAAAGTGGTCCAAAAATCAAAAAAACTCCAAAAAAATGGGTTTTTTCCCGTTTTTTGTGGTTTTTACATTGAAAATCATGGTAATTTATGGTATATTCGGATTCAGCACAAAATTTCTGATATGAATGCTTTTTTCAAAAATGAAAATTGTCCAAAATTAAGAAAAGTTTGTAGCTATATATATATATAATGGATACGTGCGTATATTTGTTGTACCCAGAAATGCAGTAGCCGTGTGGGTACTCTATGAGTTCGTAGAGACGACTAGAACATGAATATGGACTCCTAAGATCTTCAAAGCATACCCAGCAATAATTTGCAGCGTGTTATTAGCGAATTTTCAAGGAAAATGAAGCTATTGCAATGGCCTCAAAATTTTTAGAATCGACTTTTTCGAAAAATTTTCACACTGAAATCCGTTTTGGAACATTCTGAAACGATCCCTGAAGTTTTTCCAAAAATCATATGTATATATATATATATATGTGTCATTCCGGACGATAACTTGAGTAATTGTTTGAAAATTTTTTTTTAGTTTTTGCCAAAATGTTTGTAACAACAAACCATAGGTCAAGTTCGTTAACCAGCAATTTTGGACAATCCAAAGTGGTCCAAAAATCAAAAAAACTCCAAAAAAATGGGTTTTTCCCGTTTTTTGTGGTTTTTACATTGAAAATCATGGTAATTTATGGTATATTCGGATTCAGCACAAAATTTCTGATATGAATGCTTTTTTCAAAAATGAAAATTGTCCAAAATTAAGAAAAGTTTGTAGCTATATATATATATAATGGATACGTGCGTATATTTGTTGTACCCAGAAATGCAGTAGCCGTGTGGGTACTCTATGAGTTCGTAGAGACGACTAGAACATGAATATGGACTCCTAAGATCTTCAAAGCATACCCAGCAATAATTTGCAGCGTGTTATTAGCGAATTTTCAAGGAAAATGAAGCTATTGCAATGGCCTCAAAATTTTTAGAATCGACTTTTTCGAAAAATTTTCACACTGAAATCCGTTTTGGAACATTCTGAAACGATCCCTGAAGTTTTTCCAAAAATCATATGTATATATATATATATGTGTCATTCCGGACGATAACTTGAGTAATTGTTTGAAAATTTTTTTTTAGTTTTTGCCAAAATGTTTGTAACAACAAACCATAGGTCAAGTTCGTTAACCAGCAATTTTGGACAATCCAAAGTGGTCCAAAAATCAAAAAAACTCCAAAAAAATGGGTTTTTCCCGTTTTTTGTGGTTTTTACATTGAAAATCATGGTAATTTATGGTATATTCGGATTCAGCACAAAATTTCTGATATGAATGCTTTTTTCAAAAATGAAAATTGTCCAAAATTAAGAAAAGTTTGTAGCTATATATATATATAATGGATACGTGCGTATATTTGTTGTACCCAGAAATGCAGTAGCCGTGTGGGTACTCTATGAGTTCGTAGAGACGACTAGAACATGAATATGGACTCCTAAGATCTTCAAAGCATACCCAGCAATAATTTGCAGCGTGTTATTAGCGAATTTTCAAGGAAAATGAAGCTATTGCAATGGCCTCAAAATTTTTAGAATCGACTTTTTCGAAAAATTTTCACACTGAAATCCGTTTTGGAACATTCTGAAACGATCCCTGAAGTTTTTCCAAAAATCATATGTATATATATATATATGTGTCATTCCGGACGATAACTTGAGTAATTGTTTGAAAATTTTTTTTTAGTTTTTGCCAAAATGTTTGTAACAACAAACCATAGGTCAAGTTCGTTAACCAGCAATTTTGGACAATCCAAAGTGGTCCAAAAATCAAAAAAACTCCAAAAAAATGGGTTTTTCCCGTTTTTTGTGGTTTTTACATTGAAAATCATGGTAATTTATGGTATATTCGGATTCAGCACAAAATTTCTGATATGAATGCTTTTTTCAAAAATGAAAATTGTCCAAAATTAAGAAAAGTTTGTAGCTATATATATATATAATGGATACGTGCGTATATTTGTTGTACCCAGAAATGCAGTAGCCGTGTGGGTACTCTATGAGTTCGTAGAGACGACTAGAACATGAATATGGACTCCTAAGATCTTCAAAGCATACCCAGCAATAATTTGCAGCGTGTTATTAGCGAATTTTCAAGGAAAATGAAGCTATTGCAATGGCCTCAAAATTTTTAGAATCGACTTTTTCGAAAAATTTTCACACTGAAATCCGTTTTGGAACATTCTGAAACGATCCCTGAAGTTTTTCCAAAAATCATATGTATATATATATATATGTGTCATTCCGGACGATAACTTGAGTAATTGTTTGAAAATTTTTTTTTAGTTTTTGCCAAAATGTTTGTAACAACAAACCATAGGTCAAGTTCGTTAACCAGCAATTTTGGACAATCCAAAGTGGTCCAAAAATCAAAAAAACTCCAAAAAAATGGGTTTTTCCCGTTTTTTGTGGTTTTTACATTGAAAATCATGGTAATTTATGGTATATTCGGATTCAGCACAAAATTTCTGATATGAATGCTTTTTTCAAAAATGAAAATTGTCCAAAATTAAGAAAAGTTTGTAGCTATATATATATATAATGGATACGTGCGTATATTTGTTGTACCCAGAAATGCAGTAGCCGTGTGGGTACTCTATGAGTTCGTAGAGACGACTAGAACATGAATATGGACTCCTAAGATCTTCAAAGCATACCCAGCAATAATTTGCAGCGTGTTATTAGCGAATTTTCAAGGAAAATGAAGCTATTGCAATGGCCTCAAAATTTTTAGAATCGACTTTTTCGAAAAATTTTCACACTGAAATCCGTTTTGGAACATTCTGAAACGATCCCTGAAGTTTTTCCAAAAATCATATGTATATATATATATATGTGTCATTCCGGACGATAACTTGAGTAATTGTTTGAAAATTTTTTTTTAGTTTTTGCCAAAATGTTTGTAACAACAAACCATAGGTCAAGTTCGTTAACCAGCAATTTTGGACAATCCAAAGTGGTCCAAAAATCAAAAAAACTCCAAAAAAATGGGTTTTTTCCCGTTTTTTTGTGGTTTTTACATTGAAAATCATGGTAATTTATGGTATATTCGGATTCAGCACAAAATTTCTGATATGAATGCTTTTTTCAAAAATGAAAATTGTCCAAAATTAAGAAAAGTTTGTAGCTATATATATATATAATGGATACGTGCGTATATTTGTTGTACCCAGAAATGCAGTAGCCGTGTGGGTACTCTATGAGTTCGTAGAGACGACTAGAACATGAATATGGACTCCTAAGATCTTCAAAGCATACCCAGCAATAATTTGCAGCGTGTTATTAGCGAATTTTCAAGGAAAATGAAGCTATTGCAATGGCCTCAAAATTTTTAGAATCGACTTTTTCGAAAAATTTTCACACTGAAATCCGTTTTGGAACATTCTGAAACGATCCCTGAAGTTTTTCCAAAAATCATATGTATATATATATATATATGTGTCATTCCGGACGATAACTTGAGTAATTGTTTGAAAATTTTTTTTTAGTTTTTGCCAAAATGTTTGTAACAACAAACCATAGGTCAAGTTCGTTAACCAGCAATTTTGGACAATCCAAAGTGGTCCAAAAATCAAAAAAACTCCAAAAAAATGGGTTTTTCCCGTTTTTTGTGGTTTTTACATTGAAAATCATGGTAATTTATGGTATATTCGGATTCAGCACAAAATTTCTGATATGAATGCTTTTTTCAAAAATGAAAATTGTCCAAAATTAAGAAAAGTTTGTAGCTATATATATATATAATGGATACGTGCGTATATTTGTTGTACCCAGAAATGCAGTAGCCGTGTGGGTACTCTATGAGTTCGTAGAGACGACTAGAACATGAATATGGACTCCTAAGATCTTCAAAGCATACCCAGCAATAATTTGCAGCGTGTTATTAGCGAATTTTCAAGGAAAATGAAGCTATTGCAATGGCCTCAAAATTTTTAGAATCGACTTTTTCGAAAAATTTTCACACTGAAATCCGTTTTGGAACATTCTGAAACGATCCCTGAAGTTTTTCCAAAAATCATATGTATATATATATTTCGGTATCTAGGGCT
This sequence comes from Apolygus lucorum, assembly GCA_009739505.2. NCBI lineage: Eukaryota > Metazoa > Arthropoda > Insecta > Hemiptera > Miridae > Apolygus > Apolygus lucorum. The sequence goes on along the minus strand of CM019178.2, from coordinate 49,240,773 downwards.
TCTAATGAGCCTCCTTTAATTAATAATATCTCCTACTTCCTTTATGGACTAATCTATCAAAGGTTCTTACCTATCTATCTGACATTGAGTGCCCTATTTTATGAAAGCTAGTTCATTCCCAACTCGCCTGCAGCGCTCCAAGTACAACGAAGTCCCAGGAAGAGAAGGGGGAAGCCCCACTCGAATTCCAAGTTGGCTTTTAGAGGCGGATGTAGGTACTGAACTCAGGCAGTAAGAAGGTGTCCCTTGTGGAGCAATATAATCGTTTTATTCTTTCTCCAAACAATAAACTACGTGTTTTTCTCATTTTCCTATTTCACAATTTAATTAATGAAATAGGATACCGAAATCAGAAGTGGGATTGGAAATCCATTCCTTCAATTTTTTTCTTCTCGAAAAAAAAAAAAAAAAAAAATTTTAGACCGAAGTTTGTGTTCGCGAGTGTTGTTAAAAGTGAACAATATGAGTGACTGGAACGTATCTGATATTCCATCAAATCATCCCGAATTTGAAGAGGAAACGGAGGATGCTCCAAGAGATCCAATGGTGCTACTCAGCGATGTCTTGGAGAAAATATCAAGACAATGGGCTCCAACAAAACAACCACAGCAACTGAACAGATTAAAGTTGCCAGACTTCGATCCGTCCGGTAAGATGACTGCCAAAGCTTGGATTAAGTCTTGTGATCTCATTATAAAATCTATACCAACGGATACAGCTGAATTAGCCGTCGCCCTCGTCGAGTCACTGAAGGGTTTGGCTGGAGAATGGTTCGCGGACATCGTGAACGACTCTTTGACGTGGGAGTCCTTCAGTCTACAATTCTCATCAAGATTTTGTAAGACAGAAACCCCAATCGGAGCTGCCCATAAAGCAATTACAACCTGGTCAAAAGATGGAGATATTACGACGTATGGTGCTGAACAGCTTCTCAAATTCAGGAGCGCTTTCCGAGGAAAAACGGGAGAGGAATGCGCTATCATAATGACTGCAGCCTGCTGCGCTCGACAGGACGAAGAGGTACGAAAATGAGGATACATGGAAGAGGAAGTCTCGGAACTCCTTCTTCAGAAAAAGTCTCAGTCGTTAAGAGGAGGACGTCCGATTAATCGGCATATTAATCAAACCATGCACAATAATCACCATCTTAACGACGTCAATAATAGAGCCCAAAAGAGACCTCATTATCATGGAAATGACCGTTATCATGATAATAAAAGATTTAAAAACAGTCACAACAATTTCGAGAAAATGAATCGACCTTCAACGTCCATCACCTCCAATACTCAATATCAAGGAGGTAGTAACAGTCAAAAACGTTGTTGGAAATGTGACAGCGATACCCACAGCTGGAGAGTATGCTTCCGTAATCCAAACCGACCACGATGATCCATCAATCGATGAATGAAATTAAAGTTACCAAATAATGATATCATCTCAAAGTGTGAAATCTAGTTTCATGAATGGTCTTGGCTTCTTTTACTTTTGCTAATGTGGCGACTTAAAAATACTTTCTGTGTAAGAGCACATTCCAAAAAGGCAAGAAGTTGCATGAAACCTTTTTTTTCAAAACCCTCACGAGAGGAAATGTTTGGGCAGGATAGCCGAATGGTCGGACAAGTCATTAAACTCCTTTTCCTCTGTAGGATAAAGCCCTTTTTCAAACTGCGTAGTTGCAAGTAGGTAAAACCTTTGTGAATGTACCGCATTCGAGATTTATGACTGGTCACCTGTCAAACATGCGGTATCCCGCTCTTCGCAAACCTGTGCTAGGTCATTCCTACCTAAACAACATCATAACACAAAGGAAAATCACACTTACTTCATCCCAGATGA
>CM019178.2:49208461-49238837 GCA_009739505.2 Apolygus lucorum | reverse complement strand
AATCAATTATACATACCTTTTTTATAATTGCCTAGTAATTAATAACATTTCAGAAGCGTAAAAAATATGTCAGTTTTAAGGGTAAGTTCAAATTAATCTATCTTTTCCACTTGCATTAATTAGTTTCAGTACAAGATAAACAAATAACTCGTAAATATTAACAATTTACGACAATCATTGTAATATCCATACGAATTTGATTAGATTTTCTTAAATTGTGCGGGTTGATGTGAAGATGGTACCCTATGAGGGTAGTAGATGGTACCCTATGAGGGTAGTAGAAGGTACCTAATTAGATATTGATGGTTTGAGATTGTCTACTATGCTTCGGATCATCAATCTAGACAACCGGGTTATGGATACGAAAAAACTATGTGCCAAAACCACTTGGCAGACTTTTTTGTTTTGTTTAGAAGCTTTATTTAAAATTAAAACATTCTATATACAATGGTAGACTCAAGTCTTAGATCCTTCCACCAGGCACTGAAGGTGAACGAGAGTAAGAAAATGATTTGACTTGGTAGGTAAATATTTTGGTGAGTGGTAGGTTGACTAGGTTCCCTACTGATAAATTAACCCTACTTTCCAGTCTCTTAAAAAAAGTGTTCAAATTATTGAACAATGAGGTTGTTTTTTTTTCAATCTGCTCAAAATTCAAATTTAGGTAATCGAACAAGTTTTTGCTATTAATGCCGTCTTGATAATATGAGTGATTCGGAAGTTGAAAACATTAACCCAGAGGAGATAGCGCAGAGAAAAGTGAGTGGAGTACATCTGCAGATCAGCTGTTATGATAATCATGTATCGTGCGATGTCCCATGAAGGTTCTAGCTAGAAGGTGGTAACAATATTGATACGTGATGGAACTACTCAATCCTCAGCCTCCTTGTTCACAAGCATTCTCGACCTCACCAGAACTGAGATCGCTAAGATGGTTCTCAACATCTTAATGCAATACCACACTAGCACCATGGTTCCTGCTAGCTAATAACCCGAGTAAATGGATATGTTTGCGATTTAAAACAACCATTGTGGGTCTCTGGATGTAACACTTCCAGTTTCCACAATCAGACTCAGTACATCACCTCATTTGAGGTTGCCACCGTGCGACCCCAGGTATAACACGCCTTTTGGAATGAGCCTGCCTGCTGATACTGGACTTATGCCAGATTCTTGCTCAATCCATGGCGTTTTGACCTCCCTTCCTTTCATCTCTCATTTCGACCAGCAGCTGGCAACAACCACAACGGCTTGCCCAGACCATGGAACAACTGTCTTCCATGAATCCTAGCTGTAGCCCTAGGGGTATCTCACTCAGGATTGGTCTAAGTTCATCGTCTGCCCACTGACACAGCTACGGGTTTTTGGCAACCACGCTCAAGGATCCTGGTTGAAGGCGTTAAGATTGATTTATTTTTGCCTGCGTGACCCATTCGCAACAAGCATCTTTCGTTTGAAGAACAGTACAAGGGAATGCTCACGTCAAGTAACCGAAATATCGCACAAAGGTGCTACGTCCAAAAACGGAATTTTGAGAAAAACGCAAAAGAAATTATCACCAGTGCAAAATTCCTAAAATAATGGCTATTTACACTAGACTCTTTAATTTCCTCAATAAATTTTCAAGCTATAATCGTCAAGAAGGTCAATAATAGTTTTGTTGAATTTGAGTTTATCTGAAATTAAAAGACAATAAAAAATCTGGAAGATGGATGGACATAGCACCTTTGTGCTTGAAAGTATCAATATGGCCTACGGGTTGTTAGGGAAGCAAGTGCAGTGAGACTGCTTATAAGTTACTAATTTATTTTGTTTTTAAATTTTTATTTGTAATTGATCAAGACTCACTATAATTTGTACTATTATTTGTATATTTTGCTATAGTTGTTCATAAGAAAAGCTGGGAAGACTTGTCTCAGTACTTTCCTTCATTTGGCTCTAATTATGCAACACACTACACCAAATAACGTCAAATTACAACCATGATGTCGCCTTTTTTCACTATTATTGGTACGATTACTTGAATTTTAACTTTGGGCAGTTTGGCTGCGATTAATCAGTGTTCATCCACAACAAATACCGTCAAGTTACAACCATGACGTCAACTTTTTTCACAATTATTGTGAATTTGAAGGAAAATTTGTTCCCAAAATTGGTATGATTACTTAAATTTTAGCCATGAGCAGTTAGGCTGCAGTTAAGCAGTGTTGGGTCTGTTCGGAGAGGCAGTTCGGAACCAAACCGGAACTGAATAGGGGAGGGGATAGAGGCAAATGGGCTCCTTCGAACTCCTCCAAACCCCTCCGAACTGTTCAGGACTGCCTCTCCTAACGGACCATTAGATCCACACCAAATATGTCAAGTTTCGTCAAGTTACAGCCATTAAATCACCTATTTTCACATCAATTGTGAATTTGGAGGGAAATATGGGCCCAAAATTGGTAACGATTACTGAAAATTTAACTTTGAGCAGTTTGGCAGCAGTTAAGCAGTGTTCATTCACACCAAATACTGTCAATTTACAACCATTACGTCACATTTCTCTCGATTTTTGAGAATTTGGACGGAAATTTGTGCCCGAAATTGGTGTGATTGCTTGAATTTTAACTCTGAGCAGTTTGGCTGTGATTACGCAGTGTTGATCCACACATAACGTCAAATTACAACCATGACGTCAGTTTTTCACAACTAATGTGAATCTAGAGGGAAATTTGTGCACAAAACTCGTACGGTTATGGTTAACTCTGAGCAGTTTGATACTAAAAGAAAACCACTTTTACCCAAAGGACAATTCACGCGATTGGCAGAGTGGGCAACGTCTTTTCTGTAAGTATCAACCGTTGATTCTGTAATGTCCACCTGAAGGATTTGAAGCACTTCCTACAAGAATATGGGATAAACGAAAAGGGGTTTACCTACCTACAGCAAGTCTTCATAGAAGGCGATGGCATCAGGTTCGCTATAACGCAACAAACGTGCAGGTATTCATTCAAAAGTTGTAACATCGGGTCGTGTATATGGTCGAGGATCTTGAAAACTTTCAATTTGAGGCAGCACATTTCAGAACGTCTGGCGACCTTTAGAATTCTACCTTGATGGATTGTTTGACTTGAGTCGTCGAATGGGGGCGTGACAATTTCCGGAAAAACTTGGCCGCTCGCAGAACCGGGAAATGTCAAAGGACTGCTAGCGACCACCGTATCCTGTGGTTCCAGCACCTCCATGAATCCACTGTCTGTAGTTATGAACTCACAGCTGGTTGTTCCGTCATAAACGCCGGATTTGAAGATTATTCGCCCCGTTTCTGACACTCCTATTAAAAACTTGATGGAGCTCTCGTTCTTACAATCTGTGACGTGTAGAATCTTATGTCCCAGGTAGAATTGTTCTTCAGAACGGATTTCCTCGTTCATGTTCCATTCCAATCTTCTCACAATCTCTGCAGGCCAATTTAAAGATTCCTTCGTCTTGATATGTAGAAGCTTCAACGTTTTCAAAATCAACAATTTAGCCGAACTGTGGGATATTTGGAAAATCATAGACAGCACTGTATAAGAAAGATCCAATTTCAACTTCATAAGGAACATGAGCAAAACCGTTTCATTTTGTAGAATTTTTGACAAGTTTTCCTGAAACAGATCTACCAGTACACCGAAACCTTCAGTCGTTAAGCCCGTCGTTTCCAGCAGTTGGGATTCACTCGTGATGGACGAAAATCCCAAAAATCCTCCATGCAGAAGCCTTGGGTTGATCGGGTCGCAGCCAACATCGATTTTTGTCTGCTTCTCCAATGTGTCCAAGTCGTAAGGTATTTTGCACTGGACTCCAGCGTTATTTTTATCGTCTCTGAAGAAGGCTACAGTGAATTCGGGACAGTCATCCTGATCTAATACCATCATCACTTGCGTTTTCACATCTCGCTTTAGTTTTTCAGGTCGGAGTGAAGTTGTCTTTCTTCCTCTCGGCTGATTTTCTCTTTCGCCGTCTACATAATATTTCGATCTCTCCAAGATCCCTTTGACTTTTTCAAGTTGAGCTTTGACATCTGCTTTTGCGATTCTTCTGCTCCAGGGAAAAATTGAAGGGACACTGCTGGGGTGATCGTGAATGGTGCTCCTTTTCCCATTGATGAAATGCTTGCTGCAAATCCTCGTCCATGGCTTCGGTTGCCATTCAGAACCGTCAGCACTGAAAAAACCAAATAAAATACTAGTAGATATAATAAAATAATAGACTGTAACCAATTAAGCAAAAAAAAAAAATATTCTTTTATATAGTAGTAGAAATAGTTGTTTTTCTGGTTGTGGTAATGGGGTAGTTGCATGGGTCGGAATTTCGTGTTTTTGACTTCAGATTCGAATTTAGCGCACTTAAAAACGTATATGGACCAGTTTTCAGTTCGAAATTCCATTTAGTTTAGCCGTATTTCAATAAAGAAGTACCGTCCCTTTTAGTGTTGGCGGGCCACTCCTCTTACGTCATCCCTAAACGAGAATCTCACGATAGAGTGCGTTGAGATCACTGCCATCGAGGACAATTCGAGTCAGAAACATTGAAATATACTTGCAAAATGATGGTGATGATTAAAAAAACTTTGAAATATATTTTTCAGGTTTTTTATGTTTGAATTAATCGTTTAAATTGAAAATTTTGAAGCATAATTTTGGCTGTTTTGCCGATGCGCGGGGTACTTCAATAGCAACCCCGTTGCTTTTACGGTCATAGTTATCACGTTATCAGTTTTTCGGGTGGCTCTTTCTCGTAGTGCGGTCCGAGTTGTTACAGTTGTTAGTTGTTTTAGTTTACACCAGTATTTACCATAATTTATTAGTTGATTGGTTTGGAAAAGATAATGTTCACTGTAAAGTTTCAAGAAGCTTTTAATAAACGCTTGCATACGAGTCTGCAACACATGTCTTCACTTTTTCCCGCTACCTACCCAATCTGCTTTCGAATGTTGTTGATATATCTCATTTATATTTATGTTGGGTATATATCATTTTCTCCCGTAAGTACAACGGTTTTGGCAGTATATCATTTATGCGTAAATGTAGGGCTTTCCAACGAATGGTGAACGATTTTTCTACGAACGCGAATGACGAAGATAAAGTTCGATAGGAACAACTTGGCTGTAAGTAGAAATCATCAGAAAAACAACCGTAACTTTTTTTTCGTTTATGTGCCAAAGTATTGACATAAAATGTCAATATGCCAAAAAGGAGAGCCATCGACTAGAGTTTCGAGGTGGCTTCCCTGGGAAATATTCTGTACATAAATATTGGCATGTTGTACGATTTTTACGTCAATAACAACAAGTTCGTCAGCGCTGAAATAAAAGGAGCCAATAATGTGAGGTAAGTTGACACTTTTATAGTAAAAGGTCAGTTGTAATTGTGATTTCTTGTGTGTAGTACTTCTTCATCCAAATGGTTGCTCATTTATTGGAAGTTTCATTGTAGTGTCATTATCCTGTACAACGTAGTACCAATGAGTGTTAGTAAATTGTTAAATAAAACGATGTTGGTTATGTCCAACTTAGAAGAATCTAGCAAATTTGCGAGGTTGTGGCTCGAGTATCACCAGAACGCCGCGTTTCCTCACAACCATGTACGATTTCAGTTACAGTGGAGGGAATGCCAGTAGGAAACAAAATCTTTGATGCAACATGTTTCGATTGCGCAGCTAGCAAAATTTAGTATGAAAGCACCACGAAGTGTGAGTGATTCTCCAATTTTATTGCCACAAACGAACGTAAACAAACAGAGGGTTGCTATCGAAGGACCCCCCGGCACAGTACCCCTAACCTTGTGTGAGCCCCCGCTCACGGATTTGAGCCAGCAATAAGGGGGTGAGCAACCACCATCCATGCTCCCTTCCTCCACCACCCAAAGGCCGCAGGTCGGAGCGGGCATTGCACCGTCCCCACTCCGGGGCGCCACCACCATCTCAGGCGCCCACCACCAGAAGCGCTCATGTCACCTTGACGTCATCATCCGCCAATCACGGGCCGCCGTGGAGCCCTGCGCAGTACTTGCCATTGGAGGGTGGGGACTCCAGAAAGAAATCAACTAGTCACCGCGTGGAGCGGCCATAACCCCCCCCAGTCCTTGATGCGATCAGTCCACGCTTTCTTGCCAAAGATAGATTCGAAAATCGACCCCCCTTGTGCAAGTCAGACTCTGGATCCCCTCAATAATATTCCGGTGAGAGCCCTGCCGCCCGCGAGTTTATTATCTGAGCCAACCCCACTGTTCAACCTGGTAAGACCTCGTGACATCCAGCTTGAACAACCATCCCCCGAGATCTTCTCAACGCACTACCGACGGATTTCCTACGGGCCCCGACGCTGTGAGTGTAATAAACCAAATATCTATACATTGGCCAATGATAGTTGTGTTCGAATGGTGTAGATTTAAAACCAGTAATAGTCGAGTAAAAGACAATTTAGTAGTAAAGTCAGTCAGTCAAGACAAGAGTCAGAAATTGTTGAAATTGAGTAAAGTCAGTCCTAAAGTTGTTAATAAGAGAAGGAAGAAGGAGAAACCAAACGCACGTATTTCATGTAAACCTTTTATTTGTATATCTTGTAATTTGTTTGCTAAAAAACTTAACGTAGAGTCATATTTCATTGAGTTCATTAAAACGTTCCTATTAGATTGTACAATTTGCATTTCTCATTTCACACTTTCCGTGCGGACCTAAAAAACTGGTTTTCGCCTGTGGCGGGAGACCTTTTTGTCAGGAATTCGGTAGTGCAAACCCGCAAATCTTAAAAATAACAGAATCCCCAGAAGTGAAAACGGCGCACTCTGGTGGCGACAGGAGGACCTACTAAGCACGAAAAAAATCCGAAAGAGGTTCTTAAGTCATCCACTAGGTAGCAGAACGATGAACAGCTCGGAGATATGCTTTGAGCTGTGATGGTATAAACCATCATACGCCACTCGCGAAACTCGGCATGATGGTTATTACCATCATCCGCACGGAAAGTGTTAATCACCTTATTCCGTAACAGACAGGTTTACGTGTGAACGCACTCTTTTCGTGCGATCACACCAGTTTAGTGCAAATCACATTATTTTAGTGCGACGCATTGTTTTCGTGCGTGCGCAAATTCGTCGTGCACCAGTATCATTTTTCGTGCTGTGATTATTGGGTTTCTAGTTGGATTATATGAATTTAACGTATTTTATTTATTCCTGACGACTAGTCATCAACGTGCGGACGTGATTTTCGTCGTCGACAACAAATTTATTATATTTGAATTGTTGATTGGATTTTCCTAATATGCGTGTTAGGAATGAAAACTACTGCTGCCAAATTCTAGGCTTTTATACAAAAGAGGATTTATATTATGTTATTACGAGAAGACTTCAACTTCTATCGAACAGTTACCAAATTTCATGAAAAGAGATTTGGGTAGAGCGCAAGGCTAATTACTGGAATTATATTGGTGCGTGTGTTTGTAATTATATTTATAATAAATTGTTGTTTTACGTTATGTGTTATTTTATTTCAAGCATAGTTTCCTAGTTTGGTTAAGATTATTACTTGCTGTGTGTACCTAGGGATCCAGGTAGGTAAGGGACTCAGGGCAGAAGGCCCTAGAGGTCACTGACTCTATCCTTTTCTGGTGAAATTCCTAGGCGGTCGCTGCCACCACCCTGGTCATGAAAGATCAGGGACTATTAACCCTTCTTACCTGCAAGTTACCTTGAGGGAGCTGAAGGTAGATCTGTTGAAATAAGTACTCAAGTTTAAGAAACACGTAGGGTTTTTATTCAAGAAAAATGAAAATATCTCACCGTGAAGCGGAATAGTTACGTTGCACTCTGAAGGAGTTATTGCGATGACAAAATAGTACTTCAAGAGTTATTCTACTTCACCATACAATGAAATGATATTATTATTATTATTGCTATGTCAGTCCGACAAAAATACTTGTTAATATGCACAATTCGTTTATACGACTCAACAATGACTCAACTTTGACTAATTCGAGTTCACTTGACTTAGACCAAATAAGCGTGATTATTTGTTATACTTATTCTTATAAGTCTCAATACAATACAAAATATACAATTGTTTATGCGTTTTTACAATGTTTTATGCGTTTGCTTTACTTTACGTTTACTTTACTTGCTTTACAGGGTGTTTATATGATTAAGGGGGATTGTGCCAGATTTTGAGTGAATAGTAAGCGCTTACTAGGAACTATGAGGGAATGGGCTCACCCTTGCCGAGCTTGGATCGTAGTGTGATCTCCGTAGCAGGTTTGTATCCAGGGCCTCGTTTCTAGAAGGCTTGTATGTGGGGGGTGCCTGGAAGCGGGGCGTTCTTGCCTCGGTTCGGGGGTCGTTCGGCGTACCAGAAGACCGTGTCGGCGAAAATGGAGAAGGCTGCAGAGTCCGGGAGATTGGGCCTTGGCTGACAATTAACTCGCGGATCACTGACTGGCGGGTAGACGGTTCGACTTTTACTTGAGTCACAGGGAGCACAAGATGGTTCTCAGTTCGTACTGTCTTCGTTACAGTTAGGGGGGGTGAGTTCACCAGCTAGGTTCGATTCACATTCGAGACGCGTGACTTGGAGAAACTGAGGCGCCGGTGGTGGGGGCACCCCTATTTAACCCCTCGGCCATCTTGGTCGGCGATGGGGAGGAGGCGACGGTGGCGCTCGAAGTGTGTGTATGCGCTTGTGGCGGACAGCGGTTGTTGGTGAAGTTGTTGCTCGTATGGAAGATTACTATGGAATTTTGTGATGGAGGTTGCCTGATGGGCGTGGCTTATGGCTGGGCCATTACAGTGCACTTTTAGTTCCCTTCAGGAATCGAACTTCCGTCCTTCAGACATAATAATAATATTTCGAAAACTATCAGTAATCAACCCTTCAGGTGTTACCTTGATTTTGAGAGCCTTCAGCTACCTCCGAGCCGCTACAGCTGTCTACCAGGTAATTATCAATAAATTCACTAAATTTAGATTACCTATTATTTATGTCAATATAGCCTCTCAACCTATATTTGGATCGGTTTTCAAACGGGCTTACTCGAGAATCTTAAATTCAACGGTGAAGCCCAAGCTTACACTTGCGTCAGGGTAACAGTGGTGTAGGGGTGTCTTGGCCGGTACTCTGTGCCCCCTTCACACCCGTGACGTAGCCCCCACCCCGCAGTGTCCAAGCCGTGTGTAGGTTTTCCTGCCTGAATCCGAAATCCTGTTTTTCGAAAAAATCTCTAAATTTTTAGGAAGCGTTTCCGGGAGTTTTATTTGCAGATACGTACTTCAATAGAGATTCTCTACACAGAAAAAATACAAAAAAATATCATGCAACTACCCCATTGTTATACATTTTATTTGACCACCAACACAGATCGACGATATCACAAATTGTAACACCTAAGTATTTTCTCAAAACAACGAAACCTAATCCATGACCACAACTTCATCGCATGATAATCATCAATATAGATGATATCTAATCAATCTAATCAATATAGAGTGTACCTATCAGACTCTGCCTTCTTCTTCTTTACTTCTCTCCCCCAGCAAGATGGGTACTATTGAAAATTGCATTCTTCTGGCGAGGTAATGCCTCCGTCAGGAGATCCGCTGCATTGTCCACTGTCGGTACATATTCTAATTTAAAATTTTGAAATTTAATTAAATCGCGAACAAAATGGAATTTTTTATCTATGTGACGAGTTTGGCAGTTTACGCTATTCCCCTTGGCAAAATTAATAGCTGATTGATTATCGCATTTTATAACCGGATCACCTGCCAGAGGGTATTTCAGTTCCTTTAGAATGTGAGATCAAATCATTTCAACGCAACAAGAGGATAATACGACGAACTCTGCCTCCATCGGCTACTGAATTTAGCTTATTGCATTTCCAAATAATAGGTGTTCCTCCAAGTTGGATGACAAATCCTGTGGTTGACCTTCTGTCACCAACTGAACCAGCCCAATCAGAATCTGATAAACCTAAAATTTCTCCTTTCCCTTTATTTATGATGTCTATTATAGACATCATTTTACTATAATAGTAAAATATCTCAGAACCCTTTTTCCTGCTTCCCAATGAATTTTACCAAGATTTGCAGCAAACTGTCCTAGTTTACCACAAATGCCAATCTGGCCTGGTAGCTTTTGCCAAATAGATCAGTTTTCCTTCTCTTCTTTTGTTGTTGGGCACTGTGTTTTACTCAATTGTTGTTAGGGGTACATTGGGGTTGTTACAGGCCTGCATTGGTCCATTTTGAATTCGTTCAGCATTTCGCTTATATATGTTGATTGATTGAGGGCAATAGAACCAATCTGTCTTTTATTGATTTCGATTCCTAAAATATACTTCAATTCGCCTAAATCTTTCATACCGAGATTCCTCTTCAATATAGCTTTTATCTCCTCAATCTCTTTCTCATTTGTTGAAACTATTAGCGAATCATCTATGTACACTAAAACTATACTTTTTGCTATTGCTGTGTCATGATTATGTCAATAACGATTCTAATGACGAATGGGGTATTTCAGTCAATTTTTTTTATTTTTATTTATTTTTTCAAAAGAGTAGGTATGGCTCATGAATAACGGTAATCGGGTCTGTTCGTCGAGAAAATGTTTTTAAAAAATCAGAGAAGCTAAGGAAAGTTGAAGATTTGAATGGTGTGACGTAGCTAGCCAATCGTGACGTAGCTAGCACAGAAACCCAGCTAGCTAGCCCGTAGCTAGCTTTTTCGTCTTTGAAAAAAGTATCCATCCACAGAAACCCTTGGAGGACCTCTTGGATACTACAAAATACTACTCACACAGGCGCACGGCGTAGTCCTTGCCTAGTGTGTGTGCATTTATAGCGGCCTGCCTTTTTTTCAAACGTGTGATTTCTTTGATTAATTTTTCTACCACATGTTATAGTATCATTGGGCTTAAAGTTGTAGTATACAGGTTTTCAAGGTTGCTGAATCCAAATTTGAGGTCAAAACCCTGAATTCCGACCCACCGAAATACCCCATTCTATCAGGATTAAGTCAATATAATATATAATCAAATATATATAATCAAATATATATAATCAAATTAATAGAAGTATCGATACCAGAAGAGTATTGGAACATAGATATCGATACTTGAGAGTAGGTACTCATTTGAGTAGTTCATATCAGCCACTTGGCAGATGTAAGTTTTTCTTTTTCACAAAATTAAAAAAAAACTATTTCCATTTTAATAGTTATTAACTCATTCATTCATTTCAGTTAACAACTATTTCAGGTTGAATTTTCGTCCGACTGCCATTCTGGCGTTGCGGAAGTAATCAGCTGTCTTCCAAAGGGAAGAGCAGATTCCTGGGTTGCGTCGAGGGGAGCGGTGAGCTGTGAACGAACGAAAACACGCCCGGCGACCAAGATTTGAACCCACGATCTTCTCGCAGAGATTGGTTCGTGTCTCGGACCCAGAAAACGCGCCAGCAAACGTTCTTGGCTACCCGAACCCCACTCTATTAACTCTGTCGCTTTATTATTTACTACATAAATATCCTTTCTGTTTTCTGATACTGGTACCTCAACACGCACATCAAAATTGCTCCAGCAGCACTAGTTTATGTATCCTCTGCTTGGGTGCTTATTGTTACCATTTGAAGAATAAGTTACATTCATGAGAAATTACCACCAATGGTTAGACGTCTACTCAAACTCAGCCGATGTTTGTAAGTAACACCACAAAAATCACACTTCTTCATTGTTAGCACAAAATAAACATCAACATCATTTGGAAAGATGCGACTAGAGAAGAATGACAACAGGATAGATGAGATAAACACTTAAATAAAACTATCTTCTCTAAACTGAGAAAAAAGCTTTTGCATGTCTAGCGGAGGATAGATGAACTAATGTTGCTGGTGTGGTTTAGACATTTGTTATCTTAACTTTCATTTGATACCAGTACTTGTATCGAACAAAAAGTATCGATACCAGAACTCATAGTATCAGAAGGAAAGTATCAATGCCCTACTTGTATTGATATGTGAGCCCCGGCTCACGGATGAGTTTAGACAATGACGGGGCGGAGTGAACCGCCAGCATGCTTCCTTCCTCCATGGACCAACATCCGACTTCTTTCCTCCTGACAGACCCGGCGTCACCTTTAGTCGCCCGCCGCCAGAAGCGCCCCTGTCGAGGTGACGTCAGTCTCAACCAATCAGGGTCGGCCATCTGCCTCCGGCCTGGACGCCTTGAGCTGGAGGGTGGGGGCGACTGGAAAGATATCTCACTACAACGGCGTGGAGCCGCCATTCGAGTCCTATCCTTGAAGCGATCTCCCCTTTGTCTTTGACGCGCTCATTCGAAACGTTTTTCGATCCCTCCCGCTCACAGTTTAGAGCCACCCCCTTCAGAATTAAGTCCGGCGTGATTAATTGCTGACGTCCCCTCCCCCTCAGTCTCCGTGGAAGTATCCGGAGACCATCCAGTTGGACATTTCGAATCATCTCTTCAATCACCACCTCCGGATTTCCTTCGGGCCCCGCCGCTGTGAGTGTACCAAAAACTAAGTCTATTCATTGGCCAATGTTAGAGTGTGCAAAATGTGTAGACAGTAAAACTAGTCAGAATAAAGTTAATGAACATTTCAGTCAGAGTCAGTAAAGTCAGTAGAGTAAATTTCAAATTGTCTAAAATAGTAAAAGTTGTTGAATCTTGGAGAAAGGAAGTAAGGAGAGTAAAACGCATTTCATTGTTGTAAAACCATTTATTGCATTTCTTGTCAATTTCGAGTCAATTTACAATTTCATTTTCATTAAAAGGTTCCTATTAGTTGTAACCTTGCATTTCTCATTTCAACCACCTGGTTCCCGTAACAGACAGGTAAAACGTGCGCAGTTAGGGAATTCGTGCACTACGTGCACCGTATGGTTTACCGTGCACTTCGTGCACCGTTAGGATTTTAGTGCGCTTCGTGCGCAGCTACGATTCTCGTACTCTTGATATTTTCCCTTCAGGAAAACAACTTAAGTCCATCAGACATAGACACCTTTGGTGATCTAGAGTACCTAGGCCCTTCAGGTTGAATTTAACTTTAGTAAATTTCGCAGACCTTCGAGCCGCTACAGCTACCTACCAGGTAATTATCGCCACCTATTTTAAATTTAACTTCTTCATAAACTAGGTGTAGATAAACATTTACCTTTGCTTATGTCAATGTAAACTCTCAATTTATATTTGGTTTGATTTCCAACAGGAATTTAGTTTAATATTCAAGTAATTATTTAGAGCCCTCAGCTATCACGACGTAAATTTAGAATCATTTAAACTCAAAACCTGGAGCTTACAAATGGTGGCAGCGCGTTAGGATTATCACATTCACAAATTAAAAACTTGCGAATGAGATTACGATTGCAAGCTTCACTTGCAACGAACTCACAAAAATAAAAATAAAAGTAAGCAAATCAAGCCGACATAAGCATTTTATTAACTTCAAACAAAAAACCGAAATTGAAATTCAAGCGCACTGTCTGAACGGAACAGGTAGGAAAATAGGTAGGATGTGCATCCATTTATGTGATATCTAGGAAAAGTGACACCAGCACTCCCTATTTTACCTTTCGTTTGCTGAAATCGCCTTGTAATTTCAATAACGACAGACAGACAAGACAGATTTTCCTTCCAGTGGAAGTATTTTGACAAATTGTGACCATACGAACAACACCTATCTCCCGCTATGTCGCTCAACTTTTTGGAAAACAGAGGTCGGGAGGACGATGACACACCGTCAGCGGCAAATACCGAAGCCGTTGAGGTGATGACGCAGACGATGCGGGAAATGAACCTGCTACTCCAACGACTAAACACGAGCTCACACGAGAACACCCGAGACGAGATCCCGCGTTCGGTATTTTTGGAGGTCGAGCCATGGGACCCGGATGCCACTGGTGCGATGAGTGTAACTTCTTTTTTCGCAAATTTTGACATGGTGTCCGCGGACCTAAATTCACGACTCAAATACCGACTTCTCCGGACCAAAACGCGAGGAACCGCCAAACAGTTCCTGATTGACCGAGACGATTCCCTCGATACGGACAACGTATACGAAGCGGCCCGAGCGGATATGATCACGTGGTTTCAGAAAGAGAACCCCCAACACGCAGCCGCACTCTTGTGGACGGTGAGACGAAGCTTGAACGAAACTCTCCGCCAGTTCGCCGACAGGGTGCGCAACCTTGCACGCTGTGCTGTGATGGAAGAGGGTAGAACGCTCCACCGATCCGAGAGAACCGACTGGGTCGAAAAGCGAACTTTGGATGCATTCATCCGTGGGGTGGACAAACAAGTCAGCGCGTTCTTCGTCGCTAACCGACCACGCTCAATACAGGAAGCCCTGAAAAAGGCCGAAGAGCTCGAGCAAACCCTCGACGTAAACCACGATACGGACGAAAAATGGGAGCTAGCGGCCGTGAGTGGAGACCAAAGGTGCTATAACTGTGGAAGTTTGGACCACTTTGCCGCGAAATGTCCCAAGAAAAACCAACCACTGCCTCGATACCAACGACGGAACGACGAGGACCGACGACGCGAACGGTCGTACGACCGAGATGATGACCAGAAAATCACACCACGTTTCCCGTGCATGTTTTGTGCGGATCGCACGCATTTTCCGATGGCATGCCCATTCAAACCGCGGAAGACTATTTTCTGCGATTTTTGCGGTGCGGGGAACCACCTGGAGGAGGATCGTTACGGAAGGAGAGGACTTCTCCCAGTGTCACGGCCAGTAATGGAACCCGCACATATTACGGAAGTGGCGCGATACAAGGGCCCTCCGGGTGAAAAGCACATTCCCGCGGTGGAGGCCCCGATGTCAAGAACCCTCAAAATCCGAGTAGGATTGGGTCCCGAGTCAAGGGAGATGATCATCGACACAGGCGCCGCCTTTTCCGTATTGTCCTCACCTGTGAAGGGAATTCCGATGCGGTTGACGCGCGCCGTGGCCTGGGGAGCGGACGGAGTTATGTTGCCGTTTGCCGGAGAACAGCAGATAATGACGAAGATCGGCAGTTACAAATTTGAACACAATTACCTGGTGTTCGCAAGGAAAAGTGCAACCCTGGACCTGCTTGGACTGGACATTCTCAGAAGAGTACCCCTTACCCTGACAACAGGCCCCAACATGAGTTTTCAGGCACGCACGGATCGAACCCAACCCCTACAACTCATTGGGGCCAATGAAAGACGGCGTCCTTCGGAGATGGCGTTACGGCCGGAAGGGCGGGAAACATGGGTGTCTGCAATTCGGAAATCAATTCGCGGACCAGACACACCCTTCCCTAGTACCTTTTCGACGGTGACAACCACTCCCGAGAGGGATTGGCCGGTGAGCCCCGAGGAGGAAGTAACTACACCAAATCAACCGCCGAGGAAGGTTCACTATGCCGGACCCATTGAGGAAATGGTTCCCGGCGTACTCATGAAGGATTCCCTGAAACAAGAGGACCCGAACGGAAATCCGGACGCCAAAGTGATCGGCGAAGTGGTGGAAGCTGAGGCGCACGGATACGGCGAAACGCACGGCGAAACGCACGGCGAAACGCACGGTGAGGACCCCAGCTACGAAAACCATGCCGATCTGTTACCGAATAGGAACGTCGACAAACACCACGCCGATGAGTCGGGTGAGGGAGATGAACCACCGAATGTGGAAAAGAAAGCAGGAAGGTCCGAGTATAGCGTGCTGAAGCACTGGAGCCGGCAATACGGAGGAACTGACGTCCCCATCGAGCCCCCGGTCGGAGCCATGACCTCTGGGCCGAGCGCCGAACTAAAAGAAGTGCTGGACACTGCGACGGTCGACACGGGTGAGGGACCAATCTCAACCGGGAGCTCCGGTATGAGTGAGGACCTCATTGTGAGGGCCGTCGAGGGAGCGACCGTCGAAACCTCGCTCGAGGATCGGGTTTGCGTTCTAGTTACCACGGAGAAACGAGAGGAGGAGGCTGACTGGGAGGAGGTCCCGACGGATCAGTGGGAAGACAAGTCATTAGACTTTGGAACAACGCTACAGAACAAACTACGCCATTTGTCTCATACCGACCTGTTGCAGACCAAAAAGTTGTTACGGAGGTTTGAGGGGCTGTTCGAACCACCCGCTGGGGAGGGGTGTAGCCTGGAGGTTGCGCATGAAATCATAACCACGCAACCCATTATAGCACAGCAGAAGCCCTACCCGGTTCCGCACGCGCTGCGCGAGGAAGTGGAGGTGCAGATCAAAGACATGCTGGCGGCCAAGGTTATTAGCCCTTCTACAAGCCCCTGGTGCGCACCTGTGCTACTCGTAAAAAAAAAGACACCTCTGGGAGAGAAACAGAAGTGGCGTTTCTGTACGGACTTTAGGCAACTGAATAAAATTACTAAAGGTGACGCGTATCCCTTGCCCCGACTACAGGAGACACTCTCAATGCTCGGAAATTGCAGGTGGTTTACCACTATAGACCTGATCTCGGGATACCATCAGATACCGGTACATGCAGACTCCAGGGAGAAGACGGCTTTTTCGGTGTTGGGGCGCCACTTCCACTACGAGAAGATGCCATTTGGGCTAAAAAATGCGCCCGCCACCTTTCAAAGGGTGATGAACGACGTTCTGGACGGATTACTGGGACCGGGATGTCTCGTCTACCTGGACGACGTGATCGTATTTTCGGCTACGGTGGAGGAGCACCTTGAAAAACTGGCCCAGGTGTTTGACCGATTGGCGGAGGCGCGACTGCAGGTTAACCTGCCAAAGTGCGAGTTTCTGAGGAGCGAGGTCCGGTTCCTGGGACACCGAATAACCCCAGAGGGCATTTTTACCGAGCCCGAGAAGACTAAGGCAATCCGTGAATTTCCCATTCCGACTACCAAATTGAAGTTGCAATCGTTTTTGGGGCTGGCGGGCTTCTATCGTCGATTTATTCCAAACTATTCAGAAATCGTGGTCCCACTCACCGATCTCCTTAAGAAAACGACACCTTTCGAATGGACAGAGCGCCAGCAGACTGCCTTTGATGACTTGCGGGCTAAACTGGTTAGCGAACCGATACTGGCATACCCAGATCTATCGAGACCCTTCGTCTTGGCCACGGATGCTTCCGGCTCCGCACTGGGAGCTGTTCTCTCTCAAAGCATAAACGGGGAGGAGAGACCCATAGCCTATGCGAGCAGAAAGCTCAACCCGGCTGAGACCCGGTATTCGGTGACGGAACGAGAGTTGTTGGCGGTAGTGTGGGCCGTCCGCCACTTCCAGGAGTATTTGCTGGGGCAGCAGTTTGAACTGCAGACGGACCACATGGCGTTAACGGCGGCCATGAGGTTGAAGGACCCTACCTCCCGTATTGGCCGTTGGGTGCTGAGATTGGCGGAATACGATTTCGTTCCGAGATACCGCCCGGGGACCAAGATGGGTCATGCCGATGGACTAAGTCGCATGGATTTGGCCGTGGTGTCGTTGGACTTCCCACGAGAACTGATGATCGCGGCCCAGGACCTGGATATGTGGGTAAGAACACTAGTAACGAGCAAAAGGCGGACTGATATACGTCAGACCAACGGGGTCTGGGAGATGAAGGTTAGAAACGACGGACCGAACTCCTGGGTGCCGCTCATGCCTGGCTCTCTGAGAGAGTGGTTGATCAGCAGATGCCATAGAAACGAATGGGCTGGTCACCCCGGCGCTGAGGTTACAGAAAAAATGGTAAGGAAATTGGGGATCTGGCCAAGTCTAGCGAAGGACGTGCGTGAGCAGGTAAAACGTTGCGACACCTGCCAACGAAGAAACACCCCATTAGGACTCAAGAACCCTATTCAAAAACCGGTGCTACCCGAACGACCTGGGCAGATAGTCGGAATAGATTTTGTGGGGCCAATCTCGTCAGGATCTTCACACAAATATCTACTTACAGTGATAGATCATTTTACTAAGTATGCGGAGGCATACATAACCACTGATTGCACTGCGGTGACGGTCGCTAGAATGCTTGCCAACAAATATATCCCCATGCACGGCGTGCCGGAGCGACTCGTATCTGATCGCGGAACTGCGTTCACGGCAAGTTCCACGCGTGAACTGTGTTCAAGGTGGGGCATTCGACAGGTGTTCACTACGGCTTATCACCCTGAAGGAAACGGGGTGTGTGAGCGTTTTCACCGTACGCTCACGAACATCCTGTCGAAAATCTCCAAAACAACCAGGGAATGGGAAACCATGCTTCCAACTGCGCTGGCCGCGTACAGATCGACGCCGCACAAGAGCACTGGGTTCAGCCCAAACTTCCTGACGTTTGGAAGAGAACTGAGAATGCCCAACGAGACGTTTCAAGGCTTGCAGGCAACCGAAAACGAAACGACGTTCATGAAAAATCTCAAAGCAGCCCGTAATGCAACCGCACATTGTTTGAACGAAGCATGGAAGAAGCGCAGCGAGACCATAAATTCCAGACGCACGTTGCGATCGTTCCGAGAGGGAGAAACCGTGTACTTACGAGAAATGCAACCACCTCCTGGAGTCATTCGCAAATTTTGGTGTCCATGGACAGGACCATGGATCGTTACTAAGAAACACACGGATGTGACCTACGAAATACGCGACTCGCCTGATATCCGAAGACAGACGGTTCATCTAAACCGGTTGAAACCCGCATTCGTGCTTGGAGTTCCCGATGAAGCGTTCGTGGATCCTTTCGGGGTGGCACCATACGCTGAACCCGTGCGTGTACTGCCCGGTCCGACGGAATGTGAGCCTGAAATGGAAGAAGATTACCCATCAGATGAAGAGGAACAGCTCACACCAAGGATCGAGCCAGCACGAATCACATCGTCAAAGCACGATGACGCCGTGCACGCCGAAGAGACGCGTGCGGAGGCATACGAACGCACGGACCCCCCTGAGAATGGAAACGAAAACCCTGTCGACCAGGACCCCATATCTAATGAAGAGAATAATTCGACCGCAGACTCGTCTTCCGAAGGGTTCGAGGATGCTATCGAGGCCCCGCCTGCCAAGAAATGCCGAAATGAAGATGACAATAAAACAACTGGGTACACACTTCGAAAGCGTACTAACCCAATCAACTATCGTCAGCTTCACACGGGAAGGAGATAAAACTAACTTACCAACTAATAGGAGAAAAGACCGACCTAACCTAATGACCCGAAAAACCGTAAATCAGATCCTTCAGATCGCCACGTTTAAAATTGGATCCTTCAGATCGAACCTGCTTGCCTGTAACTTCTATCGATAAAATTTGATGAACATAATTACACATTTTGCGCACAAACAAAAGAAACATGAACAAGGCCGTGAATTCCCCTCTAAATATTGCGCACTTTTCCTAGGTGAGGATGACACAATAGGGTTATTTGTTTGTTATAGATGGTTCTGATGACGCAGGAGCAGCTAGAGAAATGGATGGCGGAGAACAAACCTCTCAACCCCGATGTCATTATACAGATGATCCGCGAGGGGGTGAGGGATGAGCAAGATCGTCTGTATGGCCAAGAACCGGGTGTTGTGAATACACCTGAACCCACTCCAACCCCACTTCTTCAGCTGGAGAGCCTGGTAACTTATATTAGATTTGCCAACGGCGCCGAAACACCTCTGGCTCGCCGAATGAATTGCCAAGCCGCAATGATGTCCGTGTTAGAAATTGCACGTTGGATTCCGTCATACCAACGAATTTTGGAGGAACGAAACATGTTGTTGGAGCATCAACACCGGGCTATAGTGGATAAACTGCGCTTGACGAGGGAGCGAGACATGGCTAGAGAGGAGGCAAGGGGGGTGCACGTGGAGGATGATCAGGAGAGACTTACGCAGGCCATGCAGGGTCTAGGGGTGGGTTCCCCCACGCCCAAACCGGATCCCGCGAGCCAGGATTTGAGAGACGTCACGGAGAATCTGGGCGACACGATGCCCCGACCCAACATCAATCAAGAACAGCAAGCTGCCTCACATGGCATTGAGGATTGCATCCTTTGCCGCAATTTCGGGTACGAATTGGCCAGGCGAATAGCACGAGCCTCCGACCCCAACCCGGAATCCAGTGTCGTCTTCGGCGACTCTGGCTCACAAAGGGGCGGGGGATGTGAGCCCCGGCTCACGGATGAGTTTAGACAATGACGGGGCGGAGTGAACCGCCAGCATGCTTCCTTCCTCCATGGACCAACATCCGACTTCTTTCCTCCTGACAGACCCGGCGTCACCTTTAGTCGCCCGCCGCCAGAAGCGCCCCTGTCGAGGTGACGTCAGTCTCAACCAATCAGGGTCGGCCATCTGCCTCCGGCCTGGACGCCTTGAGCTGGAGGGTGGGGGCGACTGGAAAGATATCTCACTACAACGGCGTGGAGCCGCCATTCGAGTCCTATCCTTGAAGCGATCTCCCCTTTGTCTTTGACGCGCTCATTCGAAACGTTTTTCGATCCCTCCCGCTCACAGTTTAGAGCCACCCCCTTCAGAATTAAGTCCGGCGTGATTAATTGCTGACGTCCCCTCCCCCTCAGTCTCCGTGGAAGTATCCGGAGACCATCCAGTTGGACATTTCGAATCATCTCTTCAATCACCACCTCCGGATTTCCTTCGGGCCCCGCCGCTGTGAGTGTACCAAAAACTAAGTCTATTCATTGGCCAATGTTAGAGTGTGCAAAATGTGTAGACAGTAAAACTAGTCAGAATAAAGTTAATGAACATTTCAGTCAGAGTCAGTAAAGTCAGTAGAGTAAATTTCAAATTGTCTAAAATAGTAAAAGTTGTTGAATCTTGGAGAAAGGAAGTAAGGAGAGTAAAACGCATTTCATTGTTGTAAAACCATTTATTGCATTTCTTGTCAATTTCGAGTCAATTTACAATTTCATTTTCATTAAAAGGTTCCTATTAGTTGTAACCTTGCATTTCTCATTTCAACCACCTGGTTCCCGTAACAGACAGGTAAAACGTGCGCAGTTAGGGAATTCGTGCACTACGTGCACCGTATGGTTTACCGTGCACTTCGTGCACCGTTAGGATTTTAGTGCGCTTCGTGCGCAGCTACGATTCTCGTACTCTTGATATTTTCCCTTCAGGAAAACAACTTAAGTCCATCAGACATAGACACCTTTGGTGATCTAGAGTACCTAGGCCCTTCAGGTTGAATTTAACTTTAGTAAATTTCGCAGACCTTCGAGCCGCTACAGCTACCTACCAGGTAATTATCGCCACCTATTTTAAATTTAACTTCTTCATAAACTAGGTGTAGATAAACATTTACCTTTGCTTATGTCAATGTAAACTCTCAATTTATATTTGGTTTGATTTCCAACAGGAATTTAGTTTAATATTCAAGTAATTATTTAGAGCCCTCAGCTATCACGACGTAAATTTAGAATCATTTAAACTCAAAACCTGGAGCTTACAGATAAGTATGAGACAACCCTACTCGCATTGACAACAAGACCTTCTGTCAAAAGAAATTTGATTGTTAATCCTGGACAAGCCGTTATTACTGGATACGTAATGTTCTTCACAGATCGGTGATCGTTTCATACAAATAATAAACCGAGGTGTAATAATTTGAAACGTTTTTGTTACTGATGGTGACCTTCCATCAAAGACCTCAAGGTGCACCATAGGATCTGCACAGATTTCATACAGAAGCCTACGTCAAAACATTGGAACAAGAATGCTTGGGAAAAAACTCCCAACCAGAGAGCACACGTGAATATAATGACAATCGGAATAAAATGACCATTGGACGCTTACTTGGTTCCCTTATTCACTGCTTTCACCCATCTTCGCTTCAACTCCAACTCGTGAGATCTACCAGGAAAGTTATACATCTGCACTCCAGGTTCTTTCACCCAAGGTTTCGTTTTACAGCCCTCCACGCAGCAAAGGCTGCCACATCGTTTGAACGACATGAGATACTGAGGAATAAACATGAAAGTGAGAATAAAATGAAGGTACAATGAACGAATTCTACTCCAGAGACAGTGCTTGTTTCCATGAACCTAGTATCTTAGTGTTGGATGAATAAAAAAAGGAAAACTGGATGGGGTCTGAGCAAGAGGGCACCCCCAGCCTCAAACATGAAAGCTCCCTATACGTAAGCTCTTTAGGGTCAAGGGGGAAAGCGTTGATTGTTAAAGCAGACAAAATTTACATGGAATGTTTCTTTCTAGTTGATATTGATGGCACAGTTTCCCTCCTTTGCCCTGACAGAAAGACTAGGAGTGAAAGTGGAGTTGTCAGTCGAATCTGCCTATTGAACTATTCAGTTTTAGAGGTTACAGGTGGAAGTTTGGTTATAACGAAACTAGGTGACAGTTTTGGAACCGATTACTTACTGTAATTACCTTGTTATTGAAATGTAATTGGATAATTTAACATTATATCGCACCCGTCCTAGAATAGGGGAACAAATCAAAAAACTTGATTTTTGGGAAATTGCGTTTGAAGTTTGAAGCCCATTGGCTTGCGGTTCCACTCAATAGAAACGTACCGCCAACATTTACTGTTGCATAACTGTATACAGTAAGATCTGAGCTAATGTTTCATGGCGAGTAAAAGATAATTTGTTGTTTAGGGGCCAAGAGGGGGGTAAATTTTGGTCAAATTTCGATGATATTTCGAGTTGTAATAATGAACATAACACAAAATGGTTTGAGATCTTCTATGGCCTCTGGTGGACTATACTTGGTGCAGGAATAGTTGGATGTCTGAAAGTTTGAAGCTAATGGAGAATTTTAATATAATTTCGTCTTCATCAGATTGATTCTTAAAGAGCCATAGCATAATTATCATGCAAGTTTGACACTCTAACAGTCAATCACGACTTTTCTTTTAAAATCCTCCTAATTTTCGGGGCTATAATTTATGAGACATTTCACTTTTTTAAATCGCCAATTTTACTCTAATAACACAATTTTATTAAACCTCAAATTTTAGGAATTTCAATTTTACCTTAGAAATGAGTAAATAACCGAATTAAGTAATTGCAAGTACGAGTAAGTAATAATCCAAGTAATCCAAAACAATCCATATCATCAATACAATAAAACATCACAGCAATAATCATCACTACAAAATATTGTCAGTCAAATTTCAGGAGAAATACGTAGGTGTTTGAAAGCTACCTAGGTATCAGCAAAGGCACCATTCACTATGGGATACTTTTGTAATAGTCTCTCAAAAACTTGTCATCATTTGGATCATGGACGGTGATGATGTGTGATGCTGGTCCATTACAAAGAACAGCGTCTGAAAAGTTGATGGAGGAATCACTAGAATCAACAAGGGGAAGATTTGTACGGCTTTCCCATGCAGTGCCAGTGAAGTTGCTCAGTGAGGTCACAATAAGATAGTCATGGTTGATCGCATTGTTGCTGAGGCAAATATTGGAGTATGAACTGAATCTAACTGGATGCGTTTGAGTATCCTCCTTCTCCGGTGAACTTTCAGGGAAAAGGCTCAATTTCATGCCATTTTCAATCATTCCACGAACCAGATGTCTACTCCTCCTCCGTCGAACAAAGAAAGTTGTGCTCTCAAGCGGTCCCTGAATAAGACTGCAAAATGCCTGTCATCTACGAATGTAGCAGACACCTTCAGCAATGCTTTCCCAGTAATAACTCAAAAACCCCATTTTTTGAGTTGTGCCTTTATTCTAGGATGGGTGCGATATTTACATGTTGTTTGAAGCTGAGGAAATTATTCCAGTGGAAAAGATTTCCACAATCTTCTGCCTCCAGTCAATGACTATCTATATACATAAAACGCCAACCGTATGTACGTACGTATGCACAGAGGGGTCGTGGGAGTGGGGAGAGTCGGCAGAATCAGAGACGGGAGGAGTTGGGGGCGGGAGGAGTCAGAGAGAGTGGGTGGAGGAGGGAGTCGGAGGAATCGTTGTTGCCTACTTTTAGTAGGCTTTTCAGCTAGTGTTTGTAATAAAAACCAGAATTTTTGAGAGAGTGTCCTTGTACAACCACGTACAATTTATGGAACATTTCCAGGATTCTAGACAGATGACCCATAAAATTGCCGAAGGCTATAAAAAAAAACTCTGTTTTACCATGGCAATACAGGAACCCCATCCTGTACTGAATCTGAACTTGCTAGGGATGGGACATCGATATCGATAATATCGAAACATCAATGTTTTCCTCGTAATATCGATGTTTTTAACAACGTTGTTTTACAATCGATGTTTTTCAAACATCGATGTTTCAGTCCGATGATATCGATTTGTCGAGGAGATCGTTTGATAACATCGTTTGATAAATTTTACCCACTAGGGAGAGCCATTAGAGCCTGAAACTCTTTTCCAATCGCAACCCCAAGCAGTGAGTGAGTGACCTACTAGGTACTGTAAGGGAACCAGACAAAATCCAATTTCAGACCAGATAACTTCATTGAATTTACTTGGGATTTGAAGAACACCTCCTACCTTTCAATCATCACTTTATGTAACAAGATAATTACTAGAAAAAAGTCTCTTCAAGCTCGAACCAATAATTGAAATGGGGAAGGTATGGAGTATCGAAACGAAGTGCATAAAAATCGGATAATTTATCACGAATGAAAAAAATGATAATGGAGTAGGTTATCCAGTAAAATAAAATCTCTCTAAAAGAAAAGTTTTCCACTTCGTATGAATAGAGGAAGAGCAGCCTCATCAGGTTTTCTCCCTTGATTCTAATTAACTGACAAATTAATTAAATTTCCCGGTTTTTAAAAACATCGATTTTTTACCTTACAATGTTATCGACATCGATGTTTTTCATACGATGTTTCACCAATATCGATGTTTCTATGAGATATCAACATCAACATCGATGTTTTCCGTTCGATGTCCCATCCCTAGAACTTGCCTTTCTTGCAACATAGGGTCTGTTTGGAGAGGCAGTCCCGAACCAAACTGGAACTGAAAAGGGGAGGGGATAGAGGCGAATGGGCTCCTCCGAACTCCTCCAAACCCCTCCGAACTATTGATGCGACATCGATGGAAAACATCGATGTTTTTGAAATCCACCATCGATGTCGAGTAGAAACATCGACCAAAAACATCGATGTTTCACAACATCGATATGCCCTATCTATATATAGTTACATAATAATAAATATTCGATGTTTGGCTGTAGGTATCTACTCAATTTCTACCCTAGTACATTTTCCAAATGAATATTTAAAGAAGTTACACCCCTAATAAATTAAGAAAATACGTCAGTGAATAACAAAAGTATATATTGTTCATTATTTTCATAGCACTTGACCCGGTGTTTTTTTTTTTTTTTTTTTTTTTAATAGGAAAGCATTGAAAGGTAGGAATTGCAAATTAAAGATAAACCTTGTTTATTAAAGTATGACGACACATGAACAAAAACACATCGTACATAATATTTCCAAATCTCAAACATTCATTCAGGTTCAGGTTTTTCCATTTTACATGTTTTCTCCCCAGTAGGTACTTCTTATTTATTGCACTGGTAGAAAACTGAATCGGGCTAATTTTTCGACCGATTCAGCTTTATTGAAAAACATCGATGTTTTGAAAACATCGATGTCGATGTCGCATCACTACTCCGAACCGTTCAGGACTGCCTCTCCGAACAGACCTGTAGGAGTAGTGCACGTGATGGATGTACATGGACGTGAATGGATGTACATGTGGAAATTTCGCAATTTTGAATGTCGCGCGTTTGATGCTCGGCATCTTGGTTTTTGTTTTTGTAAACAATGATTAGTGAGTTTTTCGAGTACGAAAAGTGTTGTAGAATTGTCCTCCGATTAAAATACGTTTTCAAAAGATTATTATAACACCAAGTGATTTTTATTCTTTTCAAAGATTTCCCCAGGAAACCACGAACCTACAAACTGGTGACCCTTTCGTTTTCTATTTGTGTTTTGGTTTCTTGGGACGAGTGCCGGTGTTTTTACTGTTTTCGGTATGGAAACTGATCAAGATTGTCCGTCCTCCGCTGAAAGCGAAGATGTCGACACAGAATTGTCGGAGGACATTGAGGGACGATCAAAAGAGGATAAAAAACGTCGTAAAAAATCTACAAAGAAAACCTCGTCTTCGACTGGTAAGTCTCATGTTGTTCAGGCGGTTTCCCAACGACCATTGCCGCCGTTTTGGGATGATAAACCGGATTTATGGTTTTATCAAATTGAAGCGCAATTTCGAACAGAGCGCATTAAAAGCGAACAGTCCAAATTTGACAAGCTTATCGGTGATTTAGAACGTAAATACCTCGATAATATCATGGATATAATTATTGATACCACTGTAACTGACAAGTACACTACAGCAAAAGCTCGTTTATTAGCAATTTACACGGAAAGCAGTGATAAGCAAATTCGCCGTTTGCTGACTGGTTTGGAATTAGGTGATTTTCGTCCTAGCCAATTGTGGAGAAAAATGAGTTCCTTGGCTGGTTCCGATGTTTCCCAGAAGGTTCTCAAGACGTTGTGGATGGAAAAATTACCCGACAATATTAAAAATGCTCTCGTTATAGTTGATGACGATACTGATATTACCAAATTGTATAAGTTAGCCGATAAAATTGTTGAGATGCGACCTCGTCACGAGCTGTATGCTGTTCAAAAAACGTCATTGAACCAGGAACCACAGGCGCTCCCAGCTCAATCGATTCAAATCGACGCAATTTCTGCTTTGACGACCCAGGTAGCTGAACTGACCCAAAAAGTTGAAGCTCTTACGACTCGTGGCCGTTCCCACGAGCGTAGGGGTGGTACATTTAGTCGTAATCAGAGTCACAGCCGTAGCCGGTCTCGTGCTAGGTATAATCCTAAAGGAAAATATTGTTATAACCATTTTCGCTATGGGAGAAGGTGCTACGCTGATAAATGCACCCCTCCATGTGCGTGGACTCAAACGTCGGGAAACGGGAGCGTGCAGGCAAAGTAGCAGCAAATTCGTCTGCACCCAGCGAGCCCCACTGCTGCACATCTCGACTCTTTGTCAAAGATCGTCGTTCTGGCTTATGTTTTCTTGTGGACAGTGGTGCCGACGTTTCTCTTATCCCAGCCTCTAAAAATACTTTTTGCCAGGACTCTGACTCAGGCTACAAACTCTACGCAGCTAACAATACTGAAATACCAACGTATGGTGTCAGAACCATGACTATTGATTTAGGGCTCCGCCGAGAATTCAATTTTCCTTTCATTATAGTCAAAACCTCCAAAGGCATACTTGGTGCAGATTTTTTGAGAAAATTCAATTTATTGATCGATTTGAAGAGGAAACAGCTAGTAGATGGCGACACTAACCTTTGCATCCGAGGGAATGTCGCTTCCATCTCGCAAGAGCTGATGGTGAGCACTATGTCTAAGTCTCACAAATTTGTTGACCTTTTCAAAAAATTTCCGGATTTGACGAAACCCAACTGGTTACCCAGCAATGTCAAGCATGATGTGCGACATCACATAGTTACAAGAGGACCACCTGTCTACTGTCGCCCTCGCCAGTTGGATCCAGCTAGAATGAAGATTGCTAAAGACGAATTCCAATTTATGTTGGACAATGGGATCATTCGACCATCGAAGTCACAGTGGGCGAGTCCATTAATCCTAGTTCCAAAGAAGGACGGAAGTTTTAGACCATGTGGTGATTACCGGAGGCTAAATAACTCCACAGTTCCAGATCGGTACCCGATTCCAAGGATTGATGACTTCCAGCACATCCTTCGAAACAGCACTGTCTTTTCGAAGCTTGATCTGTTCAAGGCATATTACCAGATCCCAATGTCTGAGGAAGATCGTGAAAAAACAGCCATCACTACCCCATTCGGGATGTTTGAATTTAATGTGATGAGCATGGGACTTCGTAATGCGCCGAGCATGTTTCAGCGTTTTGCTCATCAAGTTTTCTTTGGATTGGATTTCGTTTTTTCATATTTGGATGATGTCTTGATTGCCTCCTCGTCACTTGAGGAGCATCAACGGCATCTAGAGGAAGTTTTCATTAGACTTGACAACTATGGTCTTCGCATAAACCTCTCCAAGTCAGTATTTGCAGTTGCAGACTTGAGTTTCCTAGGATACCTAATTACACCTGAGGGTACTAAACCTCTTCCTGAGAAGGTGAAAGTAATCATGGACTATAAGCGCCCAACGACAGTTCAGGACCTTCGTTCTTTCTTGGGTATGCTCAATTATTACAGAAGCTACTTGAAGGGTGCTGCTGAAACTCAGGCTGTGTTGCACGAATATTTAAAAGGTGCAAAGAAGAAGGATCAACGGAAGATTGAGTGGACCACTAGTGCAGTTGACGCCTTTGACAAATGTAAGCGGGATTTGGCAGAAGCCACTTTACTGACTTTTCCTGATGCGGATTTTCCACTTTCATTGGCGGTTGATGCGTCCCAGCATGCTATTGGTGGCGTCCTCCAACAGTATGAAGGAAGTGGTTGGAAACCCATAGCATTTTTCTCAAAGAAATTGAGCAGCGCCCAGGTCAATTATTCCACTTATGACCGTGAACTGTTGGCGTGCTATGAAGGTATCAAAAAATTCAAACATTTTTTGGAAGGAAGACACTTCTTTATTTTTACTGATCATGCTCCATTGACTCACGCCTTTGTGCAAAATAATGACAAAGCCTCTCCACGCCAGCTTAGACAGTTGCAATATATCTCACAGTTTACAACTGACATTCGTCATATCCGTGGATCAGAGAATGTGGTGGCCGACAACTTGTCACGAATTGAAGCCATGACAGTCATAGATTATGACAAAGTGGCTGACGTTCAAACAACGGATGAGGAGTTACACAAACTGCAGCGAGACCCACAGTCTCTAGTCATGAAATCCTATGAACTCGCCTCAGGTAAGCAGTTGTGGTGTGATGTGTCGACCAGTAACATCAAGCCATTCATTCCCCAAAGCTTGAGAATGGACTTTTTCAAGAAAATTCATGGTTTGTCCCATCCCGGAGTGAAGGCTACTGTCAAACAAATGACTGCAAAATTTGTATGGCCAGGGATTCGGGAAGATGCACGGAAATGGGCTCAAGCTTGTATAGGCTGCCAGAAGAACAAGGTATACCAGCACACCAAGTCTCCAGTTGGCACTTTTACCGAACCGGATGAGCGATTCAGTGTGATTCACATGGACCTGATTGGCCCCTTGTCTCCATCTGATGGGTATATGTATTGTTTAACTATTATCGATCGGTTCACTAATTGGATGGAAGTGATTCCTTTGAGTAATATAACGGCTGAAACCGTCGCCAAGGCTTTTTATGATCATTGGGTGTCCAGATTCAGAGTGCCATCTCGGTTGGTGACTGACCAGGGTCGTCAATTTGACTCTGCAGTTTTTAGAGCTTTAACCGACATT
Organism: Apolygus lucorum; assembly: GCA_009739505.2. Taxonomy (NCBI): domain Eukaryota; kingdom Metazoa; phylum Arthropoda; class Insecta; order Hemiptera; family Miridae; genus Apolygus; species Apolygus lucorum. The sequence continues at coordinate 49,209,476 of CM019178.2, read as the reverse complement.
TGTGGTGTCAAGCTCCTCCACACAACAGCATACCACCCACAATGTAATGGGAAAATAGAGCGACTCCATCGGACTCTGAAGACAGCGCTAAAAGCTCACAATAATATCAAGTGGACTGATACCCTTCCAACGGTTCTGCTAGGCTTACGTGCTGCACTTCGTGAAGATTCTAACTGGTCCATAGCTCAAATGACATACGGCAAGCATATTCGATTACCTGGAGAATTTTTTGCAGAAAGAAGGATTGAAACTGATCCTGAAACATTTGCCAATCGACTTCAAACCTGCATGAATGCTTTGGCTCCTTTCAAAGTATTGCACAAGTCATCGCCCAGAGTTTTCGTTCACAAGGACCTGCAATCTTGTTCACACGTTTTTGTGCGTATCGACCGGGTCAAGAAATCATTAGAGCCTGCGTATGACGGTCCCTTCAAAATTTTGGGTCGACAGGACAAGTATTTTTCCGTTGACATAAAAGGGAGGCCAACACACATTTCCATTGATCGGCTCAAACCAGCGTATACTTTGGCTTTAGCTGATGAGATACCAGCACCTCAACAGGCTGCCTTGCCTGGACCTGCAGTCTCCTCTCAGCAAGATACTGACATCCATCAACCTCAAGCCACCTCCCACTCCTCGATGCCTCCCCTGCCCTTGGTGGGTGAAGAGCCTGCTAAAACTACCAGATCTGGTCGTACCGTCCATTTTCCTAGGAGATTTTTAGACCAAGTTTATGTTTATTAGTTTGTTCATTAGTAGTTTTTGCTAATTTGTTGCCTAAGGCTCGTTTTGAAATTGTTGTAGCATTTTGCTATTGTTCCTGTTCCTTTTGTTTGTTCAAGTTCCTTGTCAAGTCTCTCAGTTCCTAATTTTCACTACTTTCTCTTACTTTAAAAATATTTTCGTGACGTTGTCACTAGAAGGGGGATAATGTAGGAGTAGTGCACGTGATGGATGTACATGGACGTGAATGGATGTACATGTGGAAATTTCGCAATTTTGAATGTCGCGCGTT
>CM019178.2:49191013-49208361 GCA_009739505.2 Apolygus lucorum | reverse complement strand
TGCAAAGAACGAAAACATTGTGGGCATTTATGGAATCAACTTTATCAATCCCCAAAAGACCATACCATTCTAAAATAAATAACCGTTTTCAAAACGTAAAATTCAAATTGGTGATAAAATTTATAGGGGATTTATTTTATCTTTGGCTAACCTTGAAAATTTCATCAAAATCGAACTACGATTTGAGTTGATTGGAACTAGGAAATGAACGTAGACTTAAAATTGTTTAGAAGCCCAAAATCACAAATTATAAGAAACAATAGGGTGTGGATATGGGTCGGAAAAACTGTTTATTGTTATTTTTAATCTAAACTACACCTCATTCTGAGAATTTTGACACCAACCGCGACATTCTAGCGTGAGAAGACCTTTTTCTATGATTTTTCAAATTATCGAATCATCATGACGTCACGCTGGAGGTGCACGTGACGTCATAAACATTCGAAACTTTGAAAAATCATAGAAGAAGATCTGCTCATCCAAAAAGAGAACGGCTGGTGTAAAAATTCTCAGGATGAGTTCTACTTTCGACTGAAAATTTTAAAAAATCATGCGCACCCCCCACTATGATTTTGGAGCACTCCATTTTGCTTCCGAGTCTACCAAGGTAGCGGAAGCTTTGTTTTCACTTTTCAAGGACGAAAAAAAAAAGTTCTCCAAAATAAAAATTTTCACTCGCATTTTGCGTTTTAGACCTTTCTGAACAATTTTGGTTCAGTGTCTGTGTGTCTGTGTGTCTGTCTGTCTGTCTGTCTGTCTGTCTGTCATGATTTCCTTGTAACGCGCATAACTATACGAAGTTATTGTCCGATTTCAATGAAATTTTCAGGGATTGTGCGGGTTGGTGTGTAGACGGTCCCCTATGAAAATCATCATCCCCAGACTGATAGAAGCGACTGCGCATGCGCAAACGTGATTTCCTTGTAACGGCCATAACTTCCACTTTTTCTACCCGATTTCGATGAATTTTTCAGGGATCATGCGGATTAGGTTGTAGATGGTCCCCTATGAAAATCACCACCTTCGGACTGATAGTAGCCACTGCGCATGCGCAAACGTGAATTTCCTTGTAACGGCCATAACTTCCACTTTTTCTACCCGATTTCGATGAATTTTTCAGGGATCATGCGGATTAGGTTGTAGATGGTCCCCTATGAAAATCACCACCTTCGGACTGATAGTAGCCACTGCGCATGCGCAAACGTGAATTCCTTGTAACGGCCATAACTTCTACATTTTCTATCCGATTTCAATGAAATTTTCAGGGATGTTACAGATTAACTTGTTTTGATGTTTTGAGATTAACTACTATGCATCGGATCTTCTATATAATCGGGTTATGGATACGAGGAAGCTATGTGCCACACCCACTTGGCAGACGTTTTTTTTATTTTTTTAATTGTTGCTCCAAATTTTACTATCTTTGTTTAATGTTGCCTCTGTATTGTAGGCACCAACTTCATCAATCCTCAAAAGACCGTCTAAAAGACAGCCCTTCCAAAATATCGAAAGTTAATCGCTCCCTCAGAAAAAAAAACCGCCAAAGACGGACGAGTTCGGCCAGCTTTGACCTTTTACCGGATCACTTCCCCGCCGGATAAGAGTAAATTTCAAAACTGTGGGTAAGAATAACGAGTTGCGGATGAGATGGAGGTCGGTGTCTCTAATAAGGGGACTTCAACATCCAACTTGAGATCATAAATCTTTTGCTGAGCAAAAGCGGAAATGAGCCTGATCTAGATCCAGCTTTCTCTTAATCATATTTTAATTTTGTTCTGGCTTTGATTTATAGATGGGCCCGAGGCATTGTGACAGTGAGGGGCGAAAGGAACCGGTGCATCGAGTGACTGAAATACTCCGAGTGATATTGATGATTTGGGGAAGGATTCATTCGGAGATTGAATTTGGCCGATTTTTAGAACCAAAACAAAGGTATTGCGAAGATATGTTTAATTTGGAGCAGTCATTCAATTTTCAAAAGTTTTGGTTTTGTTGGGGCAGAGTTAAATGAGAAGAGATTTTATGAAAACTGGATTTTATGTGAACATTAGCGAAAGCACACGAGGACATTACGAATAGAGGCAAAGAACTGGCAGGAATCAAAACTTCCCCAACAGAGGTAGTTAAGAGGGAGTTCATTCGATCCCTAGATACAGCAGAGCTACTGAATGCTAATAGCTAGAATACATAAATCAACAGTTTTCATGTCTGAAAAAGTTGCTAAGAAAAGGTGAACATTTGGAGTTGTCTGGTCACAAGATGTTCTTTATCTTTTCTCGTCTCGAATTGATTAGTTACTTCATTAATTTACTAAATTAATTAATGTTATTTTGTAATTAAATCGCTTATTTCCAAAACCCTATAAAACCCAGTAAATGTGAAAATGTGATTTCTTTTTTTTTTTTGCATTTTTGGGTTCTTTAAGAGTAGGGGTATAGTTTAACCTTGATACAAAAGTTAGTTCTCAAAGGTTGCTATGCCCCTATTGTGTGGCTTTGAGAGTACCCTTCTCGTTACCTTCCTAACTTCGAATCCTCTTCATAATAATAATAAGTTGGCCTTTCAGAGGAGCCACCTGTACTGCCTGCAGCTGATTTTTATCAAATCAACACACCGCGCGCATCCATGTAAGTTCCAGAATTTTCTTCTTAAAGCGGGGGTTTCTTGTAAAATTATCAATGTTCAGAAAAATTGAAATTATCCTGTGAGTAATGTTGCCAATGAATTGTTTAGCTCGATGAATAAATACCTACCTACTGTGTCTAGTTTCAATTTTCAACACAAGTAAGGTAGACACAAACTCATTTTGCTTCCGAGTCTACCAAGGTAGCGGAAGCTTTGTTTTCACTTTTCAAGGACGAAAAAAAAAAGTTCTCCAAAATCAAAATTTCCACTCGCGTTTTGCGTTTAGACCTTTTTGAACAATTTTGGTTCCGTGTCTGTGTGTCTGTCTGTCTGTCTGTCTGTCTGTCCGTCTGTCTGTCTGTCTGTCTGTCTGTCTGTCTGTCTGTCATGAATTCCTTGTAACGCGCATAACTATACGAAGTTATTGTCCGATTTCGATGGAATTTTCAGGGATTGTGCGGGTTGGTGTGTAGACGGTCCCCTATGAAAATCATCATCCTCGGACTGATAGAAGCGACTGCGCATGCGCAAACGTGAATTCCTTGTAACGGCCATAACTTCTACATTTTTCATCCGATTTCGATGAAATTTTCAGGGATGTTACAGACTAGTATTTAGATGGTCGCCTATGAAAATCATCATCCCCGGACTGACAGAAGCGACTGCGCATGCGCAAACGTGAATTCCTTGTAACGGCCATAACTTCTACATTTTCAATCCGATTCCAATGAAACTTTCAGGGATGTTACAAATTAGTATTTAGATGGTTCTCTATGAAAATCATCACCTTCGGACTGATAGTAGCCACTGCGCATGCGCAAACGTGAATCTCCTTGTAACGGCCATAACTTCCACATTTTTCACCCGATTTCGATGAAATTTTCAGGGATTATGTGGATTAGATTGTGGATAGTCCCCTGTGAAAATCATCATCCCGGGACTGACAGAAGCGACTGCGCATGCGCAAACGTGAATTACTTGTAACAGCCGTAACTTCAACTGTCCCCCAGGGGTCGCGGGTTCGAATCCCAGGCGAGGCTAAGTATTTTTTTGATCCAATCACATACATCTACTCACTTAATTTTTCATCCGAATTTGATGAAATTTTCTAGGATTGTCCAGATTAGCGTGTAGATGGTCCCTATGAGGGTAGTGGAAGGTACTTAGAGATTGGTGTTTTGAGATTAACTACTATGCATCGGATCATCTATATAATCGGGTTATGGATACGAGGAAGCTATGTGCCACACCCACTTGGCAGACGTTTTTTTGTTATTTTTTCTACTTCATACTTTTGTTCAATGACTTTACTTTACACAGTTCCTATTCATATAAGTTGGTTTCCCTTATACAATAAAGTATGTTATAGACAAAAAATTAACTTTTCTATTTCTCATAACCCTTTCCTTCTCTCAAAAATCGTTTAATCAAAATGATACACCGCGCGTATCCGAGGGTTAAGACAGACACCCACCAAAACCAGCGATCCTTGCCGGTTTACGAATATTATAGAAACCTACTGAGCGTCAGCACATAGGGGCTTCTGCTGCTGAACTAGCGCTCAACAGTCACTGAAAGTTCGACAACGGTCTTACTGTTCAGCACATACATTCAACTAAAAAATTCTTTGAAATGGTCATTCTGCAAGATACATACATTCAACTATAAAAATCGCTCACATAGTTAGTCATTCTGTTCAATACAAACATTAAACTCAAATTTTCGATTTTCGCCATAGTTATTTTTGACAATCTTATTTATTTTAATTGTTCCTATTCAATAAACAACGTTGAATTATTCATGAACTGTTAATTTTCATTACTTACCCTTTAAAATGAAGTATTATTGAGTTTTCTGTCAAACAAATTGTAAACCAGTGTACATGGGAAAGTCTATAGTAGAACCCCACATATGTGCTGGTTACACAAAGGCCCCCCCCCATCACCCCTTCTTCATAATATTGCTGAAATAACTGTGTAATCTGACAGAGTACGTAGACTAGTATTTTTACCATATTTTTGGGGCTTTACAAAACAATATTTAACGTCACTGGTAAGTTTTTCTCGATTATCTCGAAATGCAAAAAAGTATACTTGGTGGGTTTCCGAAATATGCGATTCAAATTTTTGTGAATGATTAAAGTGAGAGAATCACCTTCTTCCTAGAGAGAGGCCTCGAGCCGCCTCTGCGCTTGATCGACTGTTCTGAGACCTTCGAGCGACATGACGCGAGCGTTGTACCGTACAGACTACAGATGTTTACAACAGAGCTCACTTTCCTCGCTTTCTTCGTTGATGACGTTTTGACCGACGCGAGAGTTGAACCCTTGACTAACTCGCTTTTGTCACCAACAGCGTCCCCACTGATGTTTTATGACGAAAGAACAGCGACTAGGAACCAGAAACTCTCATGTCAGAGGAAGTACTGGCAAGGAAATGGTTACCGAATAGAAGAGCTTAGCCGAGCAGCAGTAACTACTGTATAAATACTAGAGGTTAGCATACTCTAAGTACAGTACTTAGTAATGATGAATGAACAGAAACATAAAAAAACCAATGATCCTCCAAGGTCCACATACGTTGGCTTCAACATTTTCGCTGGGTAGTGAAGTTGACGTGTATTGTCAGATCTGACTAAAAAAATGTACAATTTTCCAGATGTCTTCTGTGAGAACGGTTTTAGCTACGAAGGTCTCGCCGAGGATAAGATGAACGATTTCGCTAACACATCGCAGAGCTTTTTCTAGATTGACAGACCGCTCATGACTCAACTCTCGCTGGAAACTCCGCGAGGATTGATGAGGTGCTAAAGAAATGTGAGGCGAAAGTTGAAATATAAATGGCGGGTTGTATTGAAGACGCCGGAAAATAATTGGTAGGTACCCGCGTACGAATCATTCCGATTTCTTGGGAATCCGATGGTAAAACTCGTTCGTAGCTCGGCAAGTTAATATTGAGGCTCTCATTCGATTCGGAATCACGACTTGAGATTCTCGTTGATCTGAGAGTCAACACGTTAAAAGTAGAACGTTCAACGAGAAACTAATGCAATCAGACCAAAAATACCTCATTTTGCTTCATCATTTCCAAAAGAAACTGATGCCAGTTTGTTATCGAACAGGAAAATTGTCTTCAAAACTCTCTTCAATATGTGAGGTTTTATGATTAAATGAAACGTGAAATTATGTTGCAATGCTGTGTCTCGGATTTCCTCGTTTTATCTTCGTTGGTCTCTTCATTGCTCTTTCGCTTCCTCATCATCAGGACTTTTGTGTTGTTTTTCTGATGTACTGTTCCTTCCCATTTTTGGTCTGGTCTATAAGGTGTCCTGCTTATTCTGCATAATCAGTTATCTTGCATTCAAAGTTAGTATTAAATAGGGTAGATAATTATTATTAAGCTTTGAAGGGTGAAGTTCTATGCGAGGAAAACAGGCCGACATGTGTTTGGACAGTCAGCGAGGTTTCTATCGCAATGCTGCAGGACCACAGAAACCATTTGCCCATCGTCGAGCAAATAAGAGGGTCCCTGGGCGAACTTCGCGGAGTGTGGAGGATTGGGGTCAGGTGGCTAAAAGCTCATTCGGGAATTGTTGGAAATGAGGCTGCAGATATACTCGCCAAAGAAGCAGCAGAGGATACCACTCTACCAGAAGTTTTCATAGAATACCCACAATCTTATGTTCGGAGATTGTTGCGTGAAGAGACAATTAATGCCTGGAGCTTGCTGTGGGATGCCAACACTGATACAGCACAGCACACGAAGCGGTTTTTCTCAACTGTAAGAGGGAGGCTCAAGGTTAAATTTGAGTGTTCTTACAAGCTATGAAAGATGAAGTACCATGCTTCAGGTAAAGTTATTTTTACAATTACTAGTTAGGTAGGTACTGAATTAACTCGGGGCAGAACCAGCGTAAAAATCCGAAAAACGCTACAAATTATTACAAATAGGTTCATTATTTTTCTGTACTATTTTCCCCCTGCAATGAACTCAGCTTTGCCATTGTCACTATTTACCAACCCTAGGTTCTACCTATCTACTTCACAATCAAGTTTATTTGAACATATAAGGGCTTCACACTCAATTCGAAGAAATAAAGAGTTGTGGGTGCCGTCATTAGGAATTTGATTACTGGTTACTAAGGACGCAAAACTGAATACAACTCGAAAACATATTGTTTAGTAATGCATGCATTCCAGGGGACGTCCCATTGGATACGCATTAGATCAGTTTAACCAGTTGTTAAGTGATAAAACTGTTTCACTCGATGTAATTTATTTATTACTTTAGGCAAGAAATACTGACCCCCCCCCCCCCACCATTATCCACCTTAACATTTCTAGCGGCATGGGAGCCTCGAATCTGAAGAGCATTTTGAAATCCATGATCTACGATACCCAACATGCGAATTCGAGTTCACCCCCCACCCCCACAACCTCCCCAACGCCAACAATGGTGCCAGTCTGGCACCAAAGCGGAAATACGTCGTAACATTGAACTTTCATCTGTTAGTTTTGGTAGGCAGTCCGTCGAAGTTCACATCCGTATTCAAGGTGAAATACAAAAAAAAACACGAAATAAGCGGTTTATGGCATCATGGCACCATGTCCTGGCAACATGGTGGCACCACTATTAGTTCCATGGTGGTACGGAGAATAATTCATGAAAATCCGGAGGTATAATGAGAATTTTTCCTCAATTTCAAAGCTTGGGTACAATTAGTAAGCAGTAAAGGAACCGAAATATTGAAAAATCGGATATTTTGTGAATATTATCCCCCCACTCACCCTCTCCCCTTGCGAATTTTGGTACTCTGGTAAAATCATGTACACTCGGAAGTTATTTGAGTCGAACAAAAAAGAAACACGCAAATCGGTTGGAAATTGAGGCCTGGGCAGAGTTTACAGGCCCGCAAACGCACGTTTTTTAAGCATTAACCCCCCCTTTCCCCCCCTTAAAAAGCAAAATTCAAAATTTCGGCGCCGTTGTGCACAACTAGATAGTTTTCCGCGTCGATGAAAGAAAGAACCACAAAAATCGGTTGAGAACTGAGGCCTGGGCAGACGACACAAGATTATGCCCAAAAACGCACGTTTTTTGAACATCAACCCCCCCTTTTCCCCCCTAGAAGGCAAAATTCGAAATTCCGGCGACGTAGTGCACAACTAGATAGTTTTCCGCGTCGAACAAAAAAAGAACCAGGAAAATCGGTTGAGTACTAAGGCCTGTGCAGACGACACAAGATTTTGTCACACACACACACACACACACACATACACACACACACACACACAGACATACACCTATGGTTTTTTTCGCGGATTTGGATTCAGAATGGTCTAAAACGGATTACTGTGTGGTTATTTTTTTTTTCTGTTGAGTGTTGTCCAACTTCACCCCAGATCGATCGCATAAGGACGCCCAAGTCTTACTGTGGGACGTCCTAAAAACGAACGAAGATTTGAACGGCGATTAGGCCTCTCTGCGATTCACTCTCGTGATTCTGATTTATCCTTAAGTTCTCATAGGGAGCGAACGGTTGGTCCTACAGAGCTCTGCATGGTCTTATTTCTACTCTGAAAATTCAATTCTATTTTAAATTCATGAAAAACAATACCTTTATATCAAAATATTTTGAGTTATGGCATTTTGAACATTTCACCACTTATTTTCAACCCATAGAAGGGACTGACATCAACCAAAAGCTTCGGGGGACAACTAGACTCCCAATGGAGTCCATATTCCAAGTTTAATCAAAATCGGTCAATAGTAACTAAGGAAATGTCGCGTACGACGGACGGACGGCAAAATTTCTATTCGATTTTTGGGTTCAACGCACTAAATTTAGTGAAAGAGAAGAGAGAGAGAGAGAGAGAGAGAGAGAGAGAGAGAGAGAGAGAGAGAGAGAGAGAGAGAGAGAGAGAGAGAGAGAGAGAGAGAGAGAGAGAGGGAGAGAGAGAGGGGGGGAGGGAGGGAGGTGGGTTTAATTTCTTTCTCTGTCGATTCCAAAGTTTATTATTGAGAGTAGTACACCAAAATCCGAACCGAAAAAGAGGGTTTTATAACTAGTTTGCAGGAAGCACATGTACTTGAAATGAGAATTTTTAAATGTATTTTATACTTGTGGTTTTTTTTTCTTAAACAAACTGAACAAATGGATGAAGCTGTATGCCTCAACCTATTGGCAGACTTTTTCCTGGAGTGAAGATTTCAGTATCAGAGGCAAGTCATCTACGTACGTCAGACAAATCGGAGGTCTCAGTCGGTCGCCGTTTCTTCGTCGTTGCGGGTTAGTCTAATCCCATATGAAACGGCGCTCGGTAGCCATTCCACACCCCCGTCTGAAGAAGCAATATTGCCTCCCAGGAATCATCAAAATCGACCAATAATTGCCAGAGAAAAGCGGAAACCCCTGTTTATTCACTGACTCAGACCAGTTCCCACTGACAACTACTGTAGTTGTACAATGTTACAATCACCTGTAACAGGTGACACCTCTTCCAAGTCCTCCATGATTCATGGAAATAGGTTTTTGATCTTGCAAACCTGATGAGAACACTCCTCTGACTTTGTTCTAACACTGAATTGCGGAGGGTTTCGTTATCAGCCGTGTTTTCAGTGCTGATCTCATTTCGTTGTCGTGAAGTTCTGTGTCGAGGTGTTATGTTCGACCTGGCCCAAGAAAAACTGCCTGGATGACCAACAAACGTAGGTATTAATTTTTTTTATTGATCTTTATGAAAGTCAAATACTTTTAGAATGTAATAGAATATTTTTCAGTGGGATTGTGTTAGTTTTGGGTTCGCTGTGTCTTGATGAAGTTGCCTCTCACCTATAGGCATCACATTATTCACGTCTGCAACTAACTTTGTTGCTAGCTCAATGTAACTGTAATTCCTTGTTTGTATTGTATTTCCTTCTACGTGGTATGTAATTCTAAATTTCATGTTTGTAAAAATGTAATCACCTAAATGCATCTGATTTTTTTTAAATTGTTGGGAGGATGGCATCTCAGAATACTTGCCTACAAGTTGGTTTGGTGCTAACATTCTCCTCTCATTTCGTTCTGTTATGTGGAACATTTCAAAATTGTTTCCTTAATAGTTCCTAAACCAATAAATAATTAGTTTTTCTTGCAGAATCCCACCTCCCGAGTTTATCGAGCTGCTTGAAGAGGGAGCAGGTACATTGTAGATGACTTGGAGGAGTTGGGACCAATTGCGAGGTGCTTGGAGAGACCTCAGAGCAACCTGATATTCCTGAGGGACGAGATGAAGAGAGAAATCTGCATTCAGACAAATGCTCTCTGAAAGGAAGGATCTTCTTTGGTTCGATTCGGCTTCCCAAACTGCGTGGAACTTTGCAAAAAAGTAGCATTTGAGACGATCCCCATGAATTCCATCGACTAATGATGCAGCATTTATACCCAGTAATATCGAAATGTTAGACGGATTCTACAACAGATGAAGACAAAATGCCCAAAGAGGCGATGCAGCGACTGTCATCGGAGAACCCGATTCAAAAATGCTGTACAATAATTGAAATTGAATTGAAATTGTTTATTGCCATCATTATTCAAATGGTACATAATAATATTATGTACCATTTGAATAATGATGGCAATTTAGTTTCTATAATAATAGAAACTAAAATAAACACTTCTGGTGAATCAATAATAATTTCAAAAGTATAAATTGCGATGACCGTGCTGGATAGTGAAACCACTGTGGCCCAGCACGGAGTTGGTTCTGGCTAGATGCAGAGTAAAAATAAAATAAAATAAAAATCCTCTCTTGTATTTCCTTTGGCCATCTTAGTTTAATTTATAAAATATTCAAAAGGTCGCTCAGCCACAACTGTGCTCAATTCTTTTTTAAACAATTTATTATTATTCATATGTAGTATAATATACTACATGGGATGCAAGGGATGCCAGATGATAAATAGGGATTTCGATATTATCATTATGATATTATCATTTATCCTTTCGAAATCCTTATTTATCATTGCATCCCTTTATACTTGGTGGTCATTTGTGCATACTTGTTCCTCACTTTAGGTAATTTGAGTATATAATTTCTTGATTTTTGCTGCCTAACGTCATTTAAAAATATATTTTTATGTTTCTGAATTATTTTGAGCATATTCTTAGCATATAGTTGGTAGCCAGTTGAAAGTTTCAACTCTTTAAATAATTTTTAGGTGGGGTAGCTACTAGGTCTGTGGAATAGCACCCGTAAAGTGATTTTTTGTATTTTAAATAATTTATCCATTAAATACTTGAAAGTACCTCCCCAAATGATTATAACGTATTGGAAGATCGACTCAAATAGCGCTTGATAAATATTTATTTTCAGATCTTTCGATAGGAATTTAATTCTAAACGTTAAATTGTGACGTGGGTGTGCATATTCATACTACTCGTTTGCTTATCTTTGTAATATGTTTTGATTTTATTAAAGTGTAAACTATCAATCAATATATACGTTCTTGATTGGAAGAAAAAATTCTCATGACCACCATCATAATCGGACTCTCATAATCGGTTCCACGCATCGTTGTCGATGTCGCCCAGCGCCCCATGTTACCTGTACTGCCCTGCTAAGCCAGAAAGTCGTATCTTGACTTCACCCAACTTTCGAGAAATCGACCTAATAGGTTTCGTGGCGGAATAACTCTTTCACGGGATTATTTTTCCTCCTTTTACCACAAGTAGAGATTTTCTTAAAGAAAATTAGTAGCCGAATCGATTTCCGGAGTCAAAATTAAACATTTTTAGTGTAAATTATCAAGAAACGATGATAAAATGATTTACGCTCTCGTAAACCCAAAGTTACGACTATTTTGTTCTCAATACGCACCATGAGACTTGGATTGCTAAGCACATTTTAATTCCTGAAACTTTATAATTATCTTTAAATCAAGATACCATTTCACCTTACTTATTTTGTCATCCTTCTTGGCTCAAAGTCAATCGTATTCCGTATCTGTGTTCAGAGTGTAAGAAAAAACAGCTGAATCAATCAAAATATACGTTTATTCATGTATAGAATAACGTAAAGTCACCACTAAATTCCGAGTTTTCAGACGCAAACAGTCGTATCATGCCGATTTAATGCAAGAAGTCGTATCGTCGAAATACTAAGGCCGACTCCCGCATCAGTGTAAAGATACGAGTTTTCTTCTTCTGAATAGCTCTGATACAACTAGTTTCTTAGCAGAATCAAGTTTACACGCCTTAACGCGAAAATCGGGAGGCTTGTTTAAGGCATTTCTAGTAGAGATTCGACTCTAAAACCTCTAAAATCGATAGAAATCGACCACCAAAACCCCCGGGTACCAAGAACTCAATTTGGTCAAATTTTCACGTACGACTTTGTGGCTTACCACGGTAGTGTAGGTGACACCTCCACAAAAATTTTATAATTTGATCCACCAACCAAATAGCATTCTTCCCTTCCATTTAGACTAGAACTAATAGGGAAAAAATTGACAATCACGTTTAGCGCATCTATGGGAAACTGGCGGGATACTTCGCACTCCAGTCCACAAGACAAAGGATCGGTTGCTGCAACGCGCCTTGGAGAACCCACTTCTATCCGAAAGATTTCTTTTTCATTTCGAGAGGACATTCCGTGGTGGTTTTCACGAACATTCGACCTTTCAAACCAGAGCTCTTCATCTGCCCGATTTTTCAACGGCACCAACTCACCTTCGCCCGACAAAAATGCCGATCGGACTCATCGGGCTTCAGCTGTGAAAAGAAAACGGGTTTCCGACTCCGAGGGAACCAGCTCGGGATCAAACGCGAGGACTTCGACCTCCGCGACTTTCCCGGCCAACGGAACCTGCCACCGGACCCGTCCTACAATCCCCGACGGATCCGCATTGCACTCTCCCTTCGACTTCGGCTCGATGGAAAGAAAAAAGTCGAGAGACCGCCGTCCGCGGAAAAAGAACGAGAAACGTCGAAATATGAATCCGAAATCGTCGGTTGCGACCTAGAAAATCTAATCTGGTTTCATTGTCCTACCAGCATGGGCGCAGAAGAAGAAAAACGCTGCAAATTATTACACAATGGTTTATTATTTTTATATAGATCACTCGTCTACAAAATCACCAACCATCCAATATGAAGAAAAAAAGAAAAAAGAAAAAATCAAAAAAAAAAAAAAAAATCAAATCACCAACCATCGATTGCATTTTGGTCAGCTCTAATTTGAACGGAGATTAGGCCTCTTTGCGATTCACACTCGTGTTTGATTTATATATATATATATATATATATATAAATTAAATTATATATATTTAAATTCTTATTTATTTAATTTAAAATAAAATTAAATATAAATTCTTATTTATTGATTTATTCTATTTAAATTATATTTAAATTCTTTAATTTAAAAAATTATTTCAAAATTAGGTTTGTTTTTTGTAGGTAGCATCTAATTGATGAAAAAATTAATAATTAACTTACCAATCATTCATATTTCATTCATCATCCGTTCATTTGGTTTAATTCATTCCATTTCTCGACTTTTATCCCATAGGTAGTTAATTTCCCATTTCACTCTTCTCCCTAACATCTCACTCCTCTGCCTACCATTACCTTTCACCCTTCTACCTACCACTCTCTTTGAGGAAGGTGGATCATCGCACCTCAAATCAATCTTCAGTCTGCCGACGACGCTTGGAAGCGAAACGTTCAGATCCTTATGTAAGTCTTTTCCGTGTTTTTTGTCAACCAATAATATAAACAAATATTAGTTCGTTTTCGAACCGTAATCAAAACGTTAATAATCTCTGCACGCGACGTGCCGGTCCTTATCTTTCTCTATCTCGTGTGTAGCAGTGGACGAAGTCAGTGTGACCTTTTACATCGTTATCTCCTCATTTGTACTCAGCTATCTCCTTTCCTACTATTCCTTAATCCTCCTGCACATATCATCTCATTATAAATTATTCCTGTCAATATTTCATTGTTGTCTCCATTTGACTCATATTAGTTTTTTGTAATTAGTTTTTTTGTAATTTGTCTTAGGGTGATAGACACTCGCTTAAAACAATGAATGCTCAACCGTTTGCTGGTTGGTTTGAACGTCTTCAGCAGTATTCTCGGCGATTGGCTAGATGCACAAATCATATACATTTTCTCGAGCACTGTGTGGAGGCTGGAATCCCTCCACGTGGAATGAGTTTGAAAATGCCACTTTCTGCATATCCTCCTCCCCTCCGACCTGCAGTGCGGAAATTTGGGAATGAAGTATCGATGAGCCTCGCCGAAATGTCCCTGAAACTATATAGAAATCATAGAACGCACATGATTGATTATCAAGTTGTTCCTCTGCTGAATGTTCTTCTAATGATACCCATGTGCCGACGACGGGTGGCCCTCATTTTAAATTTGAATTCAAATCTGCTTGATAGTGGGAGACGAGCCAATTTTCGTAAATTGAGCGCACTCTACACGGCCACATTTGAGGTCTGGAGGGGTGATTCCTACATCTCTTTCTAGGCCTATTACGATTGCGGGACACTCTGTTTCTTTGGGTCGTGGAGATGAGCAAACCCGTCCTCCAGCACAATCGGCTTTCCCTGTTGTTGATCAGGTTTCTGCCCCTGGGTTTTCTGTGTCGACGGTCTCTACTGATTCTGAGTTGGTGGATGTTCACATTCCCTCTACATTGCGGGACTCTTCGAATGATTCTGAGTTGGAGTCTTTGAATATTGCGGTACCGTGCGAGGATCCCCTTTGCCTACCATTGAGTTCGCATGATACGAGTTACCCCTCGGTTTCGACAGTTTCCACAGACTCGGAGTTGGTTGAGGTTCGCGGTTTCTCGCGGTTGCCCTCGTTTGATTCTGCTGTGGTTCATTCGGCCGGACACGATGAGCACCAAATGAGAGGGATGATGATTTTTGTGACTTGCGACTTCTTTTCAATGATTCATTGGAGGTGGAGCCTTCTGATTTTGTACCTCCGGATTTTGTACCTCCAGATATTGCTGCAGAGTTTAACCAGCCTGATACGCCGGTAACTTTGAATCCGTTTCCTGAACGAGCGCCAGCTGTCCTCAATCTATCCTCCAGAGCACTTACCACTCATGAGATGAATGTGCTTTCAAAGGGGCTCTCTTTCTGCCCCACGCCAAAGGTGGACCATATCCGCCTTCATGAGGATCTTCAGGCGTACTGTTCGGCTCTGAGGTGGAAATACTATTGGAAAACGCGCGACACCCAAGCGATCAAGAAGGTCCTGATCTTGTTCACGCATCGTTGAGGCGGTTCCGGTCATCAACTGGTAGATCTGCTCCTCGTCAGCAACCATCCCACCCTTTGGAAGTTTACATTAGGACTCTTCTGACACTGACATCTAGTGTTAATTTTCTGAACTCCCTGGATCCTGTTAAGAACATGAGTCGAGAGGAGCACGCAGCTTTGAGAGATTTGAAATCGGACTTGTCAATAATTGTCACTCAGGCGGACAAGGGGTCCACTGCAGTTGTAATGAATTTTTTATGACTACGATCGGGAAGTGACGAGGCAACTTAATGATGTTCGGTCGTACCGAGAGCTCACACAGGACCCAACTGATGAATATTGTGGTCAACTGAGGGAATACTTGAAGGAACACGGCCGGTTGGAGGGCTTGACGGAACATGAGGTGACTCTCTTAGTACCCTGCTGAGCCTCGCTGTCCCGTTTTTTATTTGCTGCCAAAGGTTCATAAGACGTACAATCTGCCAGAGACTCCACCCCCCGGCCGGCCAATAGTGTCGAGCTTCGGGGCTCCAACTGAACGCATTTCCGCGTATGTGGATTCCCATCTGCATCCCATTGTGCAGGACTTGCCATCATACTGCAGGGATACCTACCATTTTCTTGAAATATTGGCTGGTAGTGACCTTGCCTCAAGAAAATCAGCACCCCATAATGATGGCTGTAGTTGATGTTGTATCTCTCTACACTAACATTCCACATGATCATGGCTTGAGTGCGCTCCATCACTTTCTAAACCGCCGATCATTGCCAGCGCAGCCATCAACTAACTTCCTGGTAAGTATGGCTGAGAGAGTGCTCACCATGAATGCTTTTAGATATGGAGATCGTCACTATCTTCAGATCCAGGGAACGGCCATGGGCACGAGAATGGCCCCTTCATATGCCAATCTGTTTATGGGACGTTTGGAGCAGGAGTTCCTCAGTGGTCAAGAGCTTCAGCCGCTATTGTGGGTTCGGTTCATTGATGATGTTTTCCTGATCTGGCAACATGGGGAGTTGCAGCTTCGGGTCTTTCTTGAGCAGTTGTCCATCTTGAGCTCCTTGTCTTTCACCCATCAGATCTCCGCTTCCTCCGTCACCTTTCTTGACGTTGATGTTTTTTATTGTGGGTGGACAGTTTAGGACCAAGGTTCACATCAAGTCAACCAATCCTCAGCAATATTTGAGTTATGACAGCTGCCATCCTCCCCACACTAGACGCAGCATCCCACGTTCTTTATCAGTGCGTGGAAATAGAATTTGTGGTGATCAGGCTGATAGAGCCACGTTCAATGAGGGTCTTCATCAGCGGCTACAGGAGAGGGGTTATCCTTCTCATGTTCTACGAAAACGAATCGTTCCTGCTCATATCAACCATAATCCACCTCGGCAGCAGAGGAGCCCTGACCGTTTGTATTTCACCACACTTTATTTCCCTGGAGTCCATCGAATCCATAGGATAATGAAAGACCTGCACCCTATCCTCTTGAACAACAACCAGACCCGCGAGATATTTGCATCGCCTCCAGCAATTTCATATAGACGGCCTAATAATATTGGCAATATTCTATCTCGTCGACAAGGCGATGGAGTGGTGGATGGCTCTGTTGAGCGTGGGTTGCATCCATGTGGTCGCCGGAGGTGTAAGTGCTGTGGTTTGGTCGCAGAGGATGATAGATTCTCGTCGCCTCACAATCCAAATATATACCCAGTTACTGGTTCAGCTGACTGCACTTCCACGAACTGCATTTATGAATTGCTCTGCAGACACTGCCAGGGATTTTATGTGGGTAAGACGACTACACCACTGAACCTCCGCATTAACAATCATAGGGCCTCTGTGAGGCTAAACGCGGACCAGCCTGCAGGACGACATGCCTTCGAGGAGCATCAGTCTACCTTCGACGGGACATTCCAGTTGAGGATCCTGAAGCGTCTGCCTCCATCCACGCCCGAATCCAAAGGTTGAGGAGAGCGAGGAAGCCCACATTTGGGTCCTAGGTGCAC
This sequence comes from Apolygus lucorum, assembly GCA_009739505.2. Lineage (NCBI taxonomy): Eukaryota > Metazoa > Arthropoda > Insecta > Hemiptera > Miridae > Apolygus > Apolygus lucorum. The sequence continues at coordinate 49,191,469 of CM019178.2, read as the reverse complement.
ACCGGCCTCCGGGATTGAACACCTACACCTAGGACCCATATTTTACTTTTTTTAAATTTCAAAACCTCTTTTTTTCCTTTTTTTCATTAATGTTTCTTTAATTTAAAAAATTATTTTCAAAATTAGGTTTGTTTTTTGTAGGTAGCATCTAATTGATGAAAAAATTAATAATTAACTTACCAATCATTCATATTTCATTCATCATCCGTTCATTTGTTTAATTCATTCCATTTCTCGACTTTTATCCCATAGGTAGTTAATTTCCCATTTCACTCTTCTCCCTAACATCTCACTCCTCTGCCTACCATTACCTTTCACCCTTCTACCTACCACTCTCTTTGAGGAAGGTGGATCATCGCACCTCAAATCAATCTTCAGTCTGCCGACGACGCTTGGAAGCGAAACGTTCAGATCCTTATGTAAGTCTTTTTCCGTGTTTTTTGTCAACCAATAATA
>CM019178.2:49164835-49190913 GCA_009739505.2 Apolygus lucorum | reverse complement strand
CCGGGCCATGATAATGCCTCCTCATTAGAGGAAATAGCTGACAAAACCGGAAAATATGGCTTTTGTCAAGAAATGCCCATTATATGCACTTATACCAAAAACTGCGAAAATATGCAAATATATGCACGATAAATTTAAATTTGGAGCGACAAAATGGCTTGAATATGGCATATTTGGGCTCCTTACAGTTTGGGCATATCGCAAAAAAAATATGCAAAATGCCGAGCCCTACTGATGAGAGTATTAAATTTCCTATTGAATCAACAGCCCTAACACAAATTTTGAAGCAATTAAGTAAGATAAAGGTCTGTACTTACTGTGAATACGATTGTAGTTCTGAACCACTGATATGAAAGACAGAGTAATTCATTTCTCAGACAGGAAATCAATATTTGAGTAACAAGAGGAGCAATTATGTCCAAATCAAATCGTATCAAGTGTACCTAAAAGAAAAGCCTGAACCAAATATTGTTATTGAATACAAAACGCTCCAAATTATTACAGTAAATTTTTATTCGATTTTTGGATTCTACGTACTTTGAAACGTAAACCATCAAATTTTGAGGGGGTGTTAAATTTTTTTGACATGGATATGTCTTAGTTCTGGAGGTCATTCCAAAATTTTCGACACACAAAACAATGCAACGTTTTTTTTCTGATGCTGTTGAACGCAGGAAGCTGAAATGTGAGAGGCAGGGTCAATCGATACATACTTCTATACATCATCAAAGTTGATGATCACTGATCAGCTGAGTGAGCTCCAAGGCCATTTCCTCTCCTGTTGAACGCAGGAACCTGAAATTTGAGAGGGAAGGGCAAGGGAGAATGCTGAAGGCGCCTGAGAGGTCATTGATCAGCTGAGTGAGCTCATAATTTAAATTGCCATCATAAGACATATCCATGTACAGATGTATCTGCATGCAGTGTAGATACTTGTTTTAGTCTTTTTTTTCTTGGTCGATTCCAAAGGTTCATTATTGAAAATAATAAACCAAAAGAAAACATGTGGCTGCTCAATACCTATCAATATTGAAGCTATCAGAGAAGGTTCTGGTTATTGAGCATAATCTCAAGTGATCCAAGACACTTAGTCCGTACCGTTCCAACTGGCTTTCTCAGACCCTGTAGGGAAAGTCAATGAATTGTGTTGCCTAACCAGTGGATCCCAGGAGAGTAAATTCGCAAGGGCTCATTGGGGAACCATCTGAGGTGGAAAAAGTTGTAGGTACCTAATGGTGAACCTTTTCCAGCAAAGATTTTTTGTTTATTTTCAAACCACCGGGTTTCTCAGATCCAGTCGGGCCGTGCACCACGTTTCCTTGGGTCTGTCAAACCCCGATGGGACAAATTGCTTCTTTGTGGGCCTAATTTCTTCGTTAAATCAACTGGGCCTTGACAATTTTGTTTTCATATATTCTCAAATTTCACCGGTATTCATTCAGTGGTGCTTTCCTGATTCTCTCTTCTTTAGTAGGGGAAAATGGGTAGACAACCTGGCTCATCAAGGAGGCTGTATACTCATCAATCTGTCAATCCCTTTTCGAACTTTAGATCTTAGATATAGCTTTTCATTGTCCAATCGAGATTTTTCTGTAATAATTTGAAAATTTTCCAAATACTAAATTTTGCATAATCAATCCCTACCTAATTTAAAATTTGTGAAGTACCTACCTACAAGCAACTCGATTTTTCATTTGGAAAATTGTATTCCTTGACTACTTCCAAATATGATTTTACCTACGTAACTAGTTTAAGGGTTAAATTTGTAAATACCTACTTACTTAAAACCTTGCAAAAGAAATTATCTTGGAAAATGCTCTTCAGTACGAATAACATAATATTCTAGCAATAGAAGATAGACTAGAAGATTCTCTCATAGACCAGTTGGACACTTCACAGTTAAGAAAAATTTGGAATTTGAGAAGGATGGGAAGGAAAAAAATGAAAAAAAATCCTGGTTCCGGGTTTGTCAGACCAAAATTGGAACAAATTTACCTCCGTCCGAAATATGTTGGAACGGCACGGGTCAAAATTTCCAATTGCCCCGTTTAACCCATTTCAAGCCGAGTGTAGAAATAACTGAGTAATGGGAGGAGGAGGATGAACTATTTTACAGAATGTCGGCCGAAATAAGGCATCATTTGCTCACCAATCGACTGCAAAAATGCTCCAAATTTTATGAATTTAACATTTTATAGGATTTGAGAGGTCTCAGTTTTCCAACTCGATATGATTTAAACATTTCATTGTTAAAAATCTAAAAAAATCTAGGTAAAATGTAAAAATCTAATAATGGACCGGAATCTGTTTCGATTCATGGCCCAGAACGCTCACTAGCCCAGGACAGAATTTGAGCCACCATAATTACGCTTTCGGCCGAAAGGCCTCTAAAAAAAATTCCCAAATCTCATTGAGCTCCCGAATGTTGAAGAAAATTTTTTTTGAAAACTTTAGGAACTGCATGAACGAGAAAAAATTATTTTACAAAGATTTTCCACTATTTCAATATTCAAAAAAACCATTATTACGACGATGCAAAAAAGCATCAGTGGCTGGAAATGGGTTAATGGTATCCAAGGCGCTGTAGACCTGTGATGCCACAATTAAGTAATTTTCCTTCTCATTACTACTGCGTGGCATTCCACGAGAAACCTCTTTAGGAGGCGGTAGAGGTGGCTGTTCGAATCATCTGTTGATCGCCTTGTCGCTGAATTGGTGTCCATACAATTTTAAAATTCTACATATTCAAAAGTTGAAGAGATGGCTTTCTCGGGAGTGATTAAGGAACCCTTTCTTAAGCAGAAATTTGTTCTTTGGGTGAGTTCCATAATGTAAAGTGGCTGATATAATTAGGTATATTCTTTTAATAATAATAAGTATCTCTACTTATCTTTTATAATGTTTTAATTATTTTTGACGTTTTTATTACCTCGTCATTCCTTTACAAATGAAAACCTATCGACTATTAATCCCCCAACTGTCTTCCAACCATTAAATTAAAGAAAAAGTAATCACTAATTCAAGCTACACGTACGACCACATTATTAGAACTTCCATATTTTGTATTTTCCAGGAGACTGTCAAAGTAGAATTCATCAACGAACGATTATATTAAAGTTACAGCGAAACATCGACAAATTCTACACGGAATGACTTCAATAGCGATCTCTGCGCTTCTTGCAGTCTGTCTGTGTTACATTTCTACGGCACAGGTGAGTTACAGTTTGTATACACGTCATTTACAAGTATTCGATTAGGTACTTATTTAAGAGTGTATTGCGGGTTAGTATCCGCGCTGTTTTCAGTCCGTTGTTAGCCCCGTAGTGAATAAACCGTTGTCAGCGTTTCGTAATTTCTGTCGTCTAATTATTATATTTCCACCTAATTCTCTGCTCTTGAAGAGGCTCCCCAGTATATCTAACCATTAAAGATTGAGCATTATTTTTGATTAATTTTTCTTTATATCGTCCCTATACCTGGTAAACCATGTAAGTCGAGTTTATCAAATTTTACAGGGGACACTAAAAACTGAATCATTAAGTTTTCATTCCATATACAATAAGTTTTTTCGTTCCATTCCATAAAATTGGTGGTAACAGTAGTATTTCAAAGAGCCTGAGACTAATTTCATCAAAATTACTTCAGCGAACGAAAGAATGGACTTACATGCTTTTACGCAGCCTTTGACACCCGACTTACATGGTTTGCAATTTGATTTTTATGAAAATATACCCAGCTTGGGTTATTTTATTATTAGGAATATTATTCAATTTTTTCTCCAGGTTTCAAGGTTACACAAAATACCCAAATCGATGCAAAAGGAAATATTTAAATGAAAATTCATAGGCGTTGACTAATACGCAGTCCAACTTTAAGGCTCCTTGAGTCAGAACGATAGTTTTCAGTTTAAGATATTACTAGAGTTGAGCAATAAATTATTCAATATACTATCAATTCCTAAATTACCATTTCTTAAATTACAACCATTATTTATAGGAACACTTTACCTATCACAACCGTAACTAGGAAGTTATGCATTGAATTGAAGTGTTAGGCAACTAGGTACTTTTGTTTCATTAAAACAAGGGATGAGTTAGGTATGGGTTAGAGATGAACTGGATATGGGTTGAGGATGGGTTAGGGATGGGATAGGGGTTAGGGATAGGTTGGAGATAAGCTAGGGACGGGTTAGGGGTGGGCTGGGTATAAGTTAGAGGTTGGGATAGGTCAGGGCTGGGTTGGGTTAGAAATGGACTAGGGATGGGTTAGGGGTTGGGATAGGTCAAAGCTGGGTTAGGGATGAGCTGGGGATGGGTTATAGATGGACTAGGGGTGGATTGAGGATGGGTTAGGGATTGGTCAGAGCTGGATTTCCTTAATAGTTATCTCATTATTATCTCTTGTATCATTAATTTTACAGAGTTTCCTGTAAAACATAAGCAGACCAATAGCACACTACTAATCTCTTTTTGTTCTTTCTAACATCAGCATTACAGCTAGGTCAAACAGCCAACAAAATCAATCAATTCATCTAAAATGTCCTCCTAAATAATGTAAAAATAATTTAGAAACAATGCGGAAAAACACGTAGGTAGGTCGTGATCTTAAGGTTGGCCACAGTATGGAAACTCACGTGTCTGCAGAACACAAGGAGTGGAATTTATTGCTGAAATTGAGACTTATAAAAAGGTTTCTATTTATGATAACTTTCTCCGAACTCCATTTATGAATTTTGTAAACTTTTACATGAAAAAAAAAGAAAAAAACTGACTCTGATGGAAACTTGCCACCAGCGCGAGCTGCTCACTTTTATACAGGCATACACAGGAGTTACATGGTTTTCCGGCGAAAAAAGAGGTTACCGACTTACAGGTTTTTTCTATTCCTTCTGGATGAAAAACTATTCATCAGATTGGAAAACGGCTTCACTAAATGGATCAAGAGACCCTAATTTACCCGAAAAGCTCAAAACCTTATTTTCGAAAAAATACCGACTTAAATGGTTTACCAGGTATAGGGACGTACTGCTCTTATTATTGCAAACTGCATTTTTATTCGAATCCACCCAGCAACCACAGATATAGGCTTTTCCCATTTTTCTGCCAGTTTGTGGGTGAGACGTTTTTCAAACTGTTCGAACTCTTTATGCAGCACACCATCGCACGAACAAATTGAAGGGGTAAAAGAGCCACGTAGGTCTTCTGATAGTAAGGAAAAACAGCCTTAAAAGTAGCTTGTTATCCACTAGAGATAGTTTTTGATAAGTAGGCAAGGCACCCGTTTTACCTATTGAAGATTTGCCATGTAACTCAACCGTTTACAAATTATCAGCGAATATGTTGTGATCAGCGACCTCTTCGCATTTCTGTCCATTCGCTTCCTTAGCTCAAGTGGTAGGAGCTCCGATTCAGAATCGGAAAGATAGGAGATCGATCCCCAGACGAGGGAAGTTAATTTTTGATGACTCAACATAACTCATGATTAGACTAAGACAACTGAGCTAAAGAAAATGCGCATACAATACCTGTACTACTAACTATAAGGTAGGAGGGAACTTTTGGGAAATATGCACTATTAACTGCTCCCTCTTGTCTAGGCTGAAGACACGATGAAGATGGTAGAACGCGTGATGAAGACGTGCAAAGAACGATACAAGATACAAGCGAGTGAGTTACAACACAAATCTAAACGTGAATTTCAACCTATTGAGGAGGGTACAAAGAGGTCATTAATACTTTCTCAAACTTTCAGGTGATATAGAAACAGCAATAAAGAACAAGAAACTTCCTCAGGACGAGAAAGGAAGGGTAAGTTGATCTATTTGACTAAGTTTCAATTAAGTACCTTACGCTTTGAGAACTCTGCTTATGGATGCTTCAGTAGGGCACTTCTGGCATTACAAACTATTGAGATTTCCGCCAGGAAGAATTATTTTTCCAAGTAAAGGAGGTTGGTTCTTCAAACCTTCAGGATCCACTGGACCATTCTAGTCGAACAATCTGACTAATTCATTTCCCAAGCGAACCTCTCGACTACTTTCCTTACCTTCATCGTATCTACCTCACACCCATCCAATAACAGTAGCTTAACCCCAGGTGTGCATAAAGTGTCTGACAGACACGAGGGAAATTTCAGTGAAGTATGTTGACAGCAGTGAGCATCTAGAATATCTCAGACGCTCAGTACCTGTCCCCCTTTTATAGAAGGTTCCATTTCAAACCAGCTGTGATCTAACCACCACGAAAAGTACTTTATTCCCAAGTATCTGAAAACCACCGTGTCCCTCGGACACTTCTTCAATATTTCGGTTCCTTTATAGCTTACTAATTGTACACAAACTATGAAATTGAGGGGACATTATCAATATAGCTCTGTTTTTTCATGAATTATTCTTTGTGGCACCATTGAACAAATAAGTGTTGCCACCATGGGGCCAGGACACCAGAAACCGCATATTTCGTGGGTTTTATTGTGTTACACCTTGAACACGGATGTGAACTTTTGTGGATTACCTACCTAGACTGCAGGAGCACGGGGGGGGAGGGGGGGGGAACTCTAATTCGCATGTTGGGTATCATAGATAGTCATAATATGATATTATCAGATGACAATCTATGATATTACCATAGTTTTTGAAATTTAGCAAACTAGAGTTGCTGCGTCTGTCAGACCTTTTGGACACTGGGAGTCCATCAGAGGGTTTATACACACCAGGGGTTAAAGAGCCGGTTAGATAAGCCCTCATCCTTACCTCACATCGTTAACAATTCTGCGTGCCTGCCGATAATATCCTCTCCTAATTACCTACTTGCTTGTACAGTATGAGCTTATTGTGGACAGACAATTTCGACCAATTTTGACCGTCGGCCCATCAGCCAGTAGGTACAGTTTCCTGAATTTAATCAAAAGCTCAGCTTTTTTCTTCTTGACGTGGGACTTCCACCTTAGTTTGGCATCCAGCGTCGTACCAAGGTATTTCGCTTCAATGGCATACGGTATCACCTTGTTATCGAGAAAGGCTGGCACATAGTTGAACCTTTTATTCTTTAAACCAACATGCACTGTCTCATTCATTCTAACTCTCCATCTCACTGACCAATCATGAATGCGAGAGACAGAAAATTTTAGCTTGGTAACTGATTCACTGTGTGTTTCACATTTTGTCAGAAATCTTTCCATAATAAGGTATATTTATCCACTTTGTCTCTTCTAATACTTACAACTTCTTTAACCGAATTAGGAACCCAGTCTCTACACTTTTTCCTAAGAACCTTATTGGTTTATTATTTTCAATAATGAACTTCTGGAATCGACCAAGAAAAAAAAATTTTCAACACCCCCTCAAAATTTGATGGTTTACGTTTCAAGGTACGTAGAATCCAAAAGTCGAGTAAAAATTTGGCCGTCCGTCCGCAGTCCGCGGCACTTTCCCCACTTAGCATTGACCGATTTTGATGAAATTTGGTATGTAGGCTCCATTTGGGGTCTAGTTGTGCCCCGAAGATTTTGGTTAATGTAAGTCACTTCTAAGGGTCAAAAAATGAATTTTGAAATTTTGAAAACGCTTCAATTCAAAAAATGTTGATATAAAGGTGTAAGCTTTCTGGGCAGTGTTTCAGTGAACAGGTTCCTTCGATAAAGGGGGTTCTAAGGGGGTCGCGATACTGAAAGGCAAAAACAAGAAAAATATCGGAATCTTAGACTACTTGAATTTAGAGGTACTTAACTGGTTCTTGGTAGCGGCGTTCTCCCGAGCGGCTTGGAGATGAGGCGTAGCGTTCCAGTAGATACCTTTGTTATATATGATATTTATGACACTGTTATACCTGAAGGGTCTTGTAACCTGAAGGGTTTTATGTATCGATATGTTGAAAATAAATGAAGTTACGTTACGTTTGTTGTTTCTTTCAAGCAAGTTCCTATTATCGATACGGTTTGCAATACTCTTGTTACTCAGAACCTGGGATGTTGGGTAAGTTTTGAAATGAGAAGAATGTTTTAACCAAATGTTTTTTAGGTTTAATTCCAGGACTAGAAAAAGGCGATACAGGTAAGTACAAAATGGTTCCAGTTGAGTTACGGTAAGTTCTGCAATCTCGATCCCAGGGATCGAGCGCCTGAGGGGCGTTACGGTGGAATGCGATCAGGTAAGCAAGGTAAGTTTTACTTATAACGACTAGTAGTCTTACGTTACGGTACGATACTCTTAGAGGTAAGTTCAACAAGGTGAGTATTTCTTATTCTTTAGACTCGTTACAGGTAAGTTCCTCTTAGTTCCTATTTTAGTTATAGTAAAATATCACTGAGTCACGGTACCTCTACCTTTAATTGGCCAATTATATTAAGGTAGGTAAGAATGTTTGCACTCACGTTCCGGGTTACCGTAGCGAGTCCGGAGGCGATGCAGCGAGGTTGAAGGGGGATAGCCGGGAACGGACTGGTTCTTCGTATCTTCCTCCGATGCGACGATCCGGCAGGTTCCACGAGATCCAGGGGAGGCAGGACAAACAAGATTCACCGGTTACAGTCTTTCCCAACTCGTAAACCGCGTGTCTTGGGGGAGGCAGGAGGATACGGTTCGGCGCGATACGGGTCGACGCGGAACAAAGGGGAGTGCGCTTCAAAGACAAGGGGGAGATCACTTCGAGACGAGCTGGCCAGGCTAAACTTCAGGACTGAGGGTATTTCCGTTGATACATCATAATATCATTGGGTTTCTGGGCTCAGTGTTGCCCTCTCCATCTTCAGTTGGCACTCCTGCTCTTCCATACTGATTAGTTGATTTGCTTCCTCCATGTTAGTTGTTTGACCTTCTCCATGCTCCTCCATGACAGTTGATTTTTGTTGTATCCTTAGGTGTTGATCGGATACTTTGTTCTGAGGCCACGCCCCTGTGATGTGGCCTGTGATAGGTGGTGGGGGCCTGGTCCCGAAGGGAATCAGGACTTACGGCTGTGAGGTGCCTGTTAGGGGAAACAGTGAGCAACTTGGTTGCTCACATTCCCCGCCCCTTCGGGAGCCAGGGTCATCTACGATGACACTGGGTATTGGTACCGGATCCTCCGGATATGTCCTCCTCAGCTCCTGCTCGTAGCGATAACGTCGGCATCCAGAGCAACGGGTGGGGTCTCGCTCCTCCTGGTGGTTGGATGGGCAGGTGGGCAGTGGCTTCTCCTCGGCGTGAGCTCTCCGCAGCCGTTGCCAGAATGTCTTGCATGCAGTACATCGGAATTTGAGGATGTACTGGCATGGCAGGAGACAGACTGGACACTTCTTCGAACCTTTTCTGGCCGACGACCCGTCAGGTCGGAGATTCGAAGGAGTGGCTGCGGTGGGGGTTCTGCATCTGCTCAGGCGGAGTCGTGGTAGCTGGAGTGGGGTGGATATCCACGCCTCGTGGTCGGTGTCCCGGTCAGGTGTAGGGGACTTCAGGATCGTAGCAGGATCGATCTCCGTCACAATTTGGACCGGTGTGTGAGATGGACCCGGTTGTGGAGATAGGTTCCGCCCAGGTGTTGGGGGCGGGAACTCGATCCTGCGGACGGCGGAACGAGGTGTGTCGGGGTCGGAATCTGCGGCGGATAGCGATGAGGAACTGGGTGGGCGACTGGTTGCTGGTGGCACTGCTCCACTGGTACTCGCCGCGGGTGGCTCCGCGGGAGTCAATGCCGGCGGGACGGTTGGTTGTGGTGCCGCCTTAATCGCTTTCAGCAACGCCGCGTTTTGCCTCTCTAGTTGCTTGTTCCGATGCAGCATCCTCTGTCTTTCTTCCAGCAGCACATCTCGCTCGCTGGCGATCCGCTGGAATGTGGGTAACCATGATCCGACTCGACTTACTGCGACCATGCTCACATCTCCCAAGGCGGCTCTCGCTTCATAGTTGTCAGTGCGGATCATTGCTCTAATGAATGTAGCAAGGGCGCACATCTTCATCGCTGGCTCGCATAAGGGTTCGGGGGTGTTTACGACCGTTTTTGGGAGGGCTTGGAGGTTTCGCGTTTTTTCCTCGATTTCTTCGCGAAGGTGAGTGAGGGCTTCATCTGGTGGTGGAGGGTGTTCCCAGGCTTCCGGCGTTTCGAGGTGACGCTGCGTCATCCTAAAATAGAATTGTACCTTGCTAGTGTGTGTTTTTGAAAGTGATGTTATATTGTTTTCGGCCCGTAGGATGAAGGTTACAGTGTCTCAGGGACAGGTGAGTGAGAACTAAGTGTTTTTCAAGGTAAGTGTTAAATTTTAAATTATTTTAAGTTGATATTTGACCTGAAGGGTCTTTTAATTTAGCTTATTTGGTTGTATCTTTTTCAGCGTTCCTGGATTAATGGTAAGTACATGTGGTTTTTTTTTTTTTTTTTTTTTTTTTTTTTTTTTTTTTTTTTTTTTATATAACTTGTAAACGAACTTTGTGAACTTCTAATTATATATACATGTTTTTCATAACTGTATTAATTGTACGTATGTGTGGTAGGTCTGTCTGTAGTTGTCATTCCCTAGTAGTAAGTCAGTTAGTTGAGCCTCGTCCTGTGTGAAGGTGTTGGTAATTGACCGGCACTCTCCGACGGAGGATATACCTCGGTGTATCTTCTGTGTGAGATTCGTCGGCAGTGGTCTCCACTTCACTTGCAGGAGCGGCTGTCTGCTGTCTCGGCGTTTCCGGGGGGTCTTCATCTGAAGATGTTCCGGGAGGGCTGGTGGTCTGGTCCCACAGGTTGTTCTCGGTGCGTATGTCTGTTTGTTTTGGCGAGGTAACGGGGCTATCGACGGTTCCTGGAGTTGAGGGACCGGGTTGCTCCCGTTTTCCTTGTTTGTTGGTCGGAGTAACCGGGTACGGCTTGACGGGTTTCTCGTCTGCTGAGGCCCAGTCTTCGGTTAGCAACTTCTCTACTAAGGTGGGTTCGGGTGGTGTTACAGGTGTCACCTCTGGAATTGTTGGTTCCACTCTCTGGTCGGTAAAAGCGTCGTCAGGGATACCATTTTCGAAAGCTGGCTTGAGACGGTTTACATGAACGGTCTGGTGTTTCAGGTTTGCAGGGTCGCGAATCTCATACGTGACTTCTGTGTATTTGGCTGAGATCACCCAAGGTCCTGACCATGGGCTCCACAGCTTTCTGGCGGCTCCCGCCGGTGGCTGTATCTCCCTTAGATACACTCGGTCATCCAGTTCGAAAGACCTGCTTTTCAATCGTTTGTTAATGACGTCACTGCGCCTCTTCCAGGCGTCGTGGAGACAATTTATCGCAGCGTTACGGGCGATTCTCAATCGTCGTAGATTCGAGTCTTCACTATCCGGTTTCAGAGTCTGGAACGTTTCGTTGGGTAATCTAACCTCTCGACCGAAAGTCAAGTAATTCGGTGTGAAACCAGTACTCTTGTGGGGTGTCGCTCTATACGCTGCCAGTGCTACTGGTAGAACGGCTTCCCAAGCTGTAGTCTTTTTGACGATCTTCGCCAGGATGTTTGCCAGCGTCCTGTGAAACCTTTCACAGACGCCATTTCCCTCTGGGTGGTACGCTGTAGTGAATACCTGGCGTATTCCCCAGTTCAGACAGAGTTCTTTTGTCGACTTTGCGGTGAACGCTGTTCCCCTATCCGAAACCAATCTTTCCGGCACTCCGTGAGTGGGTATGTATTTTGTTGCCAACACACGTGCCACTGTTCCTGCAGTGCAATCGGCTACCACGTACGCTTCGGCATATTTGGTAAAATGATCAATAGCCGTTAATATGTACTTCGGGGTGGATCCAGACGTGACTGGTCCAACAAAATCCACCCCTACGATCTGCCCTGGTCTTTCTGGTAACAGAGGTTTCTGGATTGGATGGCGTAATCCGCTCGGTGTATTTCGTTTCTGGCAAGCGACGCATTGGCGGACGAAGTTCTTGACGTCTTTGGCCAGACCCGGCCAATATCCTAGTCTTCGGACGATCTTTCCATGGCTTCGGCGCCGGGATGACCAGCCCAAGCGTTCCGATGACAATTCTCCATCAACCATTCCCTTAACGACACGGGCATCAGCGGGGTCCATCGCTCCTTGTCCATCCAGCGTGATCTTTATCTCGACGACTCCGTTTACTTTGCGCGTTTCGCCTCTGTTTTTGACGCGGAATGTTGTTTGAACCCACGGGTCGATATTCTGGGCGGCGATGATGAGACTTCGGGGAAACTCGAGGGTCATCGCGCCGATGTCCATCCGGCTCAGCCCATCCGCGTGAGCCATCTGCGATCCGGGTCTATATCGAGGCACGAAACTATACTCGGCGAGGCGAAGGGTCCATCTTCCGATTCTGGAAGTCGGGTCCTTGAGGCGCATGGCTGCAGTGAGGGCCATGTGGTCAGTCTGTAACTCAAAGGACCGACCCAGCAAATATTCTTGGAAGTGTCTCACTGCCCACACGACAGCGAGCAGTTCCCTCTCCGTCACAGAATAACGCGTTTCGGCCGGGTTAAGCTTTCGGCTTGCGTATGCAACTGGTCTTTCTTGTCCATCATACTCCTGAGATAGGACAGCGCCTATCGCGGAATTCGATGCGTCCGTAGCCAGGATAAAGGTTTTGTCTAGATCGGGGTACGCTAGAACAGGTTCTCCTGTTAGCTGTGTCTTCAATTCATCAAACGCCTTTTGATGGGATTCGTTCCACTCGAACGGCACTCCTTTCCTGGTTAGGTTGGTCAACGGGGTAACGATTTCTGCAAACTTCGGGATAAAGCGGCGGTAAAATCCCGCTAATCCGAGGAAGGATTGCAACTTCAATACGGAGGTAGGTACAGGGAAGTCCCTAACCGCCCGCGTCTTCTCAGGTTCGGTATGTATCCCCGTTGATGTCACCCTATGTCCAAGGAATCGTACCTCTTGCTTCAAAAATTCACATTTTGCGAGGTTCACCTTCAGTCCGGCATCCCTAAACCGGTCGAACACTTGTCGGAGCTTGAGTAGATGTTCCTCTGCTGTTGGCGAGAAGATGATTACATCATCTAGATAGACGAGGCATTGGTCACCCAGGAGTCCATCCAATACGTTGTTCATAACGCGTTGGAACGTCGCTGGCGCATTTTTTAGCCCGAACGGCATTTTATCATACTCAAAATGCCTACCAAGCACGGAAAATGCAGGTTTTTTCTTTCGTGTCAGGGTGCACAGGAATTTGGTGATACCCTGAAATCAAATCGATGGTGGTAAAATATTTGCAACCTCCCAACATGGACAGTGTCTCCTGGAGTCGTGGGATGGGGTAGGCGTCCCCTTTTGTAATCTTGTTTAATTGCCTGAAGTCGGTACAAAATCTCCATTTTTGCGTTTCTCCGGGAGGCGTTTTCTTCTTTACCATCAGTACCGGTGCACACCACGGGCTGGTTGAACTACTGATTACTCCGGAAGCCAACATATCTTTTAACTGCTTTTTCACCACCTCGCGGAGAGCGTGGGGGATCGGATATGGTTTTTGGTTGGTCACTTCCGGTTGCGTTGTCGTGATTTCATGGGCTACCTGGAGACTGCATCCCTTCTCCCGATGGTGGTTGGAACAAGTCCCAGTAGAACAAAAGTGTGTTCCTAGCCATGATCTGCGGTGCTTCGGTAAGATGGGAGATCTTTTCTTCAATTACTGCCTCCGTATCCGGTTGTGGGTCGTCCCATTGATCGGTGGGTATGAGCTCCCATTCGTCGTCTTCACTGGTACACTCTTCTATTTCTGATCCATGCTGTTTCATTTCCAACCTACATGTCTTGGTTATAGGTGGTTTCTGTGTTGACAGTTCGTGGACCCTTTTTAGAGTTCCTCGGGATTCCAGAAAGGCGTCCTCCTCAATTTCCTGTTGACTTGAAGTCTCATTGTCGTCCTCACAGGGGAGCGTTACACCTCTCGATACACCTGATTCCTCATCAGATGTTTGAGTTATCATCATTATCGATACACCCGGCGATACCATGGGCAATACGGTATCCGATACACCCGGCGATACCATGGGCGATACCCCCGGTGTCTCTTGGTACTGCAAGGGCGATACGGTGTCCGATACACCCGGCGATACCATAGGCGATACCCCCGATACACCCGGCGATACCATGGGCGATACCCCCGGTGTCTCTTGGTACTGCAGGGGCGATACGGCATCCGATACACCCGGCGATACCATGGGCGATACCCCCGGTGTCTTTTGGTACTGCAAGGGTGATACGGTGTCCGATACACCCGGTGATACCATGAATGATTGTTCGCTGCCGCCAATTTGTAATCTTGAGTTTGGGGCCGTTACAGGATCCGATACGTCCGGCGATACAGTGGATGATTGTTTGCTGCCACCAATTTGTAAGCTTCCATTGTGTAAGCTTGGGGGCGTTACGGTACCCGATACACCCGGCGATATCATGGGCGATACCTCCGGTGTCTCCCTATATTGTTGGGATGTTACGGGGTCCGATACCCCTAGCGATACGGTGGTCGATACCGCTGATGTTCCTCCGTGTTGTTGGGTCAATGAGGAGTCCGATACACCTAGCGATACGGCGGGCGATACCTCGGGCAATACCCCTGGTGTTCCTCTGTATTGTTGGGTCGATGAGGGGTCCGATACACCTCGCGATACGGTGGGCGATACCTCGGGCAATACCCCTGGTGTTCCTCTGTATTGTTGGGTCGATGAGGGGTCCGATACACCTCGCGATACGGTGGGCGATATCGTCAATGTTTCCATGCACGGCTCCCAGTTCTCAAGGTCCACAAGGGCGGCGGTTACCGAGCGAGAGGTGCTGGGGAGGGCCGTATCCGTACCGTCTGTATAGCTCAGGTACTGCGATCCGGGGTTCTCCCTCCTCCCGTCCGATATTACCACTCCTATGTTCCCGAGACTCCGATATTCCTCATCACGTTCCTCTTCAATTTTCCCGGTATCGGTCCTCATCTCCATGTTCGGTCCCAGTGTCAAGGTCAGTGGAATCTGTCTCAATACGTCGAGACCCAGTAGGTTCAGGTCGGCACGCTTCCGCGCGAACACCGGAAAAGTGTGGAGAAATCTGTACTGGCCGATGCGGGTGTCAACGACCTGTTCCCCTGCAAAGGGTAGTAAGGTTCCATCGGCTCCCCAGGCCACCATTTTGGTCGGACGTAACGGTATTCCGACTATCGGGCTCGCCAACACGGACAGCGCGGCGCCGGTGTCTATCAACATACTGCGCGTCTCCGGTCCCAGACCCACTTCCACTCGAAGGGTTCGGGCCATTGGATGTTCCACCGCGGTTACACGGGGTTTATCTTCCTCTATTCCCCTGTAGAGGGTCACTTCCTTCACATGATTCGGTTCAGCGGGCGGCTGAGATACGGGCAGTAGCTTTTTCTTCTGCGGGCAATCCGGTTCCAGGTGTTCCCGACATCCACAGAAATTACAGAATATAGTCTTCTGGGGACTTCTGGGACAATCCACTGGAAAGTGTTCCTTCGATGCACAAAAGAGACACGGATATCTGGGCATGGGTTTTTCATCGTTACGCTGGTTACGGTGGTCGTTGTTCCACTGATCTCTACGATCTCCGTTCCACTGGTTCCGCTGGTCACCGTTCCATCGGTTCCGCTGGTCACCGTTCCACGTGTTTTGCGGGTTCTCGTTCCACTGGTTACGGCGTTCTTCACCGTATCTTTGTTCCCGTCTCGGTATGGGTTGGTCTCGACGCGGACATCGGGCGGCAAAGTGGTTCGTTCCACCACAATTGTAGCATCTCTGTTCCGCCGATACCGCTGCGAGTTCCCAATGTTCCTCGGTATCTTCCGTTTCCTGCGAAGGTCTCTTCAAGTTCCTCTGCCTTCTGTAGGGCGATGCGTATCGTAGCGGGTCGATCCATGACGAGGAAGGCACTCAATTTCTTTCCGACACCTCTAATAAATGCGCTGAGGGTCTTCCGTTCCACCCAGTCACTTCGGTCATGCCGATCCAGATGGGTTCCCTCCTCTACTACTGCGCATTGTGCCAACCCACGTATGCGATCCGCAAATTGACGTAGGGTTTCTGAGGCGTTCCGCTTCACCGTCCAAAGTAGACGCGGCGGCATGTTGCGGGTTCTGTCTTCTGAACCATGACAGCATCTCGTCTCTGATCATGTTATAGGCATTATTACAATCAAGGGTATCGTTCCTATCAATGAGGAATTGTTTCGCGATCCCTCTTGCCTTGATCCTGAGGAGTTTCAGCTTCTGTTCCTGTGTTAGTCCCTCGGTTACTGCGTCGAAGTTTGTAAAGAACGAGCCAACACTCAGCGATCCGGTTGCGTCGGGGTCCCATGGTTCCACTTCTAGGAGCAAGGAACGTGGAATACCGTTCCCGCCCTCGTCACGGCTCGACTCGTTGTACTTCGACAATAAAGTATTCATTTGCTTCATTGTTTCAGTAAGCAAGTCTACCGGACCCTTTTCTTGGAACGGATCGGGATCCACAAAGTCTTCTGGATCTCCCAACGACATTGTCACTGTTTATTAAGCAATACCGGAACACAATCACAATCACAGTCACAGGGTCGGCTCGGAACGGTTCTGTCAAGTTTCGGTCTGTATTGGGTTGTTCTGTGTGACGACACAGGTGTTTGTTTGTGTAATACAGTTGTGAAATACGGTGTAATAGTTCACTTAATATATACAATTTCTTAGTACTATACACAATACACCAACACACCCTGGTTCTGGTTTATTCGATTCCGATATGACTCTACTGAAGTAACTGCTACTGAACACCTAGCTACAAAACGGAACTGGGTTCGTGCGGGGCGCACCACACGCAAGTCCGGGCGATATACCGACCCGACACACAAGTTATCGAGTGCGATACGGCGCTTCGGAATTACGATTCGCAATATCCCACCGCTGCCACCAATTTGTAAGCTTTCTGGGCAGTGTTTCAGTTAACAGTTCCTTCGACAAAGGGGGTTCTAAGGGGTTCGCGATACTGAAAGGCAAAAACAAGAAAAATATCGGAATCTTAGACTACTTGAATTTAGAGGTACTTAACTGGTTCTTGGTAGCGGCGTTCTCCCGAGCGGCTTGGAGATGAGGCGTAGCGTTCCAGTAGATACCTTTGTTATATATGATATTTAAGACACTGTTATACCTGAAGGGTCTTGTAACCTGAAGGGTTTTATGTATCGATATATTGAAAATAAATGAAGTTACGTTACGTTTGTTGTTTATTTCAAGCAAGTTCCTATTATCGATACGGTTTGCAATACTCTTGTTACTCAGAACCTGGGATGTTGGGTAAGTTTTGAAATGAGAAGAATGTTTTAACCAAATGTTTTTTAGGTTTAATTCCAGGACTAGAAAAAGGCGATACAGGTAAGTACAAAATGGTTCCAGTTGAGATACGGTAAGTTCTGCAATCTCGATCCCAGGGATCGAGCGCCTGAGGGGCGTTACGGTGGAATGCGATCAGGTAAGCAAGGTAAGTTTTACTTATAACGACTAGTAGTCTTACGTTACGGTACGATACTCTTAGAGGTAAGTTCAACAAGGTGAGTATTTCTTATTCTTTAGACTCGTTACAGGTAAGTTCCTCTTAGTTCCTATTTTAGTTATAGTAAAATATCACTGAGTCACGGTACCTCTACCTTTAATTGGCCAATTATATTAAGGTAGGTAAGAATGTTTGCACTCACGTTCCGGGTTACCGTAGCGAGTCCGGAGGCGATGCAGCGAGGTTGAAGGGGGATAGCCGGGAACGGACTGGTTCTTCGTATCTTCCTCCGATGCGACGATCCGGCAGGTTCCACGAGATCCAGGGGAGGCAGGACAAACAAGATTCACCGGTTACAGTCTTTCCCAACTCGTAAACCGCGTGTCTTGGGGGAGGCAGGAGGATACGGTTCGGCGCGATACGGGTCGACGCGGAACAAAGGGGAGTGCGCTTCAAAGACAAGGGGGAGATCACTTCGAGACGAGCTGGCCAGGCTAAACTTCAGGACTGAGGGTTTTCCGTTGATACATCATAATATCATTGGGTTTCTGGGCTCAGTGTTGCCCTCTCCATCTTCAGTTGGCACTCCTGCTCTTCCATACTGATTAGTTGATTTGCTTCCTCCATGTTAGTTGTTTGACCTTCCTCCATGCTCCTCCATGACAGTTGATTTTTGTTGTATCCTTAGGTGTTGATCGGATACTTTGTTCTGAGGCCACGCCCCTGTGATGTGGCCTGTGATAGGTGGTGGGGGCCTGGTCCCGAAGGGAATCAGGACTTACGGCTGTGAGGTGCCTGTTAGGGGAAACAGTGAGCAACTTGGTTGCTCACAAAGGTATTGTTTTTCCTTCAATTTAGGATAGTATAGAAGTTTTAGAATTTTTTGAGACCACGCGGAGCTCTGAAGGACAAACCGTTCGCTCCCTATGGGAATTTGAAGGTTGGACGTACGATAAATCAGAAACACGAGTGTGAATCGCAAAAGAGGCCTAATCTCCGTTCAAATTCGAATGCGATCGATGTTTTTCTTCAAGTTGGATGGTTGGTGGCTTTGCAGACGAGAGATCTATAGAAAAATAATAAACCATTGTGTAATAATTTGCAGCGTTTCCCATATGGAATCAATGAGACATCCCGCATATCCATTGGTTGCGGCTATACTTTTGATAATACTTTTTTCTTTTGATACATTTTGATCACTCATTGGGATTGACAAAGCTCTATTGATCAAACTATGGAAAGCAGCAACAAAATTCTGACAAAATTGGCAAAAGGTAGGATTTAAAAATAAAAATAATCTTAAAGCTTCGTTGGGTTCTGTTAAAGATAAAATTAGCGTTCAAGATAAAAGTGGGGTTTATAAGCCGAAAAATTCTTGTGGTCTTGAGTATTGTGGTCAAACTGGTAGGAAATTCAGGGAAAGAATAAAAGAGCATGAGAAGGATTTCAGGGATAACAAAGGTGATTCCGCGAACCACGTAAGAGAATCCAATCATAACTTTAGTTTTGATCTAACAAGCGGACGGTAGGTAAGTACATAGATTTCCCTCATTTTTGTCCGAAGGGAGGTATGTTGGATGTGCTTGAAAAGTTCGAGATTCTTAAGAGTGATAGGTCTGGTAAATGCCTGAATGAGGTGGTCCCCCAACATGTTTCACCGTTGATGAGTTCATTCCTGCAATAGCTCCCCCCCCCCCACAATGTTACCCTCTCCAATTTTTGATCTCCCTTTCACTTTGTCTGCCTTGATTGGCATTTGATGATCCTCCCAGGTCCCTTCACTTCTCTGAGCCAATAGGATTCTCCTTTCACTTATCTGATTGGGTATGACTTTCACTTTCTCGACCAATGGGATTCAAGCTCCCTTTCACTTGTGACTTTATAAGCTATGCTCTCTGTGATGTACCTTCAGTTATTGTTTGTTACTTATGATAGCCTAACCATCGGAATTGATGTAACGTGTAACTCATTATTTCTGTGGAAATAGAACACGTTCTACTTAACCTTTTGACTGCAGTGAGGCTACCGGCCGACTCAAAGACCGTGCTCTAATATTGCTGAGTCCGCCGGAATACTCACAGGTTTTCACGCAGAAACATTATGAAAAGTTGACTTTTGGATTTCCTCCAGTTGTTACTATGTTTATGCGTTATCAAGGTAGCCAGGCACGGAATGGTTTCTGGGTTTGAACATCACAAGCGATTTTAATTTTACGATCATGTGATGATTTACCAGCTGTGCCATGAGTCCGCCGGCTGCTTCATTTTTCAATAAAAATATGCGTAGCTACCTACTCAACTATGTTCAGAGTGAGTTCACCGGCGTCCTCATGGCACATATCACATAGGGTGACTATTTTTGAGTGCTGGCACACAAGATGACCGTTACTATCATGTGCCATAACGATTGCCGGACGCCTCAGGGCGTAGCGTATGTATCCTAGGTGCAAGACTCATAATGAACACCCTGGTATGATATTATGTTAATAATATGCCCGCACAAGTGAAAAGTGCGTTTGGCACAGATTGGTCATTTTCCATTTCAGGCTCTGGCAGTGAAAAGGCTAACTCCGTTTTTATTAAAATTGCTTTCCACAATCTCATTGCGAATGATTTTATTCGTAGCGAGGGTATTACCTTCAGTTTCTGGTAAAGAAGTGTAAAGCACGTACAGTAGTGGGCCGAGTACGCTGCCTTGCGGCACCACAGCTTGTATCTTTTTTGGCTCTAAAAAAGCATCTTATAGAAAAATATCTCCTGGATATGTAGGGCTGCAAGAGTGAAGCATAAGATTCTGGCAGCATTTTACGAAGCTTGTGAACCATCGGTGAATCATACTGATGTTTTCAGGAATAATTTTTTTATAGGGTGTTTCTGATAGTACAAAGGTACATTATAACCATTGTTGTTGCAGGGGTTCCTCATATGCATCATCAAGGAAGTCGGATTCGTAAGTAATTTGTACCTACATATGAGCCCCTGAAAAGCCAAGTGGCATAAGTCAAATTTCGGATGAAACGGAGATAAGTGCGGAAACGTAATAAGAACATTCAGCTTCGTTTATTGGCCTAATGGCATAAGCCTAGCGCTTCGAGAATAGCCCAAGAGAAGGCATCACAAGTTCGATGGGCAACATAAATTTAGGAGTTTTTCAGTAAGCTGGACGCAACAAATGCTTTATCTCAAAAACAGATTTCCATGACTTATGCCACTTGGCTTTTCAGGGGCTCATATAGTACCACACAATTTCTACCAGTAGGTATAATAAGGTACCTAGGTATAACAAATTTCTCAACAACTCGGACCTCGCCGTGGGGCAAGCCCCCTGGACCCCCGGATGGTTACTGCTTAGAGCCTTCGGCTAACATTCAAGAAACATGGAACATGCTTTAGCCATGTTTTGTTTGTTTGCTGTTTCCTTTTACTAGGAATTTGTTGTCGGTTGTTTTAATTTAGCTCTTTATGCGTCTGCTTTTTAAATTGCTCGTCATTTCATTCACCTCTTGATGGCCAAAAGGTATTCTTATTATTAAGAAATCGAAAACATTTAAAGCGTCGAAGAACACAAATGTGTCATAGTTTTCTTCATGGTAGCGTTCATAACAAAATCTCGCCTAGGTTTCAAGATCCTTTGAATACATTCGTAAAAACCAACGCACAACATCAATATAATCCTCTAATCGATGTTGGTTTTTGCCGCGAATGTTGTTTATAGTTCTTTTAAATTGGAGGTATATCTCAGCTTCGTCCATATTTACAGCTGTTTTGGCAGCATATAATTTACACATAAATTGAGGGCATTTCAACGAGTGGCGAACGATTTTTGTGGGATGAAAACTAACGGCGATACATTAACCTAGAAACCGGTCGGTTTTAAGTGAAAATAATTACAAAATCCCGTGTACTTTCGATCCACGGTAACAATTTCGTGACTCGATGCTGTTCCCGAAAAACGTAACACTTTTGCCAGTTAGGTCAAGGCTAAAGCATATTCCATGATGATATCACGCTGGAAAGCGAAAAATTGTTAAGATAATTCGCTTACAAGGTGCACTGTATGAATGGATTTTTTTTATTACATGTAGGTTATCAACACTTAATTAAAGCCGGCCACACACGTGCAGGTTTGCCTGCAGGCGTACCTGAACAGGTGTACCTGTACAGGTAAACCTGACAGAACGTCACTCGCACACTCGATCCGGTATACCTGACAGGTCTCAGTTTGCTCCATCATGCCATCTGACGATGATGTTGCGTTTATCGGACTATTATTAGTATTAAATAAAGAGGAAAAGAAAAAACAACACCAAAAGTGGTCAAAAGAGTGGTTGTTGAAGAGAAACAGATTCACTCTTGTAAATTTATTGAAAGAGTTATCAGTCGAACATGAAGACTATCAGAATTATTTGAGAATGAGTAATCGGTATACCAAAAGTTACTTGCCCTGGTGTCCCCCCATGAGGAATGCCATTTCACCACATGAGACAACAACTTGTTATAGGCAGCATCACGCAGTGTACAATCGTGATATTCTTTACTTTTTGTGCGCCAAAGACAAATTTCTGACCTGTAAATGCCTATAAATTCTTCCATCACTTGATGACGCTGCCTCGAAGCCATTGCGCACTGAATAATTTAAAACTGAACACAAATACAAAAAGAGGAGAGAATATTTTAAACGAAGGCGATCTAACGAGCCTACGATAAAACTGAACTGAAACCTGTGCAGGCGTCAGGTCGAGCCCCCACACACGCTCAGGTTTACCAACCTGCGCAGGTAAAGAGAATTGAATTTTCCATAAGGCGAACTTTACCTGCACAGGTCTCAGATCAGGTGAATAACTGTGCAGGTATGTACCCACACACGCTCCGGTTTACCTGTACAGGCACACCTGTTCAGGTACGCCTGCAGGCAAACCTGCTTGTGTGTGGCCGGCTTAATAGTGTATTGGAGACAGATTAACTAACTCGCACTATTTCACGCAGAGCCAATTGAAAAACATAATAAGGAGCGGAAATCGGGTGAAAGGAGACTTTGCTGGACTTATCGAGCTGCCGGAGTTCGAGCAAGAACTGGATGAAACTGTAGCTCACATGGCCATCGCTTGAGGCTGAAGAACAACTGATTGTAAAAGTGGTCTCTTCTTAGGGCAAGTTAGATATACCTACTGAATGTTTTTGAGCAGTGTAAAACTTCAGTACTGCCCCCACAGGCTATTAGTGATAACCACCAGTGAAAATTGAAATGTTTCATGCCTCTCTTCACCTGACAAATTGCATTTGAGAAAATTAACAAATAAATTGTTTAGAAGTTGAAAAAATTAATTAATTAAAAGAAAGGAAATAAAACAATATTATCGGGGGTAACTGATTGAACATAAAAATACTTGGATCGAAAGTTGATGGGTTGAAAAGTGAAAGGAAACTAAAGTACAGTTTGCAGATTGAAAGAATGCGGCTGGTTTGGTGAGGTGTCCTTGTGTATTACAGTCCCAAAAACATAGTCCTTCTTCTACCTGCCATTCAAGCTAGGAAAAATGAGACCGAGGGTTGTTGACTACCAACCGATGATGATGTGAAAGGATCGAGCGACTCGAGTAGCTTGATGCCTGGATTACGATTACTGAGGCTCTTCCCTTTCCCTAGCCCGACTCACCAGGCTACCTAAGATTTTAGAACAGGTAGTCGTCTATGTCAGCAGGTATACCCTTCGGGAAATTGACCAGCCGCATTCTTTCTATCTGCGAACAGTAGTGAGATTGTTGACAAATCCAAATAATAATAACTCACTAATCACTCTCAATTTTTGTGGAGACAGGTTGATCCCTTTTATAAGTTTAATAGAGTCCTTTTCAAAAAGCGTTAGGCCCTTATAAGGTGCGTATTAGGCCCTTAGGTATCTAACATTTGTAAGACCATTTTGGAAAATAAATGGGTGCCCGATTGAGTTTTTTGTTTTTATTGTTATTTTCCAACTGTTATTTCCATGGGGGCTGTACCTACTACAGTTTTTGACTGGTGTAAACCTTAGTACAGCCCCCCAGTTTTTTTCCCGGTGAAAAACCCTACGTAAGCAAAATTGAAAAGCTTATTAACCCTAAATTTCCCACTTTTTAAAATGTTTTTTTCGGATTTTAAATCAAATTTGGATATATTGTGACAAATGAGTAGAATATTTGAGCAGATGTTTCCTAGAAGGCTCTATTACAGTGTGTCAGCTCAAGAATGAACTTTCCTAGGGCCACACTAGCGCTATCTGCGGCAGCAGAATCTGTTTATAAACCCATTTTTTTGGAGAAGAAAAAGAAGACTTGGAAAAATCCTTGATGGGATGTTATTTCTGTTGGGGTCTGTTATTTCTTAAAGCACAGAACCAAGGAATGATGGGGAGAAGGTTCAGTTCATGAATGATGGGATTTGTGCTGCCTCAGACAGTGGAGCCATCTCTGATGAGGAAACCGAACCAATAGCCTACAAGGTGAGAAATGAGGCCCTATTACATTCTGTTAACCCTCGAGCAGTTGCGTGTTTTAAAAACACATAACTGAGCGCGTGACGGCAAACTGGCCGCACTTCGTAACTCAGTCGAATTTCAGTTGTGTAACGCGTATACGCATAAATTCTTTATTTAAATAATACGCAGGGTGCACATAAGAAACCAATTTCAATTAAACGATAAATTTATTACTCAACAAATTCCACAAAGTCAACTAGAATAACATCAAAATTTAGAAAGTTCTTCTTTCATACCTATGGTACATATTGTATGAAACAGCCAATATTTCCTGCCAATATTTGCCTCTTGATTTTCTCTCGTATTTCAGATGCATTATAAACAAAAATGACTTGTTCTTTACTAGAAAATGGTGCACATACCACAACACTTTTCACAAAAGAAAATATTAGGAACGTGGCCGGTTGATGGACGACTTCAACTTAGGTACTGAACTGAGGTACCCTACGCGCTTCTTGAAGTCCGAGCCTAGCGCAGTCTAGCTTCTTGAACAGCAACTTGAAGGTACACATCGGCTATTGCGCGGTATAGTATGAATATAGAAAAACCAGCCTATTTTTTTCAAAAATGCGGCCAAATAGCCGCACACGCTACTGCTCGAGGGTTAACTCGATAATTATTTAGTTTTTTCTTTGAGTTATTTTGGTTTTACTGTTACGGTTTCTTACACAATCAATAGATTGAGTATCAAGATAGCCAACGGCTATCAGTTTTGGTTTAGAAGTGGATAAACTATAGCAGGTAAAAACTGGACTTCCTAAAAGATACCTCAGGATATTAAGGGTTAATCAGCGGGGATTGACGTTATGAAATCACTCATTAAATTTGTAAAAGAGTGAGAACAATTTCTTAAAGAGATGAACATTTTTATGACAATTTAATATCACAATAAAGTGAGAATTTAAAAAATCATAACTTTTACCATTTTTATTCGATTTGATGAAATCCATCAGGATCAGATCAATCGCAGCCTCTTACTTCTAGGTTTTTATTTTTAACAGTTTGTTACCATCAGTAAGGAACAACCTTAATTTCCGCAGTTTCAGTCCAAATTCGACAGAATTTTGTGGTTAAGACTAGCGATGGTTCCCTATAAATTTCATCAAATTTGGAAGGTAGTACATTTGGATCATCATACAATCATGTTATGGATACGGGAAAGCTATGTGCCACACTCACTTGGCAGATGTTTTTGTTGGAAGTTCGTATAGTTCGAATTCTGGAACATGTTCAGATCGTCATAAAAATGTTGGAGATTCGAGACCCTTCAAGGCGTTTAGGACACCTCGAAATTCAGGACATGTCTGGATGGTTGGCAGATCTAATCAAACAGGGTGTTTCGGTTAAGGTCGAACCACCGACCAGGGTTCGATTCTACAACTAATTTGCGACTTTTTTTTAACCCCCTTAAAATCCGACTATTTTCACTTTCAAGTCTTTCGTATTTTCGACCTTCCGCCATTAAAACAGCCATAACTCCCTTGTTTTTCAGTCAAAATTCAAATGTAATTATACCGTTGGAAAGAGCGTTAAATTCTCTATCTGCCTAGTGCTAAATAAAACGTGCCTAGTGCTAAAAATTTCTTTGAAGAAAACGCTGGTGTTGAAAAATGAGCCGGAATAGGAAAATCTCGGAAATTTACAGTTTTTTCAACCGATTGCAAGCCTAACTTAAACTGCCGGTTAATTTCCCACTGTAATCCCAAATGTTTACCCCAAAAGCTCAGCTTTCCGACGGTCTAACCATTTTCCTTTTTAAAGTAGGATTTATTATAGAAATTTGTGTTTCTGTTGAAATCCGTTGAAATTCCGTTGAAAAAAAATCACGTTTTTCCGCGATCAAACACAAATTTCTATAATAAATCCTACTTTAAAAAGGAAAATGGTTAGACCGTCGGAAAGGGGGTACTTTTGGGTCAACTTTTGGGATTACAGTGGGAAAGTAACCGGCAGTTTCAGTTAGGCTTACAAACGTTTGAGAAAACTGTAAATTTCCGAGATTTTCGATATTTTACTATTCCGGCTCATTTTTCAACACCAGCGTTTTCTTTAAAGAGTTTTATTTAGCACTAGGCAGATAGAGAATTTAACGCTCTTTCCAACGGTATAATTACACTTGAATTTTGAATGAAAAACAA